>JAJJHQ010003614.1:1584767-1657445 GCA_021223825.1 Drosophila ironensis | reverse complement strand
CTGATAGATCATATTTATTTTTTAGTGATATATTCGTATAAATAGTTATAAGATATGATAGATCATAGTTTTTTGAGAAATATAAATAAATGTTTGCTTGTTATAGATCTTTATGAGTCTTCGAAAAGGTAAAATGTTGAATTCCACTTGAAATTATAGGTAAGATAAAAAGGTTTTTAGAGAATAAGAGACTATAAAAAATGTAGGCCAAAATTGCGAATTAAAAACCTATTTCCCCCCCTTAAATTGAACGACTTTGCATACTTGCTTCCCTTTTGTTTCAGTGTAGCTTTCATGATAAGACTGCCTTACAATTGCAACAATCGCCGGCCGGTTTCGGGCTCGAGGGGTTTCCTCTTTCTCTGCCGCCTTTCTTTGCCTTCGCTTTTCCGCAGCGGGCCCCGCCCCTTTCTGGTTACACTTTAATGCGTTCTAATGTATGTGACTTTTGCCAGGATTTTCTCGTTTGCCATTTGCCGCCGATCGAAGGAAGATCTGCGCGTCGGGCCTCTCGAGTGACTTGCAAAACCCTCCGCACAGAACTCCGCACGGAATGCGTACGAAAATGGTCCGAGTCGTCCTGACAATCGCCCATCATCAATCACCCGGCCGATTTGTATTCTCGCCCAGCATGATCGGGCCCCTTTCGATCAATATAAATATTTCTGCTGAAATTAGGTTACAGGCAAATTGTATCCATCCATCCACACAACTCCAGCTCCAGTTTTGAGTTTTGAGTTTCAGTTTTCGGGTTTTTGAGGAGGAAAAGAGAGAGAAATGAAAAACTTGTGTCATGCCCGGGCTACCTTTATTTCTGTTTCTGTTCGAAGACTCTGCGCATACAATAAATTAATTATAAATGCATTAATCAATGCCAAAATCAACAACAACAAGACCTGTGCTTTGTTTTTTTTTCTCCAACATTTTTGACAAATACTGACATGAGTGCTCTCCGCTGGCCCGTTCGTTTCGGCTTTGGTTTTGATTTTGATTTGGATGTTGGCTCGCATTTTGGTACGTTTCGTTCTTTGAGCGTTCCGTTCAGCGCGTGAAATGAAAACAAAAATTTAAAACACGTTTTCGCGCTTATTTCTGACTAATTTATGCGTTCGATTTGAATTCGCCCCGTTGTCGAGGGCTGCTGACTCGATTCCGATTCGACAGAATTCTGTCTTGCAAATACTCTCGAATCGGGAGAGTATACGGGTGTAAAGTCGGAAAAATATAGTACCACACAAAGATATAACTCTATTTCCAGGGATTGTCGGTTTGGTTTCATGATGTCCCAGAAAAACGCAACCTGTATTGCTTGATATTTGTCATAAATTTCATATTAGATCTTAAGTTAGGAGCCCTAAAGAATAGTCAAAATTTTATTCGGTATCTGCTCCAAAATTGTAAACTCTCANAATTACCTTTAATATCTCTTTGTTAACTCATATAAATCCTTTATTGATTTAGAGCCTTTAAGCATAGATTATAGATCATTATACCATGTACCTTAAGGTACAAATGGTATATTAACTTTGTGCAAATGTATGTAACAGCCAGAAGGAGACATCTCCGACCCCATAAAGTATATATATTCTTGATCNATATAATAACAATATAATCTAAGATATAGTGTCAATTTCTAAATAAAGATATAGTTCCATTTCCAGGAATGTGCTAGGTTTCTTAAATAAATCCCCAGTTCGATAAGTCTAAGTCACTTGTATTAAACCGAAATAACCTTTATAGATCTTTCTTAATATAGTATTTGTCAAACATAAGTCTAGATTTACAGTACTGCTTCTAAATTATGACACTATTCTGTTTTTCCAAAGAACAATAAAGATGAAATAATGATACCTTCAACAGCACCAACTTTAGTCGTATATTGTTACCAATTTTGTAAGAATTCATCAACATTATAAATGTTTAGGCCAGAGATCGCTGCCTCAACTCTTTAATTTCTTATCAGTTAAGATAAAGCCAACTGCCTGCTTGGAAACCTGAAAAAATTCCGTCGTAAATCTGTGAAACCCGTAAATAAACCCCAATCGATATCTCTTTTTTAGAGCATCGCAACGTCGTCAAAATGTTTATGGTCCCTTAATTCATTTCTCGGGCAAGATTGTGAGTTTGATTTTGATTGAAAGCCAGCAAAGAAGCGAAAGAAAACAAAATTGATTTCCACCTTGCGGCACTCCAATGCCCGATGCTCTTTGCATGTTTCACATTTGGCAGCTTCAGTGGTTTTATTTATTTTGTGTTGTGTGGTGTGGTGTTGTATGGTGTGGTGTTGCCTTTGTTGGTTTTGTTGGGTCTGCAGCAGCGATCGTTCCGTTCGGATGATTTTATACACAGATGTATGCAAATGAGATCATTGATCTGTTTTTGGTATCGATTTGTTTTTGAAGAGTTTTGGAAAACTTGAAACCAAATCATATTTGACCCTTAGGGGTCGCCGCCACATGCCAAAATTAACGAAAACAGAAATGTTAATTTCTCGCCATATGAAAAATGTGAACTGTTGGTTGCTTGCTTGTCTTTTGCCCTCTGTCCCCGTTCTACGAGCGCGAATTTGAATTTAATCAAATTAATTATGATTGTCAATGGGCCGAACTGTGCGATGATCAATTTTGGCTGCGACTCCGGTCATCTCTCGGATTCAAATTCAGATTTCGGATTCGGATTCAGTTTCGGTTTCGGATGCGGGGACAGTGATAAATTGACAGATCAGTCAAGAGCCCCGGGCAATATCAATCAGCTTTGGAAGTGGTCCAAACAAATTGCTCCACAATTTTTGGGTACCCAACCAATAAAAAAAAAAGCTCTTGGTAATCCCACACTTTATGGCCGAACCAGTTTACAAATCCACATATTTTTGGTGTCCATCCCAGAACAGCTTCCGTTTTCCCAAGAAAATCGGGAGGAAAAAGCCCCTAATATTACCATTTCCCTTGCCCGTTTGCCCGTTTGGTGTTGCGTGCACAAAAGTCGGGCATTGTTATAATTTGTGTTTTATTTTTTGGTGGAGATTTTCTCCAAAATGGGCCCATAAAATGTGAACGAGTCGAACTCTAAAATGCCATATTTAACAATTGTTCAACACACATTTGTGTGTTTCGGTGGGAACCTGGCCAAAGTTGACATCACACATTGGGACCTAAAAGAAAAGAAAAGCCAAACTCTGTCCGGCCGCACCGATTTCAATGTGTAATTGTAACGTCTTTGTTGTTGTGTTATTAACACCTCGAGACCGGCACCGGGCACCTCGGACCAAATGGACTATGAAATCGCCGCTGTTTTTCAGTTCCCGGGGCCGGCGAGTGCGAAAGGTTTTTAACCCCTCCGCACGGTGTTCCAGAAAAACAAAGCTTTCGGTTCACTCTCCTCGCTGGCCGCCTGGTGGAATTTCGTGAATTTATGCATAATGGACATACATTAAATTCATAACATCACGTTGGGCCCCACAAATGAACCCCGGCCTCTGCGGACCCAAAGATGCCAAGCTGCCATGCTGCCAAGATGCCAAGATGCGATGCTGTGAAAGAAGTTCGGTTTCGAACTGTGTTACTTTTCGGCTCATTTTAGTGGCCCATAAATGGGGTAAGATTTTTCACAGCTGATTGCGAGAAGCACTCGCCCTGAATGCCCCATCTCTGTGTCGGAGCGGGGTGATTCAGTTCATCTTTCTAAGGTGACTTGATTCGGCAAAAGAGTCTCGATCAAAGGCGGCGGAGGAGATGTGGGTGGAAGTGTTCCAGGCAGCCAAATATGATCGGGGTTCGGGGGAGCACAATTAAACATTTTCGCCTCCAAATTGGGGGAACCTAATTGGTTTAAATTGTCTCATAACATACCCAAAAATCTAAAGAAATCTAAGGTAAGTTTTCAAGATATTATGTGAATATTTGAACCTATTTTCTGGGTTTCTAAATCAGTGACTTACGATGGCAGATAACCAACTTTAGAGCCTTTTGGAGCCCAGTAATCTTTAGCATGGCACAGCCAGAGCATCCCATATTTTCTCAAAAATCTATAGCAATAGAAGGAAAAGTATTTGATAAAATTAAAACCTTTAAAGACACTCGATACCGATCAAATTGGTGAATATTTGAAACTTTTTTCTGGCTCTTCTAAATCAGCAAATAACATTTTCGGACAGAGCTGCCATAAAGGAGCTGCCTTGTCCAACTTTCAGACCTTTTGATTCCCAGTAAACTCCAGCGTGGTATGATTTATACCTTCTCTACGTAATTCTGGCACACCCCGAGCATCCCAAGAGCATCTGGCGGCTTTTCCACATTTCCCATAGGCCCGGTGGCCCGGTCATGTGGGAAAGTGGCCCCGGACCGGGCTCAGTGGGGCAATAAAACGGCGGCCGGGCCCACAAGTGCATCTGGGAGGACCCGAACTTCAAAGTGGGGCGCTGCTTGCACCTGCATTCCCCACGCCGGCCGTGGCATAGCAAATCATTTTGAAATGAATCATATATCTCGGACCAGGGACCATGGACCATGGACCATGGACCATGACACGAAGGCCCAGTGATGAACCGGGGAGCTAAAGCCCGTACCAGTAGGTAAGGTAATATTGCCAATGCTGTCTGGTTGGGTGCTAGAAAGAGGCGTTGACTGCGTGCCGACAATAAAATTATGAAAATGTATAAATCAAAGCGTCGCGATTAGCGGCGAAAATCGTATAAAATATGTTTTCAATTTTCCTGCCGGCCCAGTGCTGGAATCCAATTTAACAGATGGATTGTTAGCGGCTGCGGCCCCGCCGCTGCACTTGACCCAATGATATTTAGTCAGGCCCGTTGCTCTTGGCCAGGACGGGATGTGGACGGACTTGGACGGAGACAAAGCAGCGACAAAGTCGGCCAGGAAAGTGCAAAGGCAGTGGCAGTGGCATCTGCATTGTGTGGTGTGTTCCCAGGTTGCCAGCTTGCCAGTTTGCCAGCTCCGGCTGACAAATGACTAAGGTCGCGCCGCGTTTGCAGCACAATTGGCCCGGTGGGGCGGTTTCTGTTTGGATTTGGACGGGGCGGTAAGAAGGTCGTTGGAGTCGCCGTCGCCATCGCCATCGTCGTCGCCGCCGCGTCTTCGTTGCTTCCAACTCTGATGCATCAAAGTCTGCTCGGCAGCTGCGCTGGACGTCATCATACACTCAAAAGTTTAATATATTTATACATCTAGTCTGTTTTTAAACCCCTGTATTCAGTAATATTGCCTGCTCACAAAAGATACAAAAGATGTATCTAAACGGGCGCGTAATATTGCAAAAAAATCGGTAAAACTTCAAGCTACATACAATTCCTTTAAATAATTAATTATTTAGGCAAAGAAAAAGGTGTGGTAAATTCCCGTAAACTGTGCCAGAACAAAAACTAAAATTTCAGCGATATGTTTAGAGATAAAAAGTACTAGAAGAACTTAAAGACATATAAAAATAGTAGCACATAATCTTTGTTTATATTCTACGAATAACCTTGCTTAAACTTATATAAGCAAAACATATAAAACTTCTAAAAATTTAAATATTTCATGTTTAAATATTTTAAAATACATTCCCAATAAGCTTGTAATCATTTTTCAAAGAAAATTGGCTTCAAAATCCTATCTGTAGGTTAATTCTACTTGATAATAACTATAAATAACCTTTAAACTTAACGTAGTGTGTTTGAATCAAGAATCAAGACAAAATAGTGATTGGTAACTTAAAATGTATTGGTATAAGCAAAGGTATCCGACTTTACAAGCCAGTACAGGAGTTCCAATTGATTAGGCCTTTTAGGTTTATGAAGCCAACTAAGTTTATCAAGAGATTTTAGCATTTCGAGTCTTATAATTGCCTCCAAGTGTAGCCAAAGCCTTTCAGCCCCAACTTCGCATCCGAGCAGGTGTTCCGCTACACACAAAAGATACAAAAACCTCAACTGAAGCTGTTTGATGCGCACGAATTCCGCTTTTGGTTGAAGCTGCAGCGCTAAAGCTATAGCCGCTTAGGCGATGCCAGTTTTCAGTTTTTAGTTTTCAGTTTTCCATTTGGCTGCAATAAAATTTTAATAAGATTTTCCTCTAGAATACACACATAGCTGCTGCTGCTGCTGCTGCTGCTGCTGCCTGAATCGTGATGCAGCTCATCGCCGCAAAAGCTGTTGAGCGTTTTGTGTGGCAATCGATCGCAGCTCCATTTTTGTATTGCAAATCTCGGATCGAAACTCCGCGCTTTTGAAGGCTCCCAATTTGATGCCTCTATATTTAATATTGTTTATTGGGTATTTCTGCACGTGTGTGCGCGCTGGCGTATTGTTAATGCAAATTGTGCTAAAAACGCTAAACGTTGTTAATGACAGTCGCCGTCGACGCCGAGTGCCGATCGCCGAGCTCTGAGCTGAAAAGATGGCGATGGATGCACTTTGGGTGTGTCGATTGTTTGTCTAATAGAAAAGCAAAAAACCGCCATCAATATATTTGTATACTATATAGAAATAATAATTGCAAAATAAACGATCGGACGGACGTTTGCCTGCCTTATTGTTCGGTGTCAACAAATATGAACACGTAGGCCAGATCAGATTTTTGCTTTGTTTTGCCAATAAACCCATATAAATTGTAGGGCAATTGGGGGCTATTTGGGTCAGGGAAGTGCTTACTGCTTTAGAAAAGCCCTAGAATTGAATTTACCATATGTATTCCAATCATTTTTATCGCAACAATCAAGAGGCGCTCTCAGATCTGACAAGGAAGATCTGGGATCTAAAATTACCTGGCCCATCCTCCTCCTCGGCAAATGCTATCAACTAAATCTTGATGCTGTCAAAATTTGTTGGTTTTTCCGAAACGAAACCTGCAATTAGGTTGCCGTTTAACTGCCGGATACCTTTGGGATCCTCGATCTGTTCTAGCTGTTGACCCTCACGCTCGATCACTCAATTAGCCGGCCTGACCGCACACGGAGCCCTCTAACTCCAGATGTTCCGGACATCGCCCACAGCCGTCAACACCGGAGGAGTATTGAGTATAAAAATGTATGAAATACAACCCCAGCAAGTAGGGGTGTGGCTGCTAAAACGAGATGCCTGAAGGACAGTGAAAGAAATCATTAAAATTTGAAAATTTTGAAATGAAAAACGAACAAACCTGACTAAGCCGCAGATGATGAAAAGATGATGAAAAGAGCGTGTGTCGCAGATTAAAATTTGGTTGTTTAGTTGAAAAAATAGCTGAAAAATAGCAAAACTCGGCAGACTCGGAGAAATCAACAGCCATTGTCGGGGGAACCTAAGCCTAAACAAGCAATAATATTTGCCTTTCAGCATTTTGCGCATTTAGAGCGCTCACGCATGTAATTAGGAATAAACTGAACTGAGGCCACAAACCATCGGCCGGTCGCCCAAATCCGGAGACCCGAATCCCAAACATATAGCCCTAAGTCCTTGTGCGTGTGTACTTAGCAAAGTCGCTGGATTTTCGGTATGCTCGCGTCTGTGGTTTGGCCACAAAGAAGGGCTTGGCTTATTCAAATGTGTGCATTTAGAGCCTTAGAGCCTTAACCCTAAGTCGTGTCACATGTCAACGAATTTCCCAAACGCCGATCTGGAAACTTCCTGTCCGGCGATTAAAGGAAGTACGCGCTGCTCTTCAGGCTCCACGGCATCCTCCGGTCTTTGGGAAATTTTCCCTTACAACCTCTAAGAGGACACAACATATGGTCGGTCGGGAGTCGGCGGCAGTTTGGCAATTTCATGCTCGGCTTGGAGGGTCAAGAACATAAATTGTAACTGGTAGTTCGCTTCGGTTTTCGGTTTTAGGTTTATTGATACAGTCATTAGGCTACCGACGATCATCTCTCCCTATAATTACCCTGAAATTGGGCTGTCATCGGCGTTTAGTTTCAGGAAGTGGCAGGAAACATCGCCGAGGGTCTTGGCCATTTAGTCACCCGAAAGGCTTCTTCCGTCAGCTGGTTGTAATCCCTAATAGTGCGATCATTATAATAGCATCACCGTCTATTTGCAATCAAACAAACTCACACACACACGGCGAAAAATCGTTGATTAATAAACCAAGGGGGATTATTCATAAACCACAAAGCCAGCATCGCATCGCATCACATCGCATCGTATCGCTGGCAGGCAGCTTCTTGTTAATGAGCTCCATCGTGATGAGTTTCTCGAGTGTCGAAGTTTGATGTCTGAGGTCATGCCATGAATTTATTTCCATCGCTCACCTCCTCCATAGATCATATTTCTCACAAGGGGGGCGGTAGCCCGACACCTGCGTATTAGCCGATCCTCAACCGAAAAATCCAACAAATTTCCGCATTCCGCTGACCCACAAAGTTGTTTTGATCGCTTCACGATCGCTCGAAATTTGAAATCTGAAATCCCAATCCAAAGATTTCGGGGCTATGGTATATTTTCCCTTTTATGCATAATAAATCACAGACTTTTTCTTTCGCCTGCTCGGTGGCTTGGCGTGGCGTGGGAATTGAAAACAGTGAAATGGTTTCAATAATCAACGGAGAAACAAAGACCTAATCAATTAAAGTCTCTTATCATTGCGGTGCATCATCGGCCAGCGCTAACGAATAATATTTTTTTTTTGTTTCGTTTCTTGTTATTGAAAGTGTTTTGTTCAGCTCACGAAATGCTTGTAAAACAAATCGAATTTTTGGAGGGAGAATGCTAGCAAAACGGGGTTGCCTTTGGCATACCCTGTAAAGGTGTTCTTTTAGGGAAAATTCAACAATCAAGACGTTTAATAAGCAACAAATTCAGCTCATTGAAACTCCTAAGTAAACAATCGATGTCCAGGGTATTGAGCGTTTTTTGTGAGACCTCCAAAAGGAGTTTTTGTTTGATTGAAAATCCAATTACCAATCATTGACAGTTACGTTGAGTTTGTTGTACTAATTTCAAGATCTGGAGGGTTCCTCCGATGATTCAGGGTGGAACGACTGGCAGGCAGGCAGGCAGGCACTCATCAATCAACTCACGGCCGACAATCCATGCAAAATTATATCATGTGTTAAAAGTTATGACGGATCATCGGAGGTGTAAAGTGTCGTTGGCACTGCCTTCCTTCCATTTGGTTCTTCCTTTTATTGTTTTTTTGTTTATTCGCACAGCTTGAGTTTTTGGTAATACATCCACTTTTCCATCCATTACTCATCGCATTCAACGATGTCCGATACCGACAAAAATTAAACCCAATCAAAGCGATCTTTCGAGGCAGACAAAAGGATCGCTCGAGATTCTTTATACAACGCTTTTTGATTCCATATTGACAGGCGGCATACAAATCTACCGATTGTTGTTATAAATTAGCTCAAAACCCCTGCACAATGCACTCGGCCGGCCCATCAATCATATGAAAGAACTTATATATGTTTATGTGCATACGAAAAGTTATAAATGTTTTCATTTCACGCAGCAGTTCAAAGACAGTTCGTTAAACCGAAGATTTCTCACCTTTGCAGGGGGGATGCACCTGCCACGGCTATTTAACTATAAAATTGAATTAATTTTGCATTCAAATTCAATCTGAGATATTAGTCATGGGCTGGATAGTGGCTGCAAAAATAGACCTTTATCCCATTCGGGGTGAGTCACTTGCAGTTGTCGTCGATCTTCTGAGGAAAATCTTCAGTCTCACTCGAAAAGATTCTTCGAGAGTATCGCCTTAATTGACTTGACGCAAAATAAATTTTATCTGGCCGTGTCTATCGTATTTTATGCTGTCAAAGCTCAATATCTGTGACTATCAATTGTTTTCGCATCTGAGTTATCTTTTTTAATTTCAAGCCCGGCTTTGCCCTCTGACCAGGGTCAAAGTTGAGACCCACACACATGGGCGAGCGGCGCGAGTGTGGGGCTCTTCCTTGGCTGTGGCTTCCATGTCGCGTGTTTCATTAGAGGCGACAAACAAACAGCCAGCCCGTGGTCCGCAGATTTCCAGCAATGATCGGCAATGAGCCCGCGGACCTCGTACCCCGTACACACACATAGCAGGCATATTGTGACCTCAAAAATAACGAACGTGCGGTAAAAGCGTCGCCAACCTGGGGCAGCTCTAACCTGGCCAAAAGCACACACACACTCTTTGGGCCAGGTCTCGGTCCAGTCGGCCAGAGAAGCAGCATCCCAGGCAGCAGACTCTCCTCCCAGTTTTTTTTCTTTGCGACGTGCCACACCTGTTTCATGTACTCAAGCTCTTCTCCGGCCAAGAACCAGCCATCCAGACATGCACTGAGACAAAATGGGATGCCTTATAAGACTTAAAGGGTGTCTTGATAAAAGGCAGAAGAACTATAAAGGTTCAAGCCAAAATCTGGCCTAAAATTTCTTGTATTTGCTGTTTGTAAGGCTGATACATCTTATTTTCTTTCAGTGCCGCCAGCGCCTTGTGAGAACTTTTGGTTTTTTGCTTGTTTTGGCTTGCGGGAGGGCGGGGGAAGTTTGTGGGCAACAATTTTTCGGTCTCTAAACTGACCTTAGCCAGAGATCTGGCTCTGGGAGCTGCAAACGCATTTCTGATAATGATGGACTGTATTAACCGTTAGCCATAGCCGGGCCAGGAGGCTTCGGGCCGGGCCTAAACCGCGATGCATGTGGCCACCGCAACAAGCTCCGGCAATCAGTGGACACTTTAAGATTTCTGCAACTTTTGTCGGTGGGAAATTGCTGTTCAGAAGAAAAACAAATCAGCACGTCAGCGGAGGGGGGAGGGGAGGTGGTTAGAGAGGAAGGGGAGGTAGCGGGCCTAAATGAAAATGAAGAAAAAACCTTTGACAGGCCGTGGGGGCTTTCACTCTCGGTCTTTAATGTCGCCTGTCCCTAAGCCGGCGCAAACAATTTGAACTTGTCAAGTGCAATCAGTTTTCCTTTCATTTGGCCTGACATTTGCCGCCGCCAACGACGTCGACGTTGACACATGGCCAAGTGCCTTTCAGGCCCGCCAGCCTTCAAGACTTGAAGCCTTCAAGCCTCAAGCCTCAAGCCTTTGGGCCTTCGCATTGCAATGCAGACGCCGCGACGTGGACGCAGCTTTGTCGCAATTATCAAAAAGCGCGCAACTTTTCACACGCAGCCAATCGGTGTCGCATTGCTCGGATGCTGCAGCGTTTGCCGTTGCTGTTGCAGTTGCAGTTGCTGTTGCAGTTGTCGCACAGATCGGTGTCACTAATTACGGCTCATTATAGTGACCAAAGTGTAACATGTTGTCAGCTCCGAGGACAACAAGCAGATGTAATGGGGAGAAAACCAGACAAGCACAAACCTCTCTGCTCCTCTAGACGACGTTTCAGATACTCTGTTTCTATAGATGCAGTCATATTTCCTTATGATATCAGGTATAAAATTGCATCTTTATGAAATAAATACTTAAAGGTTTTTAGAGTTTTGTAGACACTTTTCCTGTAACTTTCCCATTTCATCAAATTCTTTATGATATTTAAAGAAAGATAGCCTTTTGCACTTCAAACCCAGTATCTGGAAAATCAATAACGCAGCTAATTGAGTTCCCACATTAGAGAATTATATTTATGACCTTAGCTAATGCCTTTTTGTGTTATCGCTGGACATTCATTCTAATGCAATTGCAAAGTTATCATAGCCACACTCCCTGTTTTTTTGCCACAACCACGACTCGTGGCTGGGAGCTTGGAGGAGATCGGCAAACACCTGACACTTGGTCGTGGTCGTGGCGCTAACTCCGAGGCTTCATCTTCGATTGGCGGTTTTCCGTCTTCAGTTTTCCGTCCAGTGACCATTTTTGGGCAGTCATGTCGTGTCGCGCGATTCAATCGAAAGTGCAGAGAACGCAATGCCCAACTATTTGGCTTGTCTAGGAAATATGTATTCCTGATCGTAGTGCTTCGACAGCATAGCAATTAAATTCTTGAACAGATCAGCCTGTTTGGAGTTAGGAAATTCAAAGTCAAAATTTGAATGGCTTGAAAATTAGCTCCACTTCTTGGTTCCCTTCATTGATCCAGCGATCGCAGCAAAACTGCTGAAAATATTGTACAGGTACATATCAATTGAGCGATACTCTCACTTGAGATGAAACCTGGAGTCGTTTGCTACACGACGAGTTGCCCGAATCACTTATGAAAATCGCTTGAGAAACCCTTGAAAGCAGTCGACGATCAGAGTCGTTCAAAGTTCGTGTCAACATCATCAATTTTGATCAATATGTATGGTCTAATGTCCCCCCTCTCCATCTAAATATTTCGACAGCAATGGGCAAGAAAAGAGTTCTGACAAAATGGAAAAATTGGAAAAACTTTTTCCTCTATTATATTTTATGGGATAGAGATACACTCTTCTTTCATTTAGTAAGAATATACATATTCGATTATTTGCAAAAAAATTTTATTAAATTTAAATTAAGTAATTTCCATAAACATTTCCCTATATGTTGCTAAAATATCATTTTACTTATATTTTAAACATATATTTCCTGTGCAATCAAATCAATTTCTTATAAATTTGATGCAGTTTATTACATGAACGTGTAATCATAAAAAGGTATCGTTTTTATAGAATATATTGTTGGTCTACTCAAATTAATATGATGAATAAGTATCTGAAATTTTAGATTTTCTAAATTTGCCACCGCAGCTGTATCCGAATTATGTGTATCTTTTTCCATCTGCCATTTAAACGGCTCCTTTGCCTTTGGGGCCCGATCGTGTTTGGGTTCATCGCATTCGTCTCCGATCGTAGACTCGACAAAAATATGGAAAATTACAATTATTAGGCATTTGGCTTGTTTGTTTATTGGTAGGTGTATTGAGGTTATACGCTAAATGATACATCGATCGTTTGAATAGAGCGATCGAGCAAAACGATCCGACGCGATCGGGCCGATCGTTCAATTGATTGCCGTTCGTCGGCTCGTCCGCGCGCGGACAAGTGAAAATCTTTTGGGCTCCAAACTGGGGAAGATGAATGAAAATTGCTGCCCAAATGGCAGCGGAGATGATCGTAGCCGATCATCATTGCTGCTGGCGCATGATCACTTTCTTTTGGGAGAGTGGACTGTGCGGTGACATGTGTGCCATGTTTTGGGAGATGGGTCGCCTCAACTCTTGACCCAGCTGCATAAGCAATTACGATCTTCATACTCCCCAGCATACCCATCCGCATCCCCATCCTCATCATCATCATCATGACCAATGTCCGCGATCAACTGGATCGGTGGGGGACGAGTGCATTCGTCTAGTTAAGTGACGCCCTAAGGCTGCTCGCTGGCGACCCTGTTTAAGTTTATAAAAACTCATTATAATGTCTTATAAATGCACTTGTATCAAGTGGGATTTCTTGATTGCCGTCTCTGTCTGTGCCACTCCCCCTCCTTCAGGCCCCCCGGATCCCTCCCACAACTCTGCTTTTGGCCCGATATCTGCTGCTCCTTTTCTTGGCCAGCTTGCGGTCAGCACTGAGCGAAACTTGGGCTAGTTTTTGAGGAAATTGGAGGGTTATAAGGCAAAGGAAATGGAGAATACTTTTTGAAACAAATGATTGAAAAATTAAGTCACATTATTCTTGCGGGTATACATATATTGTTCAAGTTTTTAATCTTTAATGGCCAATATTCACAACATCTACTTGAAATTGTTACCTTAACCAAAGAGGTATAAAGAAGTATATGATTAAATATTGAAAAATATTAAATATAGAGAAAGAAAGGAGTTGTAGGTTGTATAGAATATTATGATATGCTTTTGCCTCCGAATTTCAAGAGATAGGCCCAGAAAATACAATATCTTAGACCCAATTTGGCTTAGTTTATTTTATTTCGCAGTGCAGCTGCTCGATGGGTGTCTGTCCCTGGGATTGGGACTGGGACGTCGTGGACTGGGACTGGGACTGGGCCTTGCTCTCGACTCTACTCGAGTTGAGTTGAGTCGGCTGAACTCCACTCGCGAGTCCCGGCTCCCATGCTCTCATGCTTAGACACATAGTTCGCTCAAGATCATAACATGACCTTTTGACTGGCAGTGATTTCAACGCCCACGCGTATAAAACAGACCCAACAGCACCACTGAACCGCACCACCGCACCACCGCGGCAGGAAAACACCACCACCGCCAGCAACAACAACAGGGAACACCAACAAGGGGAACAAACAAAAAATAAATAAAATACAGAAATACAAAAATACAAAAAAAAGGAAGGCAGAAGGCAACCACCACACCGCCCGCTCTGGCACTGTGGTCTCTGTATGTTTATGGAAAATGGGTTATGAGATATTTCTCTGGCTTTTATCTCTTGGCCATTTCTATTTTGACCATGGGAAATAAATTCTCCGGCTCTGAGGTTGCTCCCTCCGCTAATCGAATGGACAGGCTCGGATCTGAAAGCCACGAAGGACGTTCGTTCTGCATTTTACACCTACGCTCGCTCGCCCGAAGGTTAAAGAAGATTCCACTTGATAACTTGTTGCTCTTTCTTCCCCCACAAATTCTCCATATCCACACGATACCGAAAGCTATACTCGTACGACATGCCATGTATGTGCGGTAATTGAACCTACGCGTGTGGGGATAGTTCACCCTTGGATGGGAAATCGATAGACCCGAGCCACCCACAACCCCCCGTCGGCTGAGGCTTCCTTGTTGGCCAGGTTGTTCTTTTTTAATTCCAACCAGCCCCGGCAACAACATCGGCTTAAGGGAGCAGGTATTTTTGGAACAGACATCGGGCACGCGATGATGGGAAAATAGTATTCTCTGGGCGCCGCCACCAGCCACCCACTTTCCACATAACAAGTTTTCCCGACTGCATTAACCCACTGACAAAAGTGAGTGCAAGGACTGCCCCCACCAAAAACAAAAAACGAAGGTTACCGCGGGCGCAACGACCCAGGAAATACCTATGGATACTAAGTGAAATATAAATGCTGTAAAACAAAAGATCTATTAAGTTGTGGTTAAAGTTTTCGACTAACATATAAGCAGTTTAATCAAAACCAATTTGTTCTTTTAATATAAACCCCAACATATAATTCTTCAGACATCTAAAATTGTCTATTAAATACCTCAAACTACTAAAATTTCTCCAAACTTCAAGGCATTACTTTAACAGCTTACCATTCCATGCAAATGACTCACATAACCCATCGTTATCCTTGGAAGGCGGAAAGCACCAACATGAAACTATCGATACCCCGTGAAAAGAGTAGAACTAGTTGGTTTGTTTACCGCGTGAATGGGGCTGCCTGGTTGCCAGGACAACCCGCTGGCATTCCAATGCAAAACAAATCGAATTTCGGCAGGCGCTTGCCAAAGTTCGTCGGAATTTCAGTGAGTCGCCTGCAAAGCCTTGGAGTGGTGGTGCTATTTGTACTGCCGAGCACTTGATTTCCATCTGACCTCCGGCATTTCTGGTGTGGCTGCGGAAGTGCAATGAACTGACATGATTACGGGACCGGAGGCCAGGCAAACGCACAGGTTGTTGGACTTGAAGAAGCAGCAATGGGCCAAGGAGAGAGGTGGGTCTGCCTCTAAGCTAAAACTAATCCCCCAAGGCTGATCAGAGTTGGTTTTTTCCGATCCGCAGAGGAGATCGCTCGCATGGATGAGATGTACCACCATCAGCACCACACCTCGCACCACAAAATCGAGCGCACCTCCATCCGCACCTTCTACTCCAACCTGGACCTCAGCCAGAGCTCCGCCTCGAACCAGACGTCCAGTCACTCGCGTCGCCAGCAGCCGCAGGACATGCAGTTGATCCTGCGCCAGCCGGACTACAGGCAGGGCAACCAGGAGCGCTACATGAACCAGTTGGAGCGCTACATTGAGGATCTAGACGGGGACGCAGACGCGGATTTCGAGGACGAGGACGAATCCATGTACCGGAGACCCAGACGCGGCAGCTTTGCGCCCGGCATGACTTCGCGTCAGATGCAGAACTCGTCCAGGTATGCGGAGCTGATGCCCACCTCCCTGCAAACGGCCAAGGGCAGGATGCAGAACTCGCGGCAGGGTCAGCAGCTGCAGCAGCAACTCCTGATGCAACAGCAGCAGCAGCAGCAACAGCAGCAACGTCTCAGGAGTCCCAGTTTGCCAGTTATTCGACAGCGAGCCAAGCAGGCGGAAAAGGGAGCAGGAGTTGGAGTTGGAGCAGGAGCTGCGGCAGGAGCTGGAGCTGGGCCGGGAGCAGGAGGTGGTGTGGGAGCTGCAGCCAAGAAACCAACTGACATTGATCCCGGCAACGGGCCACATCGATTAAACAACAATCCCGAGGGAGCTGCCGGGGCACCCGGTTGCCAGGAGGAGGACACTTCCGGCTATCTGAGCGACACGCCCAAGAATCCGCACACGCCCGACATTTGGTTCAACGACGGAGCGAGTCAAATCGAGAGCATTAGTGGTGTGGGCAGCGCCAGTGTGATGGAGGACCTCAGCGGAGCGGTGGGTGGTGGCCTGGGCGCCGTGGGACCGGTGGGCGGGGGCATGGCCGGGTGTCGACGGCTCCGTCGATCGATTCAGGGCGGAGCTGCATTGCCCGCCCCCCTCGGCCTGCCCATACCCATGCCCCGGCCCATGCAGGCCCACCATCCGCCGCCGCCGGTGAAGCCCCCCCATCTGGGGTATGTCATCAAGGGACGCCGTGTGCCAGGGCAGGGATACGAGCCCTTGGCCGCCGATGGATACATGGCCGACGGGTGAGTAACCGTAACCAGGTGACCCATTCACATAGAGCCGCAAACAGCAATTAGATGTGTGCTAATTGGGTTTGTTAAAATAAATAACAAGACAGTAATTGCTGATAACATGCCAGTAACTAAGGGTGCACTTTGTATCGATAAAGCGGGTTAAGTTTTTAAAATTTATTTCGAAATTAATAACTCATTAAAAATCGTAACAGTAACCAATTAAAATCTTTAGAAGCTATGGTGTTTTATAGCCTTTATTAGGAGTAAATAATATTAAACACTTAGGAGTACCTATTATATTCTATAAATCTTCTGGTTCTAAATGTTTTCTAATAATTTGTATAATAATTTCTATGTATTCTCGCTTATTTAGGTACTGCTACATGCCCGCTCCGCCCAGCTCCTCGAACGTGAGCCTGAGCCGCGATGTGTCCACCTCGAACACCTACCAGGTGCACATCAGCAACTCGGAGCAGGGCGACTTCTACATCCACGAGCAGCACGAGAGGGAGCGGGCTCGCTGGGCCAACTTCAATGAGGCGGCAGCTGCGGGAGCTGGTCAGCCACCTCCACCTGGGTGGCTCAATCGGGGCATGCACGACCTCAAGGACAGCGAGGACGATGTACAGTCGCTGCAGTCCAGCTCCACGTATCTGAGAGGTCAAAACGCTCCACTGGATGCCCATACGCTGGCCGAGAGAATGGACAAGAGACGGAAGGCGGCCGAGTACCACAATGCCATCAAGAAGCAGCTGCAGGAGAGGGAAATGATACGGAAGTGGGAGCTGGAACGCCACCGGCAGGAGGAGGCGATCGAGGAGGAGCGCCTGCGCAGGCAGAAGCATTTGGAGCAGGAGCGCCTGGAGTTCGAGCGCAGGCAGATGCTGGAACGCGAGGAGGCGCAGCAGAAGAAGCAGCAGGTGATGCTGGATGCCATTGCCAAGGCCGAGGTGGCGGCCAAGCTGGAGAGACAGAAGAAGCGAATCATGCGGCAAGCTTCGCAGCGATCCCAAGAAACCGAATGCGACGAGTCCGAGCTCCTGAGAGTTCAATCGGTGGAGGAGGACGACGACGAGGACAAGGACACACAACTCAGCCAGGACGAGGAGGCCTCGACCACACCACGAGCTCCGCCACCAGGACAGCCACCGCAACCCACTGTGGTGTCCGAGGAGAAGGTCCTGATCGGCACTCCCATCAACCTGCGGCGCACCATCACCAAGCCCATCAAGCAACCTACGGATCCCAAGGGCGAGGAAACGAAAAAACAGAGCCAGGCCAAGACTCAAACTTCTTTCCTGGGAGAGGACAAGGAGAACATGGCCCTTCTGATGCAACCAGCTACCCTAATCCCATTGCCGGTGACCAGCGACATTTTTGGCCTACAAAATGCCATTGGAAACCTACAGATTGCCACTTATTTCGTGCAGCAGCCCATGCAAAAGCCCCCTCCGACTGCCGGTTCCTATTCCAAGGCCACAATGACCCAGCGCACGGATACCTCGATCTACACAGAAGATGGCTATCAGGCGGAAAAGGAGGATGATCCCCTCTTGGAGACTGCCAGGTCCGGGCGCACGGATCTGGTCACCGCCAGCGGCTGTTTTTCACCCGATTCCCTAGAGGTGGATGTGGCCAGGGCACCCGTTCCCGAGCAGGACAAACTAGCACTGATACCAGTGAAAACCCCTCTGCAAGTGGGCGACTTCAACAGCTCAGAGAGCAGAGATGATGCAAATCTGGAACCGGGACAGCAGACGGATGTGGAGACCCAAACGGAACTGCCGCTGAACTGCGATCTCTGCCTGTTCCACGACAACTTCTACAAGGTCCTGCTCAAGCGCGAGGTGTCCACCACGACCACCACCCAAACTTCCAAGACTCAAACGCAACCCGCAAAGGAATCCACTGCTGAAAAGGATCATGAGACCACCACGACCACAACCACCACCACCACGACCACGTTCAAGGCCAAGAGCAAGGACAAGGATAAGAATGCGAAGAAGAGCCACGTCAAGGACAAGGACAAGATGGACGATCGTCCCAAGTGGGGCGTCAACCGCCCGGTGGTGCAATATGTGAAGGCCAGCGATCGGGATCCGTTCTGTCTGCGCAAAAAGAAGAACCACCCGAGCACGGCCAAGCCACCGCGCTCCCAGTCGATGGACTCCCGCTTGGACAGTGTGGCCACCTTGGCGGAGGAGCAGATGATTCACTGCAATGGCGGGCCACCGTCGGCGGCAGGCGAACAGGAGGAGGAGGGATTCATGCTGAAGGCCCGCAATGTCTGCACCGAAATCCTGCCCATTAAGACCGACGAGAAGGGGCGCATTTTCCTCAATTTCCGCGAGGCCAGCGCCATCATGAACGAGGACGAGATCAAGGACAAACTGCGCCAAAAGTACTTCAACTTCGGGCGAATCCTGCCGCGCCGCAGCTGGGCCTCGGCCACCCAGCACGCCCTGCCCTTCAGCGCGGTGACCACTGCACCACCCCAGTCCACGGTGGGCGACCTGGCGGACGACTAGGACATTAGACTATTCCCCTTTTACTACCAATCTATCATAATCCCAAATCTAGAGCGACTGTAAACCTTTAAACCTTAAATATTTAAATATATAAATTTGTATTGAGAGCACCAAGAGATGGATTCTGCATTTGATTTTTAGAGGGATCAATCAAGTCTTTAAACCACCTATAAAGGTGGTTCAATTTAAATTCAATAATATAACAACTAAGGAGTTGTCTTTAAACCAGACAAACCACTGCCTGAAATTGTCTTCGCCTGTTTTAAATTCTTCTTAGCCAAATCAGTGTTTAAGCCAAACATTCCCGATCCGTGAGAAGGCAGCCAAACCAAATTGTGTGCATTTTTCGGTTGCCTAGGAGTGGATTCCTCGTCAGGCTTTCGGCCAAGTCTATTAGCAACATTGTTGCCAGAGTTTAACGCTCTGAAAGCTACAAATCACGCAAATGCTGCCACATTGTACACGGTTAGCTGCTGAGCTTTTGTCTTTACTGATCTTTGCAACGATCTTGGGCGAACGCGAGTCTCTGTGTGTTACACTTTCACAGAACTCAAAATGTCGTATTTCACGCATTTTTACGAGCGTTCGCGTAAATTTATGCGAAAAATCATAAATAACCCCGGGCATAAGCTGCCCTCGCCTTCAATTCTGGCGAGTCCTCGGCAAACAAATTTTTATATGCCTCGCGGAGGGGCGTTCTTCGTGCAGTTCACTTTTTCGCTTTTCAGCCAAGTGGGCGCTGGCATGTTTCTGTTAATTAACGCATTTTGTGCGTTGTGTAACTATGAGATATTTCGTCTCCGAGCTCTCGGCCCTCTTGGATTATGTTCTGCAAATAACTTGGCAACAGCAGCGGCGAAGAAAAAAAACAATGCAACCATTGAGGAATTAATTGCATGCTTATGCAAGTTCTCTGGCTCCCAAAATCAAAGAAACGAAGCCAAGGCGAGGTCGCTGCCTATCCCGCCCCCTCGGTTTCACCCTCTTGTGTTTTGTAAATGTTTGTGCACCAGCTACAACAACAAGTTCAATGCCTCGGAATTAAAATTGACCTTAGGTTCTTGGCTACTCAGCACACTTCCCAAAACCGGGCGCCTAAGTTCTGTGCACGCACTGAATGCAACGAAGTTTGCATGTTTATATAATATAGTTGAGGAATTCTATATTTTTAATATTTTAAGATACCAGAGGAGTGACAAATTAACTTGAAAAAACAGCCAGAAAGTCGATTAGTGTAACTTATTAATTCAATATCTTATATCTTAATATTCAAGCGAACATACTAATGGACAATAGGACCAATTTTGATTAGACTTTTAGACGTCATAAAGATTCCACAGGAAAAGTAAGGATGCAGTCTTGCTTTAAATGCAATAATACAACAAAAACTAAAGATTCATTACAATGAAGCATTTACCCATAAAGTTATAAAGAAAACCTATCCCCAAACTCCCATAAAAGTCTATTACCTCCCTCTGTTAACTTCGAGTTGTCTCTTGTTAAACAAAGAGTATCTGCTTTTCGATTAACTTCTCCCCATAAGTATCTTTTGGGTGTTTGTTTTCCGCTGGCTAAGGGCACACAAAGCTGGCAAGCATAATGCCAATAAAAAGTTCTCATTCGCGTTCTAGTTTCGCGGCAACAAGGCGGCAAATTGCATGTGGATGCCTTTGAATTCGAATTTGTGGCATGGCTTGGGCTCGCTTGAAAGGGGGGGTACCACCAGGGGGAGGGCCGGAAAAATTGCATTTCCAATGTCACGTGAGTGTGCTCTGATGGCAGCGAAAATACAAAAACCAACAGCAGCAAAAGCAGGCACCAAGGCAGCCCCCAGAGGCGGCAATTGTTTGTGCCGTCACCTTGAACGTATGCCAAAATCAAAGCGACACCAGCGTGATTAATGACACTTGATTAGAAATTCAAGCCGAAAGATCGCCGGACGGGGTTACATTTACTTATCCGAGCAACCCGTTAATGGCGGCGACCGAAGACCGATCAACCGATCAACCGATCGAACGACCCTCTTGAACTACAAAACACTGACATAATTAATGACACCCGATGGAAAGCTGATTTCGAGTCTAATCCAAATCGATCAGATCCATTTAGGGCGAGAGGCGAACCGTTAAGTATGCCTGCTCTTTTGCATGATTAATGACACCGCCGAGCCGAGTCAGATCAGCTTTTGCAACTGTTTTCTAATTGTTATTTTGCCAACAGACACTCGGCTGCTTTGACAGTTGCTCAAGATTTTCGCCCGGCTCAGGGGCTACCCAAGAAGTTTTCCATTTGTCATTCGGGAACCTCGCTGCGGTCACTTGAGGATCATTTGCAAGGCAGCTGCAACTACTCGTACATACTCGTACTTCTGTTTTCCTATTGTTTCCATTATCTCGCAGCGAGTTTGTTCTTTTTCCATGTTCGATTTTCCTGCCTTTGTTTTAGTATGCAGACTGCAACCGAAGCCGAATATTGACTTGATGGGCAGAGCCCACCTGAGGTTGTTCCCGAACGGAAATCACATCAGCGAACACCACATAAACTATAAAAATTGTTTATTTTCGATTTTCGATTCCAGGCATTGCACCGAATCGATGTCCATAAATTTCGAGTGTTCCTCTGCACATTCGGTGCTGTACTGATCCATGGATAATTTATGAATGTCTCTCGCCCGGCATGTGAGCTGAATAATTGACGAATTTCCAAGTTTCCTCTGCTCGGATTTTCCTCCAATTTCCTTCGCTGCGCTCCCTATTTAGTCAATCAAAAAACCTTAGCTTGAGGCATCTGTGAGTTATGAGAGGAGCCGGCAATCGCGTCCATCTGCCCTGTCCGCGTTCCCCAAAGGACAGCTGGAAGATCTCGATTTTTATAGATATTTTTGTCATGGCCACACTTGATTAATTCCATAAAAGGATTACGAGAGTCGCCCGGTTATTAGATAACTTCCGTGCAGCGATCGAAATGAAGTCGTCAGCGTGTCCGAAATGCTGAGCAGGAAGTTGACATTTATCACACTTTTACCTTTGCCTTTTCGCTGCAGCCTTTTTTATTTGCGCACACGTCCTGGCTTCCTTCCTGGCTGGCTGGCTTCCTTTTTTGGGCTGCGCAGCAATGTGCGGCTGCCGGGGAATATCCTGTTCCCATTTCAATTGCCATTGTCTGAGACTTTCGCCTTTTGTCCTGGGATTCGTTGCAGGGCATCATTATCATAATTAATGTGACTTAATCAAGAATAATGTTTCTTTGGCGAAAGAAACAAACGGAACGTTGCCGCTAATCAAGTTATCTCAGGGAACCCTTTCTGAGACAATAATGCGGTCAACCGCAGCAGTTAAGAGCAGCAGGGAAAGGGTTGAAGGTCAGTGGGAAGTTTTGGGTGTTGGAAGTTGAAAATCTCCTGGCTGCTTTGCATACGGGCAATAAAACCGAATTTTCCTCGTCAAAGATTTATGTAGCGTGCAAAAAGGCATTAAAGGTAACATATTATGTGCTTGGATTTCTCAACCGGAGTTGAGATGTTGATTTTTATGTTACGGGTACCCATATGAGGCATATGTCCGTGTTGATATCTCAACCAGATTTCTGAATTTCTGCCACAGCCTCTGCTCATTATGCGCGCATTGTTGCCGGGCTCCCCGGGCGACATTCGCACGAATCCGTGTCCTGATCCTTATCGGACTCTCTAGCGGCTACCAGGAACTAGTCGTCAATGCCAGGGACTACTGTGTGCAGTCCTCACTCGCTGGCTGTGCGGTGGCTGGCTTCCTCTCGTCGCACATGTTGACACATTAATGTCCTCTCGATGCGTCGATGCGTGCGTGCGGCCTCGCCAGATCCTAATCGCCGTTACTAACTGGAATCGTGTTGAATCGCACAATAGATTGCATTCGTTTCTGGTCTTTGTTTCCTACAATTAATACCATTTTTCCGGGCCAAGCGTAATTCCGAATGCAATATGCGGGATGTCCTACCTACCGATCGATGCCCTCCCTGATCGAGATAACTTCGAGATGGGTGTGAAAAACAAGCTGAATAAATTATGGAGTGAGAATTTCAATCAGAAAATTTCGGAAATTGAAATGTTTACTCCATACATTCACTCTTACCTCTTAACTCTAGTAATTTTTCCAGCAATATGTGGCATTATACATTGTCCGTCTGTCCATATGTATAAACACGTCGTTCTCCGAGTTGATAAAAGCTAGAGACGTAATTCTTTTTGCTTTATGTCCGTCATATGTGTAGGTAGATCGAGTTTATTTCAAAATTTTAGCCACGCCCCTTACTTCCCTAAAATTTTCGAAGAACTATATTTTCTCCTGCGTATTTGTCTATATCTCCAAAATGGTTAATGCTAGCGGAATAAATTATTCTGATTACAACTAAAAATTTAATTATCTGGCCATGTGGCAAGTTTTATAAAGATCGAACAATAAATAATGATGATACGGTCTTTGCCAGTGTCAATGCCTGGTGAAAATAGATACTCGTACGGGTACATGGTATCTCGTCGTCAAGAAATCTCGACCACAACGATTCTAATTGTTTTAACAAAAAATTGTCCAGTGTAAAATCAAAGTCCCACCTCAAAGATTTCGATTGAATTGTATTCCTTTCAGAAACCAAACCAACTCGCCGGTTTCGGAACGGGTGTGGTACAGCTGCTCCCAAAAAGGGCATAAACAAATCATAACAATTGCCGGTGGTAGGACGACTCATATGGACAGAAGGACAGCCACTCACACACGGCAGCAATTTATCATCCACTAAACAAGCCAAGAAATGTCGAAGATGCGCACAGAAAAGAAGGACTTGCCATTGTTAGCTCAACATTCTTTGTGTTGTTAGCCATTGGGTTTTCATAAATTGGAGGTGTGCGCGCCGTATAAACATTAAATTTTATTTAGATGAGAGCTGGTCGAGAGTCTCTTTTTATGGGTGTCCTGATTTCCAACTGTGCTTGGTTATTGATTATTCTCCCGGCCCCGCTGGCACCTCAATAAAAAATGAATTAGGGCATCGGGAATCCACATTTCTTTCCTCCATCGATTGCGTTTTGATTTATTGACGTATCGTAAATTTCTAGATTTTTATAGTCCGTACATCAAGGTCCTGCCCTCGAAGAGATGATTCTCGCTTGGGTTTTCAGATCATCAAAGTTTCCTTTTCCCAGGCCAGGCGCCTTCGCCTCGCCTAGCCATTCACTTTTGTGGGGTTTGTTGGTTCCCCTTGACAGCGTTTGCCTCCCCAGTTAGCACCTGGAATCGGGACACACACCTCATCTCCAGTCACTAGTTTAGTCCAAATAAAATATTGTTTGCCTTGGCTATTTTTGATTTTTTCCCGCTTTGTTTTTTACGTTTTGTCTCGCTTTGTTTTCTGTGTCGAAAACCAAATTTTAATAATGTTAATTTGCCGCGTTTCATGCGACCTGGCATTTACGATTCCCCCGTATTTGGTTTTGTTATTTCCCCTGGCTTCGCTGTAATTATGCTACTAAGTCAGAGTAACATAGCATAAGTAAAGGTGTGTCTTAGTTTCTTCGGACCTGAATTGCGACGAAGCAGAGAGGTGTTGATTGTTTGCTCTGGGTGGCTGAAGGTGAAATGGGATAACCTACTCCAAAAAGGTGAGGAAAAAGCAAGGAATCTGATATTTAATCGACAATCCAAGCAGATTAACCAACTAACTTTAGTTCCAGTTGGACTTATGACCTCTCTCTTGGCCATTAGCCATAGTCAATTATTGGCCCACACAAGCGTAAAATCCAGCCGGAGAAAGAGCAACAAAGTTTTATCACATTTCCGCACAAATCCATAATAGCCGTAAAAATATCATGAGTTCGACAAACAAAAAGACGAGATGCGTAAATGAGGGGCAATCGCCGGGGATATACATATGTAGCTTATGAAAAACTCAGAGTGGAGAGTCCAAATCAATTTGCATATTTCTGATGACAAACGCCGTGGTGGGTCCGACTTTTTCCCCGATTATTGTGTTGATTTTTATTTAGAGAGACTTCCGATGCGGCGTGAACCGAAAAGCGTGTTAATTTTCACTGTGCATTTTATATTGCGTCCATATAGAAATGCTACGAGTTTCGAAGACGGAGCCAGGCGGCGGCAGAGGGAGGATCTTATGTTAATAGGCGGATCGCAGCATTCAACGCCCCGAAAGTTTCACCGCTTGAAATGTGCTGTAAAGTTGTTAATTAAAACCAAGAAAACCAAGAAAATCCACCCAGTCCCCAGCTGAGGACCACACAGCAGCATCAGCGCCCCATCACTGTTTCGGGGGATTTCGTTTACGTTTACGTTTACGGATTCCCACCAAGACCTGTTTTACTATATGTCTTCCCAAACATATAGTTTGTGTGTCTCCTCCATCGATTTCGCTGGCATTGCGAGGTGCGTGTGTGTTTTTGTTATCGCTTTCAAATGCACTTGCTGCGCGTTTTGAGATGTTTCAAAATTTGAATAATTTGCACACGGATTCGTACTCGTTTTTTGATTGATATAGCCAGTCAACCTGCACGGCACTCCTGCGGGCCAAGAGCCAAGCCAACACTCGAACTTGCCCAAAGGAAGATGTTTGCCAGTTTGGCCAACTAATTGCCAGATACCCTAGGTAATTTATTAAATATTGATTGAGTATAAACCTCTTAACTTTGACATCATTTAGAGGTGGAAATTCCCCACTTTTAACTTTATTTAAAACCTTAATATCCTTATTTATTAGGAAGATACAACCCTTAAAGCTGCTTTTTCCTACTTCTGATACACCTCCAGGGCCAGCAAATAAAACCGCCTGGAAAAAAGAGTATTATAAAATCAGGTTTTGCTTGATTTTGGGCTCGGGGTTATCAATCACATATAGAAAATTTCGTTGTTCGTTTCTGTTAGATGAAGCGCGAGTTTGACTGACTACGCCTGGCCAAATGTTAGTCATTAATTATGGCCGCAGATCCAGCAAATGATCCGTGCTATGATGAACCGGCGACTCATCATCGTCATTATTGACAGTCCGTCCCCCTGCCGCCCCCCCTGGAACATGTTCTTTAAACTTTGGCCTTGAATCGTGGCTCGACTTGCCTTGTCTTAGCCAGAGGATAGAGTTTTTTTGTGTCTAGTTTGTCTCGATGGTTTGCACATTTCTGATGCACCACCCGCCCCACCGAAACACCAAACCACCCTCCCGCCTCCTTCACCACTGACCCGGCCCAGTCGACTGGATTATTCACATAATTGTTGGCATTCTATTCTTGTTTTTTCGGTTTTTGTTCTTTCGTGGCAGCGTTGCTTATATTTAATTGCTAAAAACTATAATTCTGTCAAGTTTATTATGAAAATAATTATGATGCACGCTCTGGCCGGCCATTGTGATGGCGTTGGGGTTTATCTGAGTGCGCATATCTTTGGGCTCCATCCGAACAATGGTCGTGGCCCGGCCGGGCCCGGCCTGGCAGATTTTTGCGTTATAATTACCTCGGCAAGAACAAAACCAAACAAAGTCACCAAGAACGCACCAAGAAACCAACAAAAAAAGCTGTGTATACAATTCTCTGTACAAGAATTTGTCCATTGGGTCATTGGGTTAGTGTTAAGTCATTTTCATTGAAATTAACGAATAAAAAAAAGGTGGGGTTTTTCTGCAAGTTGACACAGTTTGACATCTGCACAACGGAATGATTGGAGGAAAGCTGGTTGCCTGAAAACTACAAGAAATGACTACGCAAAATAAACTCAAAATTTATATATTTCCATCCCAACCTCTTGCTCTATAAATCCCGAAAAGGTTACCACCCAAAACAGTTCCACAAACATAACATTTGACACATTTATTTGTGCAAATTGTCCTGGAAATGCCTCCAATTTCGGTTTGCATAGTTCTCCTGCCCGTCCTGCGACATATTTATGGCTCGACAAGGCCACACCCCTATCGTTGTCCTTGCTGTCGTCCTTGCCTCATTGTTTCGCGCATTGTTGGCAAAAAAAAAGGCATTTGTCAAAAGTCAAAATATTTATTGAGATCAACTGGTTTGGGTTGTGGTCAAGAGCGAAATATCTTTCGGTAACCTTAACCGTATCAGGACCCTGCCCAAGACCGGAGGACCAACGACGACGTGTGCCAAAAAAGAGGCAAACATTTTGGTGGAGGGCGAAAAATAAAAACAGAAAAGCGTTTCTGATAAATGGTATGAGCGTTAAATTTTGTCGCTTTTGGCTGATCTAGATAAATGCATTTGAATTTGCATGTTTTATTAAGAAATTTATTAACACACGGACTTGGAAACGCATGCAAATGCACTGCGAAAAAGTATTCCACAAAATGTGACATTAGACCTCTGCATGAATGCATCCACAACGACAAATGAATCACTCATTCTTGGTTGCGCACGCTTTTTTTTCATCACAATGTATTTGTTGTGCCATTTTCTTGCGGCCTATAGAGTATAAGGTATAGTAAAGAATGAGTGCTGTATTTATAATAACACTACAATACTGTACAGATCTGTCATACTACAAATGAGTACATTCATGCAGAAGTCCAACTCCTATGTACTCGTATGTTTGGGGTTCTTTTGAGGGATGTGAAATATGCCTTAAAGGTTCCCTAGTAACTGTTGGTTGTAAATTGTTTTCTAAATTAAATTCAGAGTTATGGAGGCATATTTTTTGCGAGTGTCATTGTTGGCATTTTGCAGCTTTGTCTGCGCTTGCTCGCCGGACTTCGTTATAAATTATGCACTTAAGTTGAGGGTGTATTCATTATGCGGATAAAGTTCGACTTGGACTTGAACTTCGTTTTGGGGAATTTCTGCTCCTCCGCTTTACTCCGGGCCATCGGCTGTCTGTTCTTCATTTTTCAACGCCTGGACGGACGACTGGCCCAAGGGTCTGGCCTGGACTGGCCAGGGGCACTGAGCTGGAGTCTGGGTCGCGCGGACTCCCAGACTCCCAGTTTTTCAGATTCCGATTCGGGGCCGGTACGGGGCCGCTGAGTCGTCGCCATCGAAGCCGCCTCCTGCTGGGCCAAGTGACACTGACACTTGAGTAGATGTTTTGCGGTTGATAAAATCAAGAGCAAACAAGGCTGCCTCCTGGGTCTCTCCCTCGGTTGTGTTGCGACTGCAGGCTGCCTGAATACTTCTTGGCCAGGTCCGCGCATCACGTTCACCAGCTCAGCGAGATCCTTTCGCCGCCGTTTTTTTTTGTATTTCGCTTTTTCCCGTACTAATGGTGTGACAAATTTTAAACAAGTAATTTCTGCATGTTGTTTATGAGCCTCGCAACGCTCTCGACAGGGGGATGAGTTCGAGTCGGGTTCGAGTTCATAATAAAATTTATGAGCAATGCCCTGTTTTGGAATTGAGCAAATCAAAAAAGGGGATACAGCACAAATAAAGGAATCACATGTGGAATTTCACTGGAAACGATCAGAGAGCTGCATGGGGTGAAAATTCCCAAAGTTGCTCTCCTTTTCTGAAAGGAATTCGATCGTTATCTGGATGAGTTGTGCCCGTGGATGAGGGTTCATTATCAAATATCCTTTCCCTTATAAAATCTCAATTCTCAATGCGTTTATAGTTATTTATTTTGCTAAGCCATACCCCACCCCATTTCTCATAATCATTAGAAAAGCTTCAGTTTCGAGGGAAATCTACTCTAAAAAGCATTTATATACGATTATTGAGGTCTGTTTAAAAATCGATAACAAGTCATCAACTTTATGACAATCCGCGCTCCAATCGACACCGGACAGATGCCTATCAGCCCGACTATATAACGCTTCATTATAGTAAATCATAATTCCGCCATCTAGGGTTCCCTCGCCGCATGTGGCACCTCCACGATGATGGGCAGTACGTGCGTGCACCTCTGATGCCCCAGACACGCTCTAAACTATCGAAAGATATTGGCCGAACGGCGCTGGGCTGACAATGAGTGTGTGGGCCAGTTAGGAGAGCACCAGCACCTTCGCCGCGACTCCAAAATCCAGCTGGGCTAAGCGCCATCAACTCTTCTGCTTGGACATAAATGCTGCAGTTTACTATATGTATTATAGGCATTATGGATGACTGGGGAAATTTGAGTCCCGTCCCCCGGCAGAGACACAAATTTTCCAGCTATGATCGTTGATCGTCTGAGTGTCAAACTGATCGTTGGAGATGGTCAGGAACCAGCTAAAGATGCTCAAACTTTAAGGTTTAAAAGAGTATTATTAAGAAGTCAAAATAATAATCGCAATAATGTTTGTGGTTCCTATGAAACAGTGGAAATTTTAAAGATATACTGATCTGTAATTTAGGGTAAATAAAGTTTTGGGAGATGCCCCTTCAATTTTCGTGACACGCGTGCCTCTTATTAACCCGTTCACGTGATGGGACCACCTCCAGAAGGAAGCCGAGATGCGATGCCAATCAGTTTAGCTGCCTGAATCAGCTAGACCTCCTCCTCCTCCTAAAATGCAACCTCCAGCCTCGTTACCTCCAAAGTTGTCTCATTTTCATTTTTCGTTTCATTTCTGTCCCCCGGTCCGTCCGTCTGTGTCTCCGTTTGTGTCGCGACATTGACGACTTTGTTGATAATTTTGATTTTATTATGTTAATAAAATGTTATGGTTTAAAATGTTCAACATTTCAGTCAGTCAGTCGGGTCGCATCGCCTCGGATCGCCTCGGATCGGATCGGATCGGTTCGAATCGGTTGGGAGCAGCCATCCAGCTGGTGCAGCTGCTTCAATGGGTACGTATGGCATGGAATGGCTTGGTTTGGTTCGGTTTGGCTTGGAGCCGTGTCCGCTGCTGTCGTCTGTGCATCATAACTCATTAGTGACAATATCTTCGATGCTCTCCGTGTGGGTTTACCTGATTTCGATAATTGTCCCGCTCTCGGGCTCCTTCGTTCTCGGTCGTCGGTCTGTTAATTGGATTAAATAACCCCAACAAACGAAAATGAAATTTTTGCGCAGACTGAAATCTGTTTCGAAAATATGCACATCGATTTGAATCGCCGGCGTTCTCATTCTCATTCCTCCGGCTCATTATCTTTCGGTTTGTTGCTGCTCGGATGCGGTTTTATGGCCCCCTCGATCGCTCCGGATTGTGGCGCTGTGTTCGCTGTCATGTTAATAACATTCGTAATATGCTTTTTAATTAGTCTCCTCCCCGGCGTGTGGGGGGTCTCCCCAAAAAGGGTTCGAGATACGGTTTTCGGGCTCCGATCCAGCCCCGATTGATGCTGCATTTTGGTCGATTAAGGGGCCCACTAATCGCTGTTTGTTTATGCTAAGTAGCCCAAAACGGTCAAGTGTTGGAAATTGGACTGGGGCAGCAGCACCTGCTCGGAAATGTTCCCAAATGGATCTCCGGGGCCCTCCAAATGAGCCGAACACAGCTTGTGACATAAATGGATCACCGATGAAATCATCTCCCTAATGAGGTAAAAGTCTCGCCAACGGATGGTCTGCGGTATCTTCTAAATTTATGAACTTTGATTTGCTAATGAAACCTTGAGATTCATTGAATATTGGTTGCTGGATGGTCGGCGGTGCTTTATGGTATTTACTTTGCCTGCCCGCTTTATCGCAAATGCAGCTGGAAAAAAATTATGAAGCAAAATCCACCACCGCCCACTTCCAGTAAACTTCGACTCCGAACTCTGCTCCAAAAACAGGCAAAAGGAATGGGCACAAGAGCCGGCTTAAACATAATGCAATTACTTAAAACTGTACCATGGCCCGGCGCACACAGTTTAAACAGAACACGCCCCCATCGACGGCGGCGATGTTCGAACTAAAAAGCAAAAGGTCCAGGTCCGACCTCGACCGAATCGGCTTCGGCTTCGGATTTGGATGGAAAAAACAAACTCTGGTCCACTAAACCGCAAAAATCTCTCTCTTAATGTAGATCATCTGGCGGCGGCGCTGAGAAGCCGATCGATCAGAAAAGGAGGCGGACCAGGGGCTGGGGTTTGGGGCAGAGGAAGGGCCTGGCCAGGAAGAGCACTGAATTCGAGCCATGTGAAGTCCATGAATTGCGGCAAAAAGACCAAAATTAAGTGTATTTTGATGCAATGAAAACAACAACCGATGTGAACTGAAAGGGGTATACCAAACAGTTCGACTATACGAATGCCCTACAGGAATTTACGAATATGTTTCCCATTTACAAGGGAATCCTTTTGGGAAGCATTAAATCAGTGATGGGCAGCCCTTGGCTCTTTTGGCTCTCATAAAAAAAAAAAACTGTCAAATCGGGGCCTACCGCTGCTTTACATTATCGTAATTGCTTGGATTGTCAATATTTTAGCTTAAAGAAAGCCTAAAAAAATGTATATCATAACAATTAGAAAGATTTTTAAGTAGTGGGTATTCCAACGGTTTCCCTATCTCAAAATCCACAAAAACCATCGAACAACCAATATAAAAACCGAAATGCCCTATAAGAATTTAGAAATATGTTCATAATTTATATAACTTAACAAAAAAGAATCGTTGTGGGAAGCTTTACATTATCGCAATCGCTTAGTTTATCAATATTTTCGCTAAAAGAAACCCTCAACATATTGATATCCTACCAATTAGAAAGATTTTTGGGTTTTAATGAATCCCTATCTCGAAATCCATATACCCCTTCGAACAACCCATATAAAAACCAATAACAACAACAAAANTGCCCTCGAAGCCAAAAACCCAAAAAAAAAAAAAAAATGGAGGGGCCAAAAAAATGCCAAAAGTGGGTGGAATAATGGGCGGCTATGCGAATTTACTCAGTGCATGATTATAGCGTAGATTACAAAAAGTGCGCTTTGAGCTCAACCCCAAAACAACAACAAAAAGCAGACAACAACGCACGCGGTCAGAAATCGGATTCAAAGCTGGATCTCGGAGGAACCTCTGGGTTGCTTTTCGCGCATTTTTTAATCCCGGGTCGAGGGGCGGCGGGCCATATTCCTAGAGGTCGCCGTGTGGCGGCTACATGAGAGATCATCTGCCCTGGGATCTCCTCCTCCTGTGATCCTCATATGCTAAGAGAATTATAACACTAACTCTGGGCCCCGGACCCTGGGCCGTGGGCCGTGGTGTGTGCTTTGTAGCCTTATAATTGCTTTGTAACCTTTGCCAAACGCAGCCACAGACGGATCGGATTTTCATTGCAGCCTTGGCCACGCACCCAAAAGCCAAAATAAAACAATAAAATAGCAGCAACAAAGGAAGAGCCAGCAACAGTTTTTTGTAGTACAAATTAATTGCTGCTTTACACGCGTTTCTCATCGGCCGGCCAGGCGAAATCATTCATCTGATGCTGGGGCACTACACATGCAAGTACTGTTCCATGCACCCAGACAAAAAAGGTGGAAAAAAGGTGGAAAATCTCGCTTATCCTAAAACTTGTGCAAGCAAATTGCCAAAGCAAGTTTTTGGGACGTTTTTTCTTTGAATTACTCTTATGATTTTCAAGATTAGGGCTAAGTATACCTGGCAAACTTTTAATGGGGTGTATTGACTAAAATTTGAACACAAAAGGTTACCAATTCAACAATATAAATCTTTATAGAACGTGCTGAACCCCATTTATTTAAAGATTTTTAAGACTAGGGCTTAGTATACCTGAAAAACTTTTAATGGGGTATATTGACTGAATTTTGGATACATCAGATTTACAATTCAACAACATTAATCATTATGAAACCTGTGGAACCTTATGTATTCAAGGATTTTATTTCCATTTTACTCGCAACTCTATACTGCTATTAAAATATATCAACTTTCCCTATGTAAAGAGAATCTTACAAGTAGTATATTTTAGAAAACGATCAATATCCTGCTTGTACTGCCCAGGTTTTCCTTCGAGTGTGCTTTACTATTACAATTTGGCCACAGCCAAACAAAGTTGGAGCCTGGCCGGCCGGTGGAGCGGCTGTCTGATCAAGACATTATCGATATGTTTTACCTAGCCGGGGCTGCGGCGGCTCAGCTCTCCCAGGAGAGAAATCCAATTAGCCGCGCTTGTGGCGGCCTTAGAGAAATGCCCCCAAGCCCGCAAACATGCAAAAGGATCCCGGTACCGGTACCGATCCCGATCCCTGTCCCGGTCCCAGTCCCAGTCCCGGGGCCCAGACGCGGCTGGGGCCTTAAAATTCAATTGTTGAACTACGCTCTGTGGGCTGGAGCCGTCGCAGTTGCTGCGGCCAGCGAGGGAGATTAAATCGCGGCGGCGACTGGGGGAAAAATTCGAGTCTGGCCAAAAGGAAAACGCCGCCACAGAAAACGCGCAACTAGGCGCAAAATTATAATTGCAAATTTGTGCCAGTCGAGTAGCCAGTACCCAGTATTCAGTACCCAGTACCGAGTATCCAGTATCCAGTATCCAGTGAGTGAGAGTGTGGCGGCGTGATAAGCCACAAAGTCACTGATAACCAGCACATGCAGATGGGGCACAGCGACAGAGCCGAATGCACTTAATTGTGCGGGCCAGGATGTGACGTTAATGCCGCCGATTTGCATTCATTTCGGCCGTATAATGAGCTCGGGCCCACTGCAAAGAGGTCGAGGTCAAGCCGTAAAAGGGCTTAAGGCTTTTGGGCCGAGCCCAGGCGGAAGCTTAACCAAATGGCTGGAAAGTGTCAACGCAAATGCACTCTTGTGAAATTATCCATAAACTCCCATTAGGGTCACATACATTGAGACTATGAAGGTACCCTTAAGTTGAAAATAATCCCGGGAAATCTGCAATAGCAATTCCTTGTAATCGCATTGCTTGGATCTGCACCGCCTGGAAAACAAAGTGCCATACAAAAGCAACCCGGGGGACATCGATCACAGTCAAAGTCAAAATAGAGCGCTGAATTCGAATGCTCTGCTGCTCCACATGCAAATTGGCTGTCCCCGGCATCCTGGCAGGCCGGGCCATGTGTTGACTTAAGTGCCACACAATTTACTACACTTTTGGCATGACAAACGCATGGCGAACGCACCGAAGTAGCTCAGCTCCAGCTCCAGCTCCAGCTCCAGCTTTAGCCTGTGCACATGGGACATGGGAACGTTGCAAGGAGTCCGCAATCTTGTTGCAAGTCTCAAAAACTTGTAAAGAATTGCAGCAATTTTCTTCTTGTTAAGCAAACGTCACAAACAAACCGCCCGCAATTGTTTGTGGCGGCTATTCCATATGGCCAAGCGACAACATCTCCAGGTTGCCAAGCCTTGGGACTCTTCCCCTGGCAACTGGGGGGACTGTGGCAGCGACAGCGGCTTCCTAGACAAGACACATTTCGATCACTGTCACGGCATTTGGCCCTCAAGTTGCGGCGGTGTCAATATTTCGTGAATTTACGCAGGCCTTGCGAAAAGCCAAGAACGAACGGGGCTCAGGAGGCTCTTGTGACATTTTCTTCTTTATGGTCAGCACTCGCTTTGGGGCTGAGCGGTTTGTTTTGGGCCAAATTTGCATATAATAAGCCGCATCAATAGCCAAACACGACTTTGCTTCGCAGATTTAAGTGCACTTGGAGAAAAATTTAAAATGAGTTAAAACAAGCAAGCAAATTAGTATTTAGGAGGCTATTTTGACTTTACCAAAAGATTAAGAGGACCATAGACATCAACAGGCAAACCTAGATGATTTATTTGTTTAATTTCAATTGAAAATATGTGGTAATTTTGCGAGGTGCCGGCCCAACTCCTTTTAGAGATCGCGGGAGTTGCAGGGGCCGCTGTGTCTGTTCGTCCTGTCACTTGTCAATCGCTCGCGACCCGTAAGCAGACTTGAGCCTTGCGATATGTCTCATTTTCCAAGCATTTGCCTGCCAGATCTCTCCCAACCCCCAAAGCCAAACGTTTTGGGGCTAAACGCATTTGCAAAATGCTTGAGTTGGCATAATTGAACATCGGCGATCATCGAGGCTGAAAAGGCAGAAGATCGAAGAGGAGACCGCACCGCACTGGACCCGAACAGACCAGACCAGACCACATGTTGACCCAATTCATAATCATGCTTAAACGCCGCCTGAACTTTCAACTTGGGCTCGCGGGCCTCGAGTACGAGTATAATGCAGATAATCATGTTAATAACAATGGCCAATGATGATTAGGTCGAGAGTCGCCTCGGATGCTGGGATGCTTGGGCTTTTTTTTTTGTTTGGCATAAATGCTGATGATGGTAGCCTTTCACCGACGCCACATGAACCTGCCGCCAGTTTCGGGCCAAGAAGAGCATCCCAGCCCCGGTCCCCGGGTCCCCGGTTTCGTTTCGCCTTCTCCCATAAACCAGAACGTGTAGCCGCGCCGCTCAGAGCAAACATAATTTTCACAATCAGCCGGAATCTCGCTCGTCCCAGCTCCTCCTCCCCCGAAGAACTGGGATCGCATCTTCGGGACGCTTTCACATGACTCATAAGCAGCCCAGAGCACTTGGCCAGCTCAGAGTGCTGGAAATGCACAAGCCGGGGCAGAAGCTCAAATAATGAAGCCGCCTCAGCTGACATCGAAATTGGGCAAATGGATGGAGTCGAGGTTAGGCTGAATAACCAAAATATTTGGCTTATGATTTGGTTGGATTGATATCCAAAAACTCCAGACAATATCCTTAAGATATAATGTGTAAATTAATATAAAATGGTAACTTTCCTAAATAGTTTTGACCCCAAAACTAAGAAAATCCAAAACAATTGGCTACTTTATTGTAATTTACAAAGAAACTGATTCATTTTAAACACTTAAAATTAACTTTATGTTGGGCTTAATTCACCCATATAAAATATAGGAGAGCTACTTCCCTTGCATCGTCAGTTGTGTCAATATTCCCCTTGTAGGTTTTGTGAAGATCATCCCGATCGGTGGAGCTGTGTCAGGTAGCCTACGTTTTCACTTTGGATCGGCAGAGATGGCAACAAAGTTGCCATACCCTTCCCGGTGCCACAATACCATTCGCAAGGTTATAAAGGCCTGGAAAAAAGAAATTCTGAATAATTCGTGATCTGCAGGCGCAAAAAGAGGGTCACGTTGTTGTGGCCGAAATGTAGAAGCCGTCGAAGAAGCTGCCTCCGAAAACCTAACAGGGGGGCTAAGAGGGGAGTGGCATACGGATCGGTGCCTGGTCCTTTCTGGCCTCTGTCCGAAGCAAAAGGCGATGGCAAAGCGCACGCTGCACTGCAAACACGATTTCAAAATATTTCGCATAAATAAGTTAGTGTAACACACGAGGCCACGTACCCGCCCCGCCCCGCTGCCCACAACGAAAGCGTTGATCACACGTTCACATTATTTGATGATCGCACGATATGAACACCGCCGAAAACAGCGAACCGACGATGATGAGAGTCTGCCTCATGCACTTGCAGAAATTTATAGTTAAAAAACAAGTTAGGCTGCCAAAAAACAGAGTTTTTCCAGTTTAAATTCTCCTAGTTTAGACAGAGATCATTGATGTATAGGAGCAATTGATCATCTTGACTCCTGCAGCCTTTGATTGATCAGTTTAATGATAAGATTCTTCAAGTGCAGACACACACTTCCCGGCTAGCCTGATATTTCCATATGCCTCCGTCCCCATGATCGTGATAATCCATTATTAATGCCAATCAGCATATAAAAAGGAAAACAAAACCGGCAGCTCCGCGAACATTGCCGAAAAACCCGAAAACTTCCTGGCTACCCTGGGTTCCCAGCTTCCCATAGATTATGATCGCTCCCCGGCGCTTCTGGTTAGTCCACCCACTGGAAAAGCACTGATCCCCCCATCCTCGTCCAGAAAAACTCTCCCGCAACTTCGACCATTGACATGAGCAATTCGTAAGTTTGTCGCCTGCATTTTCGGGACTGCGCGATCATCGCATCTGGGGGCTGGGTTGTGGGGCAGGGTGGAGGAAAATTTGCATGCAACTCACTTGGTGGTCTCCATTGCGGTTGTCATTATGGCCAAACAGGACCTCCCACATGCAGCTCGATTGTTTTGTTGCGGTTAGCTGCTACCGTTTGCAACTTCGTTTTATGAGCTCTGTTGTCGGATTCGTCTATACCAAATGCAGGCCAGGGTAGCAGCGGGAGTGATGGATCAAGGTCAAGCTAAAAAGATTTTGGTAGCTCATATAATTGAAACACATGAGATTAAGAAAGTTCATGTCCAAACCATATACTGTTTAGTTTCCCCTTAAAAAAGTTTTGTGATAAGCTTCGTTATAAGCTTCGGTAAACTTCGTGGAAGAGACGAGCCCCGAGGGCCACTGGTGCCCATCCCTGGATTGAAGGAAATCCTGAACACTGCTTTCTTGTTTTCAAATAGTTGGCAAAACTTAAATTATTGTAAAGCTAAGAATTTAAAATTTAACTAACAAAATTTAAGGATATCCACCTCTTCGAATCCTTCGCAAACGGATCGCTTCTTGTTTTGGTCTCATAATTGTACGAAATTTAGTTCGCATGCCCTTGCGGTCGCTGGGGAGCAGAGTTTGGGCCTCGGCTTCGCTTCTTGCCTTAACGGGAGAACAATAAATGTTTTCCTGGCTTGTTTTCGGAGCTACTGTTGCCCGGTTGCCCGGTTGCCGGCCTGCTGGGGATCTCTGGGGCTGGTGAAAAACTTTCGCGAAATGAAAACTTCAATTTTTATCGAGTGCATTGCTCATAATTACAAGGCGAGCCGAGGAGTCGCGGCCGCCGCTTCCCCCTCACGTTTTTGGCCAGCGTTTTGGCCTGCTCCTTGCTTGCACTCAATATTCAATTTTGCATTTTACAACAAATGCGTGCCTTACCATATTTAGTTGGCGTGCAAAAATAAGCCAAAGCCAAAGGCAAAGGCAAGCGCTCCCGCGAGGACAAAATGTTCACTTGGCCAAGTTGGCGGCGGGACAAGCGCGGCTCGGGATTTGTGGATTGCTTTGCATTGTGCTTATCATTTACATAGCTTAGCATTTTGATGACCCGACTAGGATCGAAAGAGCTAGTCAGCTAGTCAGCAGTAGCAGCGCCAGCCTCCTTTCTGGTAGCAGCAAAAAAATTAATTTCAAATTAAATTTATGGCGCCGTCAGGAAAAGGAAAGCGTCCTCCTCCCATTCTCGCAGCTCCCAGCTCCCAGCTCCGGGATCCCCCCCTGCCGCACCTTGGACGTTATTGCAACCGCAACAAAGTGATTTATAACTGTAGAGCCTGGCCACGGTTTTACCTTGAGTTTGCCCAACTTACTGGCTCGTCCTCCCCTCGTAAAAGCACCAGCATCGGTCGCAACCTCAGAGCATTTGTGACCACTCATCTTGTCGGCTATAAATGTCCAAATGAGTTTCTGCCCATCATCGGGCCGCTTTACGGCGGCATTCTGTTTTGTGGTCACTTTGCGGCTCTTAATCGTTTTGGAATTGCTTTATTAATAGAACAAATTGCCGGAATTGTAGGTGAAGGAAGCTCTGGTCCAAAAATATTGACCTTCTTTAGCAATGCATGCTTAAAAAGTTTATTTAATGACAATCAGGCGAAAAAGATTATACAAACTTGGGTATCAATAAGGGCAAAAGATGGTAATCATTACAGAAATCCCAAAGATTGTCATATTTTACACAAATTTTGCGGATATTTAACTTAAGAAATTTGTATGCCTAAGTCGCGCATATCCGTCTGTGTGCAGGGTATCTCGGTTGTCATTTAACCTGCGACCGGATTCAGTTTAGCAGTTGCCAACCCCGAGACGAGACATGTACCTTATGCTCCCGATGCTGCCCCTGGCTTTGCGATTGCGATTGCGACTGCGACTCAGCATGACACTCGGAGATGCCTCCTGATGATTTAAGTGAATAATTGCCACACACTGGCACACACACGCGGTTTGCTCGCAAAAAGCTAAGCAAAATAATTATAATAACAGAGGGGGCAGCAAAAAGTGCGGCGCTGCCGCGCCGTGATGACCATCATTTCAGTTTTCAGTGGGACACATGCGACCGCGTTCGGCGGCGGCAATTAGAACGGAAGATGCCAGGAGGACGGGGGGTGTGTCGCCTGCGGGATGCAACATATTTAACATTTAACACTCCCTTGCTGCGTTCGATATAGGAATGTACGCGTACGAGTATCTGGCGAACTAGAAAAAGCAGTCGACGCATTGTCGCTTTTACTGTTGGTGGTCATTTGCCTGCGGTGCCGCTTAAGTGATTTGTTCAAATTAAGACTCCAGATAGTGGTGGGAATATGCAGGATTATAGTGCGTTTAAATGCGTATATTTAAGCATTATAGGAACACAATATCTCTACCAAAACAAGGTTAACAAGGCTGCAAGCAGCGATGCGGATCCAAAGCCCAAAGGGCCATGGTAGTTCGGGTTTTTAGCACAAGAAGTTTGACGAAGCTTAACCTAGAGAGAAGCCATGGGCAGCCCTTGGCTCTTTCGGCTCCCAGTGCTCCCAAGTTGAAAATCTGTGCCCACCGCTGGTATAGACTGTAAATCTTCGATTGTATATTTCCCTGTGTCTTGACAATCTCCAATCCTGCCCAGACCTACCCCAGTGGAATTCCCCTCACGATGACATCTCTATCGTACAACTTGCTCATGGGGGGGACTTCATTAATATGTATGACTGTCCATGAGCTTAGCTCCGATCTGGACCTGCTCGCTCTCTCTTTTTCTTGGCGAAGTGCAAACTGTTTAATTGCGGAATAATTGTTTTGCACACATAACCTCGCACCGTTCCAAAACAAAATGAAACTGCCAGGCCATAAAAAGCATATTAAGTGCGAATTAATGACCACAAAAGGTTTTCTTCAAGCAAAAAAAAAAAATAAAGAGACGACCAGAAAAACGGAGCACATACTCGTACTCTGCGCAAAAGATTACGCCAGAGAGCCACNAAAAAAAAAGAGACGACAGGCAAGCACATACACCAGAAAAACGGAGCACATACTCGTACTCTGCGCAAAAGATTACGCCAGAGAGCCACCTGAGATTTGCCGGTCGCCAGATACAAGATACAAGATACCAGATACCAGATTTAGATTCAGATTCACATTTCGCAGCCTCCAGCGGTGATTAAGTCGGGCTGCCTCGAGTCGCTTAAGTGCAGTCATTTAATTAGTCTTTAGTTTTAATGTATTTGTATTACAATTTATTAGCACTTATGCGGCTGCTCAGATGATGAAACGAGCGCGAGGACTTTTGCACCGTCAAGAATTTGCTGCTGAGGAAGTGTCATTACCATTAAAACGCGATGGTTACAGTTTAAGCCTCGTCGGTTGCAGTTTCCAGCCAAAATGCAGGAATTTAAGCCATCACAAACCCGACCATTTAACCCTTTGGACATGCTCTACTTAAAACTTGTCCGTTAGACTAATTCCGGCTTCATTATCTTGCAGTTAAGTGATTCGGGCCTTATCTTAAGCGAACTGAAAATGTCCCAAAGCATTTGTTTCACATTCCCCCGAACAATTGAGACAAGATCTTTGGATCAGGTTTTCGGTTCGGCAGCGGGACGATTTTTCTTCAATTCGATTTGGTTTTTGGACTCACATCGTGCATATTTAAGAAATCCAATACATGGTTCATTTCTTTAAACGAAATCAATTCAAATCGCAGGCCCTAACAGCTTTTATTTTCCACCACACGATCGATTCGGACGCGAGCTTGTTTATTTTTTCTATAACAAATTCTTGCATTAATTTCAAATCAATTTTCTTCACAGCTTCGGCCCTTATCTCCTCTGAGCCAAACAAACAAAGAGGCGGCCGAAAACATCGGCGGTATGGTGTTGGTTTTTGGGGGAAAACAAAGGAACTTCATTGTTTCATCGCGACTGTAAAAGAGATTTATGCGTCCAAGTGAAATCATTTATCATGCTTAATTAAAATTGAAATGTTTAGCCGGCTAACTTCTTCTTCTCGCCATAGCCCCCTGCCCCGAGCTCCCCATAGCTACCAAAATGGGACTCTGGCCAGGTCAAGTTCTCTTTGTTGGGCCTTATTAGTTGGCCTGACACTTTGTTACACAAAATGCATTTAACCGGTTTCCATCTTTTCCCCCAAATCCCATTTCCCCATTTCAAATCTCCTCTGGACTCTGGGTTCCGATCGCATTGTCTGGGCCAGATATTTAGCGGTGCGTCTCGAATGCAAAGCGACCGTTTATCTTTTAATTGTAACAGTCTGCGGCATAAATTAACACACACCCCGATCCCAGCAGAGTCTGTCATAAATCGTGTAGCTGGCGACATCTGTTATTGATGGCATCGACGGAGATTTGCATCATAAAAGGATTTCGACGGAAAGGTCACCTGTCCTGAGCCAATCCCATATTCGTTCTCATTAGAAGACGCTTCTTCTGCGCCCGGTAGCCCGTGGAATTGTCTTCGGGTCTATTCAGGCTTTTTCAAGAAATCGAGGCTAAGCCGGTCACACTTATTATTGGAGCGGTATGCTTAAAACTTTGAAAATTACTCGAAAAAATCTCGAAGAAGATCCCCGTATCGGTTCTGCGAACACTTAAAGCTGTGCTTCCCAGGCAGCCGATCGATTCCACATAATTGTTTTGTATAATCAATGGCTCATTAAATCAATCAGAGCACAATCTATATATTTGCAATGTAGATTCATCGCGTAATTCATAGAAATTTATCCGCTAAAATCACACACATATGACTAAAACAATTATTCGTTGCCCCCATTCAGTTTGCTGCTCCCCCTTAATAGAATTCAGCGATATTTGCACATTGACTGCAGCCACACAGAGGGAAATCGGTTATAGAAATGAATAACAAATTGACTGGGAATGGTAAAGGGTCCAAACAAGAGTTGTCACTGCGTTTTTTTTTATCTTCCCAGGCTGCCAGTGTTGCTGGAACCGATTTTTTGCCGTGCACCTCTCTATGTAATAAGTACAATTGTGGCTTAAAGCTATTGCCGCTGCCTTAGCCGATCGGAAGGTGTGGTAATGCGAGGTAAAGGCTGGCTACAAGCTACAGTTAATATTGAGTCTCGCCCGTTGGCAAGTTAAAGTTCAATGATGTCATTACCCACTAATTCACACCTAAGTTTTGAATACGCCGCATGCCGTCAGAGTTCTGGCCTTACGCCGATCGGAATCGAGAATAATCATTTCAGATAAATAACTTTATTTGCCAAATGGAATTGTTTTCGGTATAAAATGAGAACCTAACGAGACAGCCAGAATTTGTCTGCCCCCCGCGGTGCCACATATATTTATTTTTATACATATTTTTTTTCGCGACTTTAACATTTAGTTAATTGATTGCATTTAAGCGTACGTTTTGTTTTAACTTTTATTTGGCTTTAGGTAGCTGCCGTTGATGCCGGCTGATTATGATAAATAAAATATGAGTTCTGGCTAAGTTTGTTGCCCAAGCTCTAATGTCAATGAATTCAGTTTTCGAGGGTATTTCTTCGAAGAAGATAGGGCCATGAGAAAATCAGTGCAGGCCACCGCCACCGTCTCCTTGTCTTTCGTTGGCTGAGTACCTTTCAATTGTCTAGGCCGTTTGTTGTCGCTATGAATTAACACCCGTTCCCCAAAAAAAGGCCGGAAAAAAACGTTAATTTAAATCAATGCGCAATCTCCTGAGCGGGCAACTCAACTCGTGCGTTGCTGAAACAAAATGCCAATATGAAAACTTGTTGGTTGGGCTCCAAAAAGTGTTAAGTATGCCCCGTCTTCGGTTACTTATTTTCGGGCTTTGCTATTTGCTGTGGCAATCAGTTTGTTGATAATTTTCGTGTGTGTTGTCAGTGTCAATTGTCTGCTGTGTTGTGCGGTGTTTGGTTGTTTGCCGTGTTGTGTGTATGGTGTTGTGTGTGATAATTTAGACAATTCATCGATAAAGGCGCACAACAAGCGTAGCGAACACACTTAACTGGCTTCTATTTTCCCCGGCTTTTCTTTGTTTCTCTCCCGATTCGAGTTGCATTTTAATTATGTCTAATAGGTTTTAGGCTTATTGGTGGTTCCATTTAGCGGCCCGGCTAGTTAGTCGGCTCTGGGTGGTCTCTTTCACACGGATTTGGGGTTTCTCTCGGTCTGAGCTTTGGCCAAGCGGAATTATTCCCATGATCCATCATCGCGGGCGACCTCAAGCGGGCATTCAATCATCCGACGGTACATCGCCACCACCCACCGAACACTTTTGGCCATCTGCAATCACAACAACACGAGAGCGCCAACAATCGCAGGCATGTAAGGCCAATCAGCAGAAACTTGGTCAATGGCTATAATTGCCCGGGCCCGAGTGTTAATGCCTTGGATCGGATGGGTTCGGATCGGATCGGATTGGATCGGATCGGCGGGAGTTTTTGGTTTCATTTGTGCAATGGCAACAATAACAATAAAAACGTGATTAAAGATGCTATGCAAAGCAGTTGTATGGCCCAAATGGGGTATAGCATTGGCAATAGTGTTTTGCTGGGTTTTTATACCATGTACCTTGAGGTACATATGGTATATTAAGTGTGTGCAAATGTATGTAACAGGAAAAAGGAAGCGCTTCCGACCCTACAAAGTATCTATACCTGTATAATCTTGATCATCAACAGCCGACTCGATCTAGCCAAGTCCGCCATGTTCTAGCCTATTTCTCCGAAATGGTAAGAGCAAGAGAAACAAATCCTTTTGCTTAGAGCTACAAATTATAATATCTAGCTTTTTGACAAGTTTTATAAATATCGGAAAATAAATAATGGAGATACGCCCAATAATCTTAATAATCTTCAATAGTATCCCTCCAAAAATACTCTTTTAAGTGGCAGTCTCAATACTCATTAATTCACTCTTAAAATTTCCATTTAATCTGGCTTAAATCTTGAAAAACTCTAGGGCATTTAAGCTTCCATCAGTGGCAGTAAATTCAATTCCATTTATTGAGACGAATCACAAATCTGTTGGCTCTTGCCAATCGCTTGGCTGTGCTTAATGTGGGAAAATGTCGATGCCGGAGTCGCGTCTCAGGCAATGGGGCATGCCCCAAAAGCTATGGCTTCTGGCCCACTCCCAGCTCGTCCCCAGGCCCACCTGACTATTAAAATCAAACTATCGGCCAGAGCGGGCATACGTCATGCATGTAATTACAATTACAAATCTACAAATGCGATGACAAAAATTTTTGAACATGCATTTTTTATGCTTCATTTCCTGTTGCTCGACGGGCCGAGCGATCGGAGGAAAAGGTCCCAAAGCTGGGAAAGCTCTTGGTTGCATATTAATTTACTTGAGTTTTATATAGTTTTTTTTTATTTTTGTATATTTTTTTTGTGGTTTCTGGGGGCGCAAAGTGCATGGCGGCCATACGAAATGTGCATTTAATTGACAGTCACCGAAAATCGAAGCGTAACCGATGGGCAGCCGAAATTAGCATAAACGCATTTCTTAATTCTGATATTTTGGATATTTCATTAACAAAAAACCTCCCGGTTTACAGTTACGGCGGAGCCAATGAGGCTTTCTTCTGACATCGACCTGACAACGTCGGTGAAGTTCAATAACTTTCATGTTCGGCTTGATTTTGATAAATGCCTTTAACAAGTTTTGCATAATAACGCACAATGGGCCACGAAATGATATGTCCGCCGGTTTCTATAGCAGCTCGAAATTTGTTCTTTGCGGGCTTCAATTATTGGGCCTGTCACTCCAACAACTGGCAGATGATTCCCCGGCTTTTGCCCGCCCGGATCCATGGCCAACTTTCACGTCAATCGGGGGCCCCGACTTTGTTTGGCTGCACCGACAGGCGAACGCAATAATAACGTGACTTTATGAAGTGGTAATGAAGCTATTAGGTCCGGCCAACGTGCCAGCCACTTGGGAGTTACTTTGCCTCCCAACGAATTCAAAATCGAACATTGGAACTTGCACATGATACACCGAAGGCTTGGCCTATAATTTTCAATATTTACGACAGGAAATTGCGCTTTGAATTTTCAAAATCCAAATATTTATCAAATTTATTTTCTATTTCATGGTTTTCTTTTGACCAAGCAAGCTACTTTAAAGTTTTTATAGCTTTTGAATTGTGTTGGCCATTGACGATGGGAAGTGACAGATTTATGCGAGTTCGTGATCGGCTTGGGATTTGGGCGTCAAGTTTTAGTACTTCAAGTTGCATTTATGCTTGGGGAAATGGTGTGTCAAAGAAATGATTAAATAAATCTTGGAAACTACTTGACTAACGTTGTAAAAACACGAATTTTTCAAAACCTTTTTAGTCCCCTTGCAATCGTTTCCGGTTCTAGACATACAAATTTAATATCCCATACCCATTCCACAAATTCCAATCCACAAAGTGTACTTAACCCGAACCGCGAGGTTGATCCGGCATCGAAATAATTTTCCTATTGAATTGTACTTTTCGCCGCTTGGATTTAGCATATTTTCAATTAAAATCTCTGTGGTTTTTCGCGTTGAATGCATCATGTCTAACAAGATCAAGATAGCGGGAGCCATTAGCGCATTTCCAATGAATAAAATAACACCCTTGCATCTCCGCGCCGCGAGGCAAACGGAAGTCCGACGCAAATGAGCGTAATAACTCAATCATTACCATATAATGGCATAGACGGCTGCAAATCTGTGAAGCCGACAAAGTTCGATCCGCGTGAATTGTACTTCCCTGGCATCCAGAAACGATGACTGGGCGGTGGACCTCCCAGAACGTTTGAAGTTCAAGTGCCATCGGGCGGTTATGTCAGCCCGGCAACTGAAATAGATGCGCAGGTGCACTCGGAGAAATTGGCAATGCTTGACGGGGGGGAAAACCCAGAAGGAAAAGTGCCTGCGGTAAACACATTTCTCCAAGTGCTGCCCTCGTGTTTGTCCAGCCAAAACCGAATGACCGACACTTTTGCTGATCGCTGGGCTGGCGGGATTAGGCCCGACGGTGTCCGTATTTGTTCACCATTAGTATTTGTTATTATTGTTATTACTATGTATTTGAATTGCTCAAGAAGCTCGGCCGCCGCAGCAGAGACAGCGGTGCTGCTGCAGCTGCTTAAAAATTAGCCAAACTCTAACTGCCAGACAAATGCACTTTGTTCTAGACCTCCGCGTACCCTCTCCGCAGACACAAACACCCAACGATCTTGGCCAAGAATCCGGCCGGGAATCGGAATCGGACAAGTTGAAAGGAAAGCCGACGACTTGCCGCCGCTGAAAAGTGGAAAAGAGCCGGGAACGCGTCATTGTTGTTTGCACAATTATTAGGACAACAAGCCGCCGATCGAACACTGGAACACTGGACGCTGATGTTTACCCTAGACAGCCACTGGCTGGTTAAATAGCTCAAAGCCGACTTTGATTTTCCAGCCTCCTCCAGTCTCGCTGCCAAGTGGCCCAGGGGTGTGCAAGGGGTATACTCGATACAGGCAGGGTTTGGTCAGCTTTTTAAGGTTCTTAAGGTTTAAATATATACGAAATTTATCAATAAAGGCATTGAACTGTAATTTAAATTCAAATTATCAGCTTGTTTGCAGTTATCTATTCCTAAATCATGTATTTAGCTCAACAAATTAATGGTAACAAGGAGTACTGGATGTATTCTGTATAGCTCTTTTAGTAGGCATCTCCCTGGTCCATCAAGTCGTCGGAAACTTCCCCTTGGCAGGGCCTTAACTCCTTTTTATTTTCGGGATGCTCAATGAAGTTTGTTCTTTGGTGGCTGCCAATTACAGTGAGCGTTGTTATTGTTCTGTCACGTAATGAGCAGACAATTTAGCACCTGCCCCACAAGCGAGGCACGTCTATTGATCGATAGCCGATCCATAATACCCACCAAAAGGCCCCAAAAAACAACAAGGTAAATCCAAATTGTGTTTATCCAAATTGTGATGAAAGAACAACAACGGTAGCCGAACGGAGGAGGACCGAGGATGCTCGTAAAATTGATTTATTTGCGCAAATGCAGGTCCGACTCATAAATGTTGACATGGCCCAATGCCAGCGTCACGATCAGTCAGCAGGCAGTTGGCTAATTGTGTATGCTAATGGAATGCAATTGTGTCAAAGTCCTGCAGTACCTGGAACAACCTCTCTCGACATCATATTCCTCTGTCAGTGGTCGGTCGAGGGGCAGTACACGCCGCAAAATTGCCTGGGAATCAATGCAAACCAGAGCTACATATTGTTGTACCCCTGTACAGCCTTTTCGTTGAGTGTCGAAGAGGGGCCACTCACATATTACGTGGAGTTCAGAGTACTTCGAGGCACACAAATAAATTTATAAATTATTAAACATTTGGCGAGGATCGGCCACCAGGGAGCCAGGGATTCAGGGGGCTGGGGGCAGGGCACGGGCACGTGAGGCAGCTCCACTGCCTGCCAAGTCAGAGGTGCGGAGACCCCTGGGACCGCAACGGGCCACTGGAACATGACCGATATTGTGCGGCTAACAGTTATACGATCAGCTCGATCGGATTGCCCGGGAATCGGGCGGGAGACACTAAACGGTTCGGCAACAGCGATTAATGCCAATGCACATTTAATGCACATATTTGGCTTTTTGTGTGCCACTCGATTGCTCTTTTCATATCGTCGTGACGTACGTGCCGAGCAAGGTTCCAGCCTCAGACTCTGTCTCTGGATCCGAATCTGTTTTAAGGCCCCCCTGGCGCCCCTCGGGCGATGATGTCATGTCAGGAGGTGATATAACATGGCTTCAGTTATTAAAGTACAAGAGGAACATTTAAATCTGAGCAACGGTAGCTAAATTGAATTTTCTGCAAAGGATTTTGTTTGAGACCATACAAAAGTGGCATTAAAAAATGGTTTTACAATACGATAAACAAATCTGCTATTTGATGTCAATTACAAGTAAAACAAACACTCAAAAGCAGCATAGGGCACAATTTTTGGGAGCCAAGTGAGCTATGGAGTGCCCACCGCTGCTCAAAAGCATTGAGATGGAGAAGTTGTTTTCATTGTCTCATGAAAAAGGCGGGAAGTTTTCAAAACTGCATCAAGACACGAGTGTTTAAGTGTTTTCCTCTGACTAAATCTTTTAGAACTGCTGCCTCTCACCATTTGCCACTCCAACTCGGCTCTGGAACTATTTAAATCTTGGCCAGAAATCGCCAAGCCCGGAGGCCTTTCATTCAGAGCATTTCGGTTTACATTCGATTCCCGGGAATCGCAGAACTGCGACAAAAAAGCAACACAAACAAGACCAAAACCGCAAAGAGAAAAGAAGACCAATCCAAGTTAAACTTTAAGTTTTTGTACGTTCATTCATTTATGGCTAGGTCACGTTGGAATAATTTGTTTTATGTTAATCCCAAGCATGGGCAGCGCATTGTGAGCTCCGCCGAGCCGGGGATCTGGCGGCGGCATCCAGAGAGTTCTGCAAGCGCCGCCTGTAATGCGACTTTTTCTTTTTCTCCGTGTGTGCCCCGCGATGAATTGGAATTTAATTTGAGTATTTGCGCAAATCCGCCGTTGCCAAATGCGACATCAGCGCTTTCAGCCAGACAACAATATCGTGGCGGCCAGAAAGCGTAGACAATTGATGCCCAGGATCCCCCGCTCGATGGCAATGGCAGGTGGCTGCTGTTGCACCTCCTCCGGATGCTCGTAGAAGTGCTTGCATCCCATCATCCACCTTAAGGAGTTGCAAATGTGGCTGGCACGCAACAATTTGCTACTGAATTCCAGCGGCCCGCGCATTCAATTCGAGTCTGTCATGTAAATTGAGCCGACAACTGCTTAATCGTGAGTGTATATTGAATATCGAGAGATTAAGCCCATTTTGGGGCTGTGATTAGGAAGCAATGCACTGGAATCACTTCTCAATTCAAGGGGAAAAAGAATCATCATGGTTTTAGTAGGAGACCCATAACTACAAAATGTAACATCCATTGCCAAGTCGAGTATAAACACCTTCAATGAATGGCAACTCCGAGACCAACCCAAAAACACACCCCAACTAAATGCTTATCTGTCTAATGACTTCATTAATTTCAACTAATAACTCCATTAGAGCCTCTTAGCTGGGTGGCCCTCTCCAGAGCTCTGGGTCTGCCATAGCCCGACGTTTTCCTCCTGGCCGTTTGCTACTTTGGCGGAAGTCGAGGTTGACGCCCACGTTTCGATCTCTTAAGAGGATTATGGCAACTGGCATGTGACGTGACCGGCAGCCCGGACGGCAAGTGCGGAATAATGGTAACACAGCAGCGGCAAAATTGAGAACTTAATTCCGGCGGAAATACAAAAAAGGAAGCCACACACACGCATTGCCATTGCCAAATGCGAATGCCTTTTGGCCGGTCGGCTTCATCCCATAATTAGGGTTCGGAATTCGCACGCTCAATTTCCAATTGAAAATTGTAGCAGACTCTTCTGGCCGAGTAAGCCATCAATTACTTGCTGGCAGATCGGGGATCTTGGCAAGATCTTGGCAAGGTGTTTGGCAGGTATCCTGGCGAATTGTGTGTGTGGTCCTTTTATGTGTTCTGACCTTTGACAAATGGCCCGTGATGGATGGAAGCCGCTTTTGGCAGATCAGAGCCAAGCGCCACAGTGTGATTAATTGGCGAACAAAATTGTGTGGGAGGGCTGGCATGTTCGGAGAATAAGATCCATATATGAATAAAATGTCAATAAATCAAAGCATTTTATATGAGAGATTAGGCTTCAACTCCAAACAATGATAGTTTCTGCTCTTTTGGTAAAGGTTTTGTAATTGCAATATGAAATTCTAGGGCGCTATTGTATAAAAGAAATTCCATTTGTGCAACTTTCCTTGTTGTCATTACAAATCGAAACGGAAAGAGACCCCAGTATCGATTTCATTACCATAAACGCGTCGAAACGAGGCCCTAAACCACGGCACAATCCCAATTCAGTGGTAAACGGTTATGTGAGCCACTTCAGTTGTCATAAGTGTCACAATGTGCCTTGATTTACAACAATATCGGCGTCTATTAAACTTCATAATTGTACCAATAACCGAAAAGCAAAACGACAATTTGACGAAAAGGTTTTGCAATCCCCCAATCCGGCGCTGGATCGGAGTCGGCCAAACAGAAATGTGTCCCAAAGCGAACACACGGCCGGGCCGGGCCGGGCTAATTGGGAAGGCCAGACACGTAGCGCAAATAAAACGATGGCACAAATGAGAGCCCCGCTGGCCGGCGGATAGATATAGTAAGAAATCATATGTCTTATTTCGATATTTATGCGTATGCCAGACCCATTTTTGGCGACCTAAGCAAATAGTGGCCCGTCGTGGTGCGTATTAAAGGCCCCAAAGCAAGTTGGACATCCAGTTGGGTCATTGGCTCCTCGCGGCGGCGACGCGGGCCACTTTGCTCGACCCAAATCTGGCTCTAAAGTGTTGACCATAAGTGTCTGATTGTTTGTGTATCATAATACAAATCCCCCACTGCCCCTCCCCCCAGGCTACCCCGATTTCGGTGCGTAAGTACAGTAGAACCAATTATGGATTTTATAAAACAAATGCGCCTTGCATATTGATGAGCAGGCGGCAGCGCTGCCTCCATTCAATTCAATACGATTCGTTTGGTTTCGTTTCGATTTGGCTCGGTTTTGTTCGCTCATACGCTGCTGATCATGGCTTGCTGGCCCATAAATTTCCAAATGATTTACTTTAGTTTCGTGCGGAATTATTTGACGTCCGACATTCGTCGGCCCGTCAGCGGAAATGTGATTAAAAGCATATAGTATTGTATACCAACTTGTGGGCTGATAAAAAGCCAAGAAAACTACCTACCTACATCTTCTCCAGCGCTTGTGCGTGCATTGCATGCAAATGGGGTGCAAGGACAGCAAAATATACGGATACGGCTGCAGCCGCAGATACAGATACAAAACAAAGCCTGGCCCCATCGTCTGGGCAGCGCAAAAGGAGACGACCGACCCCCTGGAGCTATGAGTGTTTATGTCAACTGCAAGCCTGATGACAGCCATAATTCTGCTCACCGTCCCGGCCGGCCGGCCAAGGCAAACAGACAGATTCCAATCAGCGCCCAGCCCAACCGGGCCCAGGGCACAAGTCCCGGCCCCACCAGATGAGCACCGAGAGCGCAGTAACTGGTCCCCAGGACCTTGGGAGTCGTCTTTTTCCACGGCAACACCTGATGTCCAGATACCCTCTCGGATTATGTGTTATTATATCCGAAATATGGGCTCTTGAAATAGCCTGGAAATGATGCTATCTGTACCTGGTAAAGGGGGTACCGATCTCTTCAGAATTTCTCCACAAGTCCAATCGCATGTCTCAGCTGGCATACCCAAAATCGCTAAGGAAACCGCATATAATAAGTGCAAAACGTCAACGCCATGGGCGCAAAATTGTTATCGCCATCATTTTCGGATATTTAGTGGCAGAGAGTGTTGTCGGCGACACTGCCCCCTTGGAACGGCCTCTTGTGTTGGCTCCCTCCCCGCGCGGTATCCACCATCCATCCCGAATGTCTTCTGGCTGGCTTGGATTTGTGGTCACGCTACGGAAAACCGAAACGAAATTGTAGCAACGGAAGCAGGGGCAGCAATGTACAGCATACTATACAGTAGGTAACCAGAAAAGAGCTCAAGAGCAGCTCCCACGGTAGCTCGATTGGTTTCCACCAACCCAACTATGTTACTCCTGGGCCATTGAGATTGAGAACCTTTTTGCCAAAGGCCAGCCAAATTACGCGGCCGGTTTTTCTCATGGAAAAACAATGAGTGCGGTGCTTGGATTTCTTCTAATTTCGTCGGTCGCGGCGGTCCGTTTCAGTTACTTTTGGGGGCTCTTCCTGCTCCAGTTAAAGAGAGTTTAGAGCCACACGCAAGCCCCCAAATTAAGTCAATTAAATCGCGTCAAGTCAGGTCCCCCAGCCGAACCAAGGCAATCATCAGTTTGGGAAACTCGCCTCGGCCAAAACTGAAAACCGAAACTGCCGCTGACAAGTCGAGAGAAAAGCCCACGGAGCCGTCGATTATGCAAGCTAAACAAATAAACCAAATAAATCAATGCGCGGGGGTACCGTGCGACCAACGCATTTGAAAATATTGGAAAATATTGTTATGGAAAATCGGTGCGCTGCTGCAGATACGGATAGGCGATGCCAACGAGATACAAGATACAAAATACACATGTAGCCGTCAATGACTCACTCGGTTATTGTTGCCGCGATGATTTATCGGAGCGCAAAGTAGTTGAGGCGTTGAAATTGGGCGCAAATCGAATTGTATCTGCGAGGCAGTGATGATTGATGCACTCTTTCCAGGCGCAGGTTCAGAATCACGGCTGGAGATGGAGTCACCGTTTCGGGTTGAGCAAGTCACATTAAAAGATTGCCAGTTGAACAATCTAGAACTTTGATAAATCAAAGAGGGTAACATATTTATTAAACTATTATTGTTAAAGCTGGTTCTATGTAATAAAGTTTAACGATTTCCTGACAAGTGTCATACTAATTCAATAGCAATTTATTGAAAAGCTACTTAATTTTCTTAGTTTACTGCTTACATTTTCCATATTCATTTACCCTGCCCTGCAAAGGCAACTTCGTAATATAGAACCCTGGATCCTAAGTGCAATCTAATGGTTTCTCAATCACCACCTATACGGCTGGCTTGTCAGCACCAATGTGGCAGTTATTGGCAGTTCTGCGGCGACTAGCTAAGCCGAAGTTGGAGCCCCGGTTCAAGACCCCAAGCCCATAAGTCACCATCGAGCCCAGCCAGTCTGGCAGCGGGCAACGGGTCTCCGTCTCCATCTCCATCTCAGTCGCGGTCTCGGAAACTTTAACCGAATCTGACTACGAATCTGCATCTGGATTTGAGTCTCAGCTGAGATCTGCGCGCCCGCTTTAATTAACATATGCTAACAAGTTGGCCGGGCCGCACTTTGTCACTTGCAAGAGCTCGAAACTCCAGGAAACAAAAAATAAAAAAATAAAAATACCCCGGAGCCAAGCTCTGCGGCGTCAAGAGCTCGTGGGCACTTGGTGTTTGGGGGTGGGCCTAAGTGGTTTTTAAATGAAATTAATTTAAATTTTTGCCTTTGCAAAAACGAAACGAAAACGTGTGGAGCCATTGCAGGCAGGCAGGCAGGCAGGCATTAAATTGTAATGAGATCATTGCCATTTAATAAATTTACTCACATGTCTATTTATAAATTATTATGCCATGAACCCCTGACCTTACCCAATAAATAAAGGGTGTACATTTAATGGCTGTCAGCGCATGCAGTTGTGCAGCTTGGGAGCGATTGTCTGGCTTTGCAAGAGCTTTAATTGATTGTCTACGTCATTATTGTGATTCTGGTTTGATGGTTTAATATAAACACCAAAGGAAAAGCATTAACTTCTATGAGTTCAAGTTGTTCTCTCCTCCAGAAGAAGATTATTGGGCAGAATCAGAAATTTATTTAAAATAAATATTTAAGAAGAGAATTTTTATATTAAAATTCAAAATTAAAGTATAAAATAAAGCATGAGATCTGCAAAAATTCCTAATATTTTTATCAACTGGTTTTTTACTAGTTTAAAAGTTCACCTCTTTTTCCCCAAGGCATAAATCAAAAGACTTAGGACACAAACTTGATTTACAAATATAAAAAACTCAATTTAATTAAAAGATTAAAACTCAAAATTAAGGTATTAGATAACTCTGCAGAAGTTAATAATATTTTTATCAATTTGTTTTGAAATAAATGAAATTTTAAAGTTTTTCAAAGTCACAAATCAAAAGACTTAGGACACGAACTTGATTTAGAAATATTAAGGAACTCAAGAGAATTAAAAGACTAAAATTTAAAATTAAAGTGTGGCAGTGTTATCTCATCAGAGGTTTTGAATATTTTCATTGCAAAATTTTCAACTAGTTTAAAGTTAACACTCCGCCACAGGGCGAACAAATCAAAAGACTTAGGACACAAACTTGATTGGCAAATTTTAAAACTCAATAAAATTAAAATATTTAAATTAAAAATTTAAGTATTGCTGTGTTAAATTTTAGCAGAAGTACCTAATATTTTCATCAACTAGTTTTCATTTAATTTAAAGTTAACACTCTGCCGCAGGGCAAACAAATCAAAAGACTTAAGACACAAACTTGATTTGCAAATAAAAGATTCAATTAAATCGTAAAAAGCACACGAATTGCAATCCATTACGGCGAAGATTACGTAGTTCTGTCCAGATCCGTAGATCTGTGCACTTGTAGATGTATCTATCTATTGAGGTGGGTATCTGGGCATATAAATCTCTGTGTGTGTCCCTAGGTGCTACCGGCTAGTTCCGCTTTCAGCTGCCGTGGGGGCATTAGAAGCGGCAACGGCTAATGCCTGCGATAGATAATAATAGATTTTCTCACGCTTGATATTTCAGCCACTGAATGACGTTAAACAATGTGTGCAAGCGTTATATGCACTCGTGGGGGATAGTCCGACGGGTGCGGCCAAGAGAGGGGCCGGAAATCGAGCGACGACTGCTGTACAGGTAAGTTTAGAAATTACGTGCCGCTGCGGGAAAAATATTAATAAGTTACAAATACGGCTTCCAGCTTTCAGCTTTCCAGCTTCAGCTGCAGCTTTAGCTTTGGGGCCCCAACTCTGGCTGAGGCTCAACGCTCGGCTAATATGCTTATTGGAACTATAAAAAGTCAAATGATTTGCATGATTTGGCAAAACATTTTGCCAGAGCAACATTTCATTTCACACCTGAACATGCCTGCTAGCCAAGCAGCCTTCGGACGTTAGACGAATGGCGTAATTATATGGTGGGACTAGCAAAACATCTTCTGTAAATTACGAATTACGATTACGATTACGAGTGACTGCCTGCCTCCATACACATATGTACGTTTATATTTATTGGGGCTGACTTTTACCCGACTGTTGGAATAGCTGATGGAATTTTGTATGCATTTATGGCACTTAGTCATGCCCAAGTGATTTGCTAAACTAGTTTAGCCGCACACAGAGCGAATTCCCATTGGGTAATTCCAAAACATCACACTCCGTGCAAAAACAATGGCCACAGCAGGCTGCCGCAGCAGCCGCAGCAGCTTTGGAGTGCCTAATATGATATTAAAATTGAACTTTGCAATTGCAGTCGAGCCGGATCTCTTCCCCTGGCAACTGATACTAATTAAATGCACTTGCAAATTGCCGGCGACGAATCACTTATTGAGTTATTCAAATGAAATGCCAGCAATGCGCGGAGAGGAACTCGATACTTTAATTGTAATCTGAATCGTGCAAAGATGAGCTCCCCCGATCTCCAAGGAATTTATCAATGACTTTGCCGGGGCTATGCTGCCTTCAATTGAGATAGGTTGTGTCCGTCCAAAGATATGGAAGATTGCAATCGATTTTCCAGGGTTGTCCGTCCGGTTGAATGAATAAATTCTGTAGATATTTATTCTTCGCTGAGAAGCCCAACATCAACTTTGCGCAACCCGCGGAAATTTCTCCCGTCTTGAACTCTGACCAGGCGCACTAAGCGTGTAAGCAAATTTGTCAAAACGGATTATCACCCATTTTCACTTGGCCAACAAGTTTGCTTGTCCAACTATTTAGGCGAACCCATTACCAGCCGATCGCGATGGTTGGGAGGGGGCCGGTGGGCCGGGGAACTGGGGGCTATCGGGGCCAGGAGTGGGCACACCTGATACCGGCCAATGCTCATCTCATGAAAAATTGTCTTCGACACCAGAAGACCTGAGGCAGCCGCAAAAAAAATAAAGACAGGGAAAATAAGGAACACCACACAATGGGAGACCGGATCCCGGCTCTGCCCGGCATACTGATAATTTGAGTATGCGAATAGACTAGCCAACACATGGCTATGAGGCGACTATAACTGAAGATGAGGCAGTGCCACAGGCTTTGCTGCACTCGCAGAAATTTATAGAATAAGCTGGAATATTTCTAAGACAATTGGCAACCAAATATATCTATAGATTTTAAGGAATTTCAAACACAAGTTATACATATATTATCCCTTTTTTTTACCAATCACCTTAAAGTACAAACGATATATTATCTTTGTAAAAGGAAGAAGGAGACATTTCCGACTCCACAATACATTGTTTTATTGATCCGTAAAAACAAGTCATTACCGCCTTCGTGATTTGCAAAAAACTTTATTTTCTCCCACATATCTGCCAATATCTCCAAAATGGTAGGACCTAAAGACATAATTCTCTTAGTTTTAGGTGCGTTATGTATATATGCAGAATATGTTTACATTGAAGTTTACCCACGCCCCCTTCCGCGTTTGAAATTTTCAAAGAACTATATTTTTTCCTGCATATTTGTCTATATCTTGGAAATGGTTAGAGCAAGAGATATAAATCTTTCTGCTTACAGTAAAATATTTAAATATCCAGTCATGTGGCAAGTTTTATAATAATCGGACAATAAATAATGAGGATACGGCCTTTTCCAATATGAATGTCTGGTAAAAATAGGTACAGCATTTCTTCTTGTTTGTTTAAAAATTTCATTGATTTTCCCTGGGTTTCCCTGCTCTTGACAATTTCTCCGAGTGCTGGCTTAAGATGACATACAATCATATTAAAAATGGTTGCCGTTTTATTTTTGCAGCGTTTTGAGGTGACCCCTTGTTGGCCCCCCAACGCCCCCGGCTCCCTTTACATGGGTAACCCAGGACTACCTCCGGTACCTCTGCCCACCGCATTATTAATAATGCCTGAGCTGCGCCAGGCCGGGCGTTTTGACCACCGCCAAAGCCATAGTCGGAGCCATAGCCCAGGCTAAAGACGAAGTCGATGCCAAAGCACTTTCAAATGCAGTCCCAATGCAATGCAATTTTATTAACGCAACGACAAATGATGCTGAGACCTGGGACCCGCAGCAAAGGCTTTGTAAGGAGACCTGGGCAGAGACCCTATTAAAATTGAAAATGTCGCGAGATCACTTATCGGACGGTAATAAAAATGGTGCTTTTAAAAAACAATTTGGCTTTTGGGTGCACCAACAACAGAGCTGCAGCAACAACAATGAGCCGCGGCCCGTACTATGTAGATGTAGGTTGTATTGTAATTTATATCAGCACGGGTGCGTGGATGGATATTTTGCTTTTTTTGCGGTTTTTTTTTGCTATAGAGGTGGCTGGAAGATCGCTTTTTAAGTCTCTGTAATACAAGCCAGTAAATATTTATGATCTGGCTAACGGGTTGCAGACAGTTTCGATTTACTCCGCGGGCAAGTCTTTAAACGTTGCTAATTCCAGACCAAAGCAATTAATTCTCCCGCTACGTTTTTGCCATGAAGAGTTTTATGGAGCATTTTAAGTGCCACGTTTTGGGAGTCACCTCTTTTGAAGTCTCTGTTGGAGTGTAATTGCTTATTTCTCATTACACTCTTGGGCTCTAAATGATTGCCTCCCAGTCTCTGGGTCTCTAAGTTTTGCCAACTCAAATCCTATTAAATGTTGTAAATATTCTTCGAGTTATTTTGGGATAGTTACAAAGTTCCCCCCTCGACCCCCCGGCAGCATTTGCCTTTTTCGTTGAAAGAAAGGTGCTAACCAAAGGCTGCGCAACTGACAATCCAAAATGTAAATAAACTTGTCAAAGTTCCCTTCATTTCAATTCAAATTCAAGCTCGCACAGTTCCTATTGTTTGGAGTTTAATAAACGTCTAAATCATACTTTTGTGATGCATGTGCTAAAGACAAACGAATCTACAGCTGACAGACGAGGAGGAGTTGGGAATTACTATAGTTTTTTAGTTTCCCCAGCTTTTTTTGTTCTCCTAACTCTGTTATGTGGGAGCGGTCTAATAGCCGGCGTGTGTGTGGTCTTCCGGCAAGCGAGCGAGCTATGCAATCAAACTGTGTCAATGAAAAGTATAGAAATTAAACAAAGCTGGATTATTGTGTTTCCATCAGCCGTCGCACCACAATTTTGTGGGTGGTTCTAGACGTGTTCATCTGGTTAAAACATCTTTATTGCAATCGGGAGATTTCAACTAAGACTGCGATTATGCTGGGCTAAGAATAAGTCCCTTTTGCCGGGGTAATTGGCATGCAAGTCGAGTGGCTGACAGAAATCAAAGCCACACAAAACAAATCAAAATGCATGCATATTATATGTTGCCGTATGATTAATGCCCTGCACAGGGAATAAAATCAAGATATCAAAACGGAGGGCTACTGAAATTCTTAATAAAGATAGAGATAAAGATAAAGCCGTGCCAGACCGGGTAGGGCAGGGCAGGAAAAGGATCTGTAAGTAGCTCTTCCTCGATCCGAGAATGTGTTCTGGGCTGGCTCAGGCAAATGCGACAGGCCCGGCAGCCCAGCGACTCAATCGTGGACTCTTTTGGGCCGATTCACAGGCCGATCACGTTCGGGGCGTGAGCAAACTTTAAGTTAGATTAATCGAGGCATTGATTATGTGAAGGAGAAATGTCAAAACGAAAGGATATGAGCATTTCCTTCTTTGAGTTATGATCGGTTTCCGGTTGGCTAAATATGATTTGCAGCCGCAAGGCACAAAACTGAAAAACAGAAAACAATTGGCCAGCGTCAAAATCGCGCCTTCAGATTTATAGGGCTCTCGGATCCAGCTTATTGCTGATTTATGTTCCAGGACTTATTTCTCTTATTTCTTACTTGCCCCCTACCCCCGGCAACGTTGGCAGTGGCCTTCTGCCACCACCTACTGTTTCCCAATAACAATGAGATCGATCCCTGCAGCTGCCCCTCGTCGAGATCGCCGCTTGTCCCAACATAAAGACATAATAACCTAAATAGATCACTTGTCCGGCTCGCACCTACGAGCGAGTGTGTGGTCCTTGTCCCAGGACTGGCGCCAGTTTGTCACTTCTTTTTGTGGTTTACCAATTGTTGTGCAGGTTGTGCAGGACTTCGTCTTAGTCTAGGGTCTAGGGGTAAGGATAATTCCAGGGAAATCAATTCAGGCTACAGGTTACGATCACTTCGAGGGCAGTGCATTGCGCAAGTGCCTCGCATAGGGAATGGGATGTGGGAAAATTGGTTTTGAATTTGGAAAATTTCCAAGGGGGAGTACAAGAAAAGGTAATTTTTATGTTCTAGAATCTAGAATCGAGAAGTTTGCTGCCCAAGTCGTTTTAACAACAAAATTAAAGGTATTCAAAAGATTAAACACCCAAGCATTATGTGCCATAGGTATAGACCTAAGTTTTGGTAATATCCCGACGTAAAAACATCTGAAATTTCGTGTAAAACTAATTTACAAGTCTACAAATTTCTCTCTTAAAGTTGCATTCAAGATCCACCTTAATAAAACCCTTTTCTGATTCCAATTCAAAACACTTTCTAAGCCCAAAATGATTTAGACATCAAAGTGTGGCAATGTCTGACACACCCCAAGCCATTCGCACATTTATAAGCCATATGTCAGGCGAAATCAGATCAGCGGCAGGTTGACCAAGCCCAGCCTGGTTCTGATACCGATTCCGCTTAAACGTGATTCATCGCCGTGATCTCCATCATTGGCATTGTCATTGTGATTGCGGTTCATTGTTCAGTCCACAAGCCCACACTCGAGGGCCACTCGAGCCCCTGTCTCCGTTTCAAGACTCTAATTGAAGCCTCTGTGGGGCAAACAAGAGCGGGCTAAAAATTAGCTCAAACTTATGCAGAAGCCGAGAAGCCAGACCAGACAAGTCCAAAGGCAGAGGAAAAAACAATATTATTCTTTGGGGCGACCGCAATATTTGGCCCGAATGCTGCTGCTGAAAGCCTGCCCCGAAGCCACCGCGTTTACGCAAAAGTCGTCCCCTGAACGGGCTCCTCCTCAAAAGGCCTCCTTCTGCTCATCGAAACTCGCCAAATGCTTGGATAAACAAATCGCTGACCGCAAAAACTGATCGGAAAAGAAAACAAACCGACACCGAAACAGAGTAGGGTTCGCTCTTAGAATAGCACATACATATATGTACATATATATCCCAGTGTAGTATATTTGTTATTTTCTTGTCAACACTCGCGGGGCATTTTGTACAATGATTAATCATGGAATTTGTTGTGGTTTCAAGTGGCCCACAAGTATGTTATGTAGATGAAATAATGCGGTGCGGGGCCTTTACCTTAACACAATTTCTTGGCCTGGCCGGCTGTCCGTCCGGTCCGACCGATCGATGATTAAAATAAAACGCTCGGCCAGTTTTTAAAAATAACTTTGACAATATCACAGCAGCGGGCGGCTTAAGGCAATTAATTTCTATAATAATTGTTCAATGTAGAGCTTTGGCAAAAGTTACTGAAGCGTCGACAATAATAATAACTTCCCCCAACTTAACCCTGAAATCTATATATACTATACATGTGTATTTATGTGTATATGGGGAGCAAGTCATTAACGAGCTCTCGAACAGCTCTCGAACAATGAACAATTTCAGTTTTCTGTGTCACTGAAAATCACACAACCCGGGCCAACTCAGCCAACTCAGCCAACTCAGCCAACTATAGCCAGCCGGCTTGTAATTGGCGGCCCCCAGATGGGGGAAGCCTGAGCCCCAGATAAGGGGTTGTTGGCAGCGGGCAGCGTTTCGGGGGGGCTGTGGGGCAATTGTCAAAGATTGTCAAGTCTTAGCGGTCGTGTGCCCTGAGTTTAGTGGGTGAAATTGGTTGCCTGACTTAATGCCGTCGACCTTCTGGGGGGCGGCCGAAAAAAACAGTGTGTGTTTTAATAAATGCATGGCAGAGGAAAAACCTTGCAGATACAGGTTGCATCATAAAATATTTACCTGCCTGCCCCCTCCACCACCGACCGTCGACCGCCAATCGTCGATGGCACACTTCTGGCATTGTCTTTCATTATTTCTTATACCGTTCGACTCATTGAACTTAAGCACATGAGCATGACTCCGGTGGACGTGGTCGTGGTCGTGGACGTGGATGTGGATGTGGACGACGACTGTCAGAGTGACAAGCTCCACACACCAAAACACACTGCAGGCCCAGGGGCCCAGCGAGTATTCTTTTGTCTCATTGTTGAGCGGCAGCGAAACTTTTCTGGGTTAATTTTCATGTTTTTCAATACAATTTTCAGCAGATTTGCTGTCAAGGTTGGAATAATTTTCCATGTCTTGACGGGGCGGAAAATTAATCAGGCACACGCATAACAAAAACAAAAGGCAAATTAGGGGGCTGACCTTCGGAGGTGTTTGGCAGCGAACTTGCAAGTGCCAGACAATTTTTGATCCTGACAAAATTATTCACCCATGGCAATGATCGATTTCTCGTTCAATTCGTAATATTTTAATGGGCCTGGCTTCTAGGAAATCCCTTTCTCATTTGTCTCCACCACGATAACAACATGTGCTACACATTTTCCCCTCCGGAGCGGAAGCAGTCAGCTCAACTTCCTTCCAGAACAAAAACCCTGCGATGCATCCTCCCCGAGTTGCAAGAGAAAAGGGTTCGAGCGGCCAACAGCTGTGGAGCCTCTCCCCACAATTAGAAATTATTACCCTAGATATCCGATTGTCTTAACTGATTGTCAATGGCCATAAATTTATTGAGTAAATGTATGAATGGACGGACAAGGCAGACGCAGAGGCACAAGAAATATTAATGGTAAGGCACACATGCATACGAAATCAAAGCAGACTGACTGCGCCAGAGTTTTTTGGCCCCGGGGGCAAGTGCAGCATTTGTTGAACAACTGTTGGCACTTTTTTGTCCGCACGCAGAGTCGTTTGTTTTTACCATAGACCATGGTCAAGTCATCAGGCAAGTGCCTGCTGCTGCCGCTGCTGCTGTTGACTTAGAATACTAATTCAGTGCCCTGCCCGGGGCCGGATGTGGTGACATTTGTTCGAGCTAGCCTAGCTATCTCCCAGCCTTTTGTCCCTAACAAATATCGGTGGCAATAAAAAGCTAATAAAGAATATGAAGGGCCAAGCGTCTGGCTGACAAGTGCAGCGGGGCCCAGGGCTGGCTTAAAAATAGAAGGCCAAGGAAAATTAAAGGAAAACTGCGCTTGGGGCATGCAGAAAGTTTGAAGTCTCTTGTATTATGTATCTCCAGAGCTGATTTAATTGTTTCCAAAGCAGAGTAATCTCAAAGAATATTGATATTCAGATTGAAACCCCGAAACCTTGCAGTGTCACATCCCTGGCATGGGACATGTCACTTGCCTTCCTCTGGTTCACTTGGCGGGTAATGCAGCGGCGTTTAACAATTCATAAACATGGCTTGGACTGACGCCACTCGTCTCGGATTTGTCGTCTGGTTTTTGGTTCACTCTTCGCTGCTCCGTTCTCAGTTCCCTGGGATCCAGTGCACACCACAAGTCTGTCCGCCAGAGGAGTGGCCATCCCCGAAGGGAAGTAGTGCAGACAGGGCCATGTTTATGTATGCAAAACTAGTTTCTTTTTAGGGCCTCGTCTGGGAATCGAATGGGATCGAATCCCAATCCGAAACCGAAACTGAATCCAAACCCAAAGGCGAATCGTATTAAATGCAATACAATTTCGTCTACGGGAGGAGGGCACGCATTTACACGGCCTGGAAGACCATTTTGCGTGTTCGACAAATTTGTAGCTGCCTGTCCAGGGTCTGATCACGTTTTAATTGTACAAAAGCGACGACAACAAAATGTTTTGCTACCGTCGACTGTAGACTGGCGCCTATCGTAGGCTAATTAACCTGGTCAACGGCCAGGGGAGCCGGCCCCGGGGGGAGGAGGGTAAACTTAACTTTTCAGTCCATGCAACTGCTGGCTGGCTGGCTGTGTTCCCATTCACACTCGCCAAACATTTTACTTTCTTAAATCGTTTTTAATTGTGTTTGTCAAATGGCAATGTGAAACCGATAGACCGCATTTGATAAGGCAAAGGAGTCCCCGCCGAGGGTTCGGGGAGCTGAGGAAACTCGCTTTTCGAGATGGTCTGGGAAACTCACGAAGTGCATCTTAGATATTTTCAACCTCAATCTCTCTACTTACAATACTACAAATATTTGTAGTATCTATATTTGCTTATGTAAATCTTCCAATTCCTAGAGCAAAAAAAGTTGTGTTTATCATCATTTAAACATGTATATATCCTAAACTATAATAATTTTCCTAAAATGGCTTTTGCTATGTCTTAAAGCCAAAGTTGGGCTGCCAAAAAATGTTAAAATCTTTGAAAAATGCTATGAAATTTTAGCCAAATTATTAACCACCGTGTCACGCTGCCATCGCAAGGTGGTGAACATTGGAAAGCGCTCGATTCTCAAGGGTTAACCCAAAAGATTGTTATGCCTGGCATTTAATTGCCTTGTAAGTGAGGAGCACCGGTAGCAGCTTCTCATTGTTTCGATGTCTCCGCGAATCGCGTTGCACGCATTTCACGGCCCAGACTGAAACAACAGCATCAGCATCAGCATCGGCAATAAGTATCTACAACAGCAGCAGTAGCAGCAGTAGCAACAGCAACAGCAACAGCAGCAACGAAAACAGCGACAACTTGCAACGCTTTTGGCATCTGGGCTCTCGATATAAAAGATATCGGGTATCGACGACGACGGCTACTGATTTTGCACCTGTTTAAATGCTTTCGATATTTGTGATCCCGTTGATAGTGGCTGGACATAAAACTAGGATGCCAGAGGCCATTTCGTCGGCTTGATTGCGGAAATGAGTCGGCAGCGACGACGCATCGCTTTCCAGCGAAAAGAGTCACATTTATTGGCACATTGCCAAGGCACGGACCCATCGGATCACATCGCATCGCATCGGATCGCATCGGATTGGATTGGATTGAATGGGACTTGCAGCGGTGGCAGCAACCCTAAATTATATATAAAGCACATGTCACGGGGCACATCCCCGCATACAAATGATGGCCAAATGATGAAGTGGCCAACTTCTAGACATGCCCAGGGCACGAAAACAAAAGAAGCGGTCTGGCTAAGGGCGCGGCCGCGTCCAAAGTGCCGGAGGCAACTATAAATTAGCCACAAAATCGGGCGGATAGAGCTACTTTGCAAAAATAGAAGCAACTAGCAAGGCGATGATGACAAATAAGTTGAAGAATTGCCGAATTCGGAGATCCGAAATCCATTTCTTGAGTACCTGAAAGATGGCCTTTTGTTTCGCTTTGGCTTTGCGTGAATTATGCAAATGAGCTTTAACCCTGGCCATTTGAATTGCGCTCTCAATGGCAATTGCAATTGCAAAAGGTTCAGCCGCAGAGACAGACAGCCAAACATCATCATCATCGCGCTTGTTGTTTTTTCGCTGTCATGGAGGCAGAAGGCACTTGCCCAATGTGTCTCAAGCAGCACTAACTGCACCAACAAATGCACGGACACACCGGGCACTTGGACCACGGTCAATAAAGACGAAGACCCCGAACCAAGAGCTGAGAACCGAGAACGGAGATCCGAGAACTTTGGCCAGAGAATGGAGAACCAGAACAGAGCTCTTTGATCTCCGACCGCCTGCGAGCGGGCCATTCATTGAAGTCGATTCCCTGACACCTCCGACCAGCTCCGACCAGCTCCGAGCCTCCGACGGTCCACTCTCAAATGGTCTAAAAGGCCGCGGCCATTAGCCAATATAACAGCCACGCAACGTTTTGTATTTTATCATGTCTACAAAAGTCAAAAAGCCATATTACATCATAACGCAGCCGAAGGAGATGTGAGAGATGAGATGCAGATGCAGATGCTGATGCTGATGCAGTTGGGAAATGGAAATGGACACGGAGATGGAGTTGGAGTTGGAGATGGAGTTGGAGATGGACATAAAGGTGGAAGGTGGAGGTGGTTTTACCTGGAGTGGGGGTCTAAATTCGTTTCGTGCCTAAGTGGCCTTTTGGGAAAAGTGTTCTAATAACAAGCCAAAAAAAAAATGGGGGAAAAACAAAAACAGTTTTAACTGGAAAGCGGTCAGAGTGCACAGGGGCCGGGGGAAAATTGTTTGCATTTGTCAAATAGATCGTAGTCCAAAAAGGGTTTTCTCTCTTCGGTTTTTCAACTGACCGCCTTGGGGGCTGTGGCGTGGGGTCAACTTGCATACACTTTGGAAATTCAGAGCTTGATAAAAGAAAAGAAAAAGGAAAGATAGGGGCTTTATTAATCAAGCACTATTCATTTTTATAATAATTAACAATACATTAAAATGTTATAATAGATATCTTTACCTTATAATATCTATAATGGGTAGAGAAGTATACAAACAACATAGAAACATCTTGCATTTAAGCACTATTATTTAGTGTTTATAAATTTGGTTCATGATCTTAATAAACAATTATTATATGCATTGATCAGTTTGATTAATTTTGGAATACTTGTTTAAATTGTTTCTTTTGATAATAATTAAATTTCCTTTGAAAGAAACAGCCAAATTCGACGTATGGAAGTCTAATTTATAATCAAATTAAAGCTAGAAGTAAGTTGTTTATAATTAAACAAAAATCGCAGTTATCATACAAGAACCTCTGCCATTTGTTTGCCAGTGCAGGGAACCTCTTCCGTTCAACCTAACCCGAAGCATGAGTGGTGTGAACTGACCGCCTGCTCCTCCTTAGGGCGTAGCGTCGCAACCCTTTCAAATGGTGGGCAAACAATGCAACACCCAGCCGAACCTACCCCATGCACCTCCTTTAAAGTCGTTCTAATAAGCCGAACCCACTGACCGATCATGTTGGGCAAACAGACAGACAACAACGGAGATCTGAGGCAAAAGGAATCCCGCCTAACAAGGCCATGAAAGGAGTTCATTGTGCGTTGCCCTGTCGGTCACTTTGAGGGCCATAAAACTGACCGGCGGAGGGCTAAAAAACTTAAAAGCCAGCAAACAAAACGCTGCTCGCATTCTGTGTGCTGCCCAGCTAGAGCAGTTAATTAGAATGTGAGATGGATGCTGTACCCGGGGTATTGTGACGTACCCGCTGCCCGCCAACAGGTACCTGCCACACATATCCCTGCCAAGCACCACCGCCAGCCTTGTCCCGACGCGACCCACTCCAGCCGTCGATGATGATGATGATGCTGGTGCTGGTGCTGGAGCTGGAGCTGGTGCTGATGGTGTGAGCGGAGAAGTGCGCTAGACAAACAAGCTGGAACCAAAAGGCGGCTTGATTGAGTGGCTCTGGCCGCGCAGGAGAAGGTTGCGAAAGCACAAAAAAATAAAAATAAAAAGAAAATAATAAAAAATAAAAAACTCAGGGGGAAAAAAAACAACGAGCGACTGTATGAAAATCAAATCAAGTCATAGTCACTAGCTTCAACACCACGGCGGTTATGGAGTCACGTCTTCAACGGCAACTGCTGCTCAATGGTGTGCAAGCCTTGGCAATATTTACCAAATGTCAATGCAAAAAGTAGAAGGTGCAATGCAGAAGAGTTGTGAAAAAATACGGAAAAATCAACCAGGGAAAAGGGCACTCCAAAGGATCGCCTGGTTTCTGAATGCTCTTCAGCAAAGGGAGGATATAGAATTAAACTAAAACTAAAGAGTTTTTTAAAGAAATTCCCAATAGATGGTAATGAGTTAAGGCAATTATAAAACCCCTAAAATTGTCATTCCTTGTAGGCAATTTATGGCCCCCTGGATAGTGTTCCTTTGCATAGTTTCCCACAGTTTTGCGATAACCAAACAACCTTATTTTGCTAGAGCATTAAGCGGGCCGAAAAAAATAAATAAATATCACTAAACACAGGCGCAAACGATCGCGCACGTTTGGTAATGGATCACACGATCTCTAGCAGGCAAAAGACTCGAGCCGGAGCCCGACTTGGCCAAGTGCACGGCCTGCCTGCGAGTCTTTGCCTCTTGGCTCTTGGCTCTTGGCTGTTGGGATGCTGGGTCTTCTGGGTCTTGGAGCTGGGTCCCTGGCCGTAGCCGTAGCCGTGGCCGTGGCTGTGGCTGTGGCCATGGCTCTGGGTAAAATGACATTGACAGTGACACTGCTCCAGCAACTGCAGAAGCCCGAGCGATCGAGTGTGGAGTGCAGAGTGGTTCTGGGTTAATACGTGCACTAAGCATATCAGTTAACCACACAATAACCCGGCGACCGTTCGCATAAGTGTTGCGAGCTGCTGAAGAAGCCTTAAGTGTCAGCTCAGGTGATTGCTGGCTTGAAGTGTGCAAAGGGGCTGGCGAAGCGGCGAAAAATTCGCCACCAAACGGAACAAAAACTTGGTGGTGTATCCAGCAAGAAGGTCGCACACGTTGCACGTTGCAATCGCTGCTTGGCCGCGATCGAGATCCGTCCTAATGATGTCAACCCTTTCCAGTAATGCCACCAGCATAGAAACAGCAACAGAAACAGAAACAGAACCACACTGCTTAGAAGATACTCGTAGAACCACCGCGGACAGCTGGCTCTCTTGGCCCATTAGACTAATTTAACGAGCTGTAACATAAATTCCCTGTCTGCCGATCGCCGGAAAGAGGAGCTCCTGCTGCGGTGGTCGATGGCCAGTGCTGCGATCGTGGGTTTTCCCACTAAAAATTTTGACTTTTTGACTTCTTTACGAGCTATCAAAATCACTTGTGGCCCAGCCTCACGCAGGCCTTTAAATCTAATTTCGTTTCTGTTTTATTTTTCGTTCAAAAATAAATAAGGGTAACAAGATAAGACACAGCACTAAAAAACAACAGCCATAATCAGGCAGCCAGATAAAAGATGCACTGCAAACAATTACACAAGGCTGGGATATCTAAAGGGAAACAATATCTCCAGTGTGTGAATGGGAAAATCTCTTTGATTTTCTCTCGGTGCACCCACAGCGATAAGGATCAGAGCTGCGAGTTGATTTGAGCTCGGGTTCGTTAGGCGTTTTGTCCTCGTAAATGTTCGAGGTGCTGGCTGCACAAATTAATATTGTGGACTGTGGTGTGCGGTCCTGGGTGCACCGCCTGGACCTGTGGACGTAGGACGGAGGACGGAGGACATGGCACAACGACGGAGGTGGCTTGTGGAGAGGCACGCTGTCGGGGGCCAAACACACCGTAAACGAAGACAAAAGGACATCATCAACGCGGCCAAAGCAGAACAATGGGCAAATTTGTCGTAAAGAAGCAGGCCCCAGAGAGAAAGTCCGCGGAAGGATTTATGCAGCTGTAACCGTGTCTGGGGTTAGGTCAGGCCTCGCAATGATTTCGATGCCCCGATGATGACGATGATGATGACGATGGCTCGGGTTCAGGCTCAACTTTATCGCTGGCATGCGTATGCCTGACCTGTAAGTTCACTGGACACGCATGCGCCTCAGCAAGGCAAAGGAATCCGAGGAACAACTTGCCAATGCCAAGGCAAGGTTATGGGCCATGCTGGTATCCTGTAATTGGAAGTTAAGTTACCAAATGTGAGTTATTAAAAGGGCTATAATATGTTTAAAGATTGTTTTCCCTTTGGCACCCTAAACCTCTTTTTCTAATCCCTGCTTTTGCTGCACCTGACACACCCAATATACCCCAATAAACCTTCGGCTGATGGTCACCAAAAATCCGGCAGGGAAGAAAACAAAGCAGATACCAGAAGACCAAGACCGGATCAGGTCGTACCTTAATCGCAGCACTTTAATCGACACGCAAAGTTCGTTTAAGTTAAATAAACGTTTAAACGAGAACACGGCGCGCGAAGGGAATGGCTCTGGCAAAAGGCGAAGCCAACTGAGAATGAGAATGGACCTGGTACACATTGGGAATGAGATTGGGGGATTGGGAATGAGACTGGGAATGGGCCAGAAACAAGCGAACGGCATGCGCTACACGCAAAACTTGTCCGTGGACCAGATGAGGCAAAAGGCAGAGGCAGGGCCCCGGCTCCGGCTCGGACAAAGACTACACAGCATCGGAGAGTGAATGCGTGCCCCGGCTGGGTGTGTACGAAATGTTTAAATTAAGGTGCATATCAAGTGCACCAGATCACTAATTACCAGCGCCAGCTACGGGCCAGGTTCGGGCCGAGAATCGGTAATCAGGAATCCCTTTGGGCCAGCTCCGATCTCGTGTGAGCCAAGCGCCCCCAGAGCCGTTTGTTTTTCCATTCGATCTGCAGCTCCGAGGCGGGTTAAAGGTGGCAGCGGCGGTGGAATCGAAATCAATAAAGATGAGCCTCCTATTGGGGGGAGTGTGCTATGTGATTTGGCCGGATTTAAGTGGGTTAATGTCTTTCTGGCCGAAAGAACAATGGAACTGTCATCCAATGGGATCGGATAGCACTTGCATACTTCAGGAGAGAGTTCAAAGCTGGGGTCAATATATGGCAGGTCACTACAACTTCCTCAAAAACCACCCAAAACAAGCATCAAAGCCACTGATACTTGAAAGCCATTCCACAGAGGCTTCAGCTTCAGCTTCAGTTTCGCTTCCTCAATCCTCGCCGTCTCCTTGAGAGTTAATGATCGCTCCTCTTGAGCGGTTGAAGATATTAATATGAGCAGTATGTCATAGTTTGTTTTGACTATTTGTCAGCGCGCCGAGTCGCGTCTAAGAACACGCCCCATTACCCTCTAGAGATGCTTGGCGGTAATTAAGGCCGCTACCGGACGGCAGCCGCCGAGGCATTGACTCTGTTCAGATTGCTGGCTTGCCTTTAACAAAATTTTATGCAAATTTTTGCATAATTTCTCATTAGAAACATGTTTTCCACCACAATAATGTGTCAATAATATTTGCGTATTTTTTCTGCTTCCATATTGTTTCTTCAATTCCATTGTCAGCTTCGAATGCAAATTGGGAATTTATTTTTCAGCGATGCCACACCACAGCACACCACTCCATGACACTCCAGTCCCCGGGTGCAATTATTTAATTTAATAAACATGTTCTTACCGCGCGCGAGTTTTATATATGTTTTGCATGCATTAATTTGAAAGCCATAACCGATAGTACATTAGCATTGCGAACGGCGATAAATAATGGAGTGTGGCGGCTGCAGGTGCTTGGCTTGAACTATTTTTAAAGATGTGCTCAGCCTTTGAATTCGAGACTTGCAAGCGCTCCCAAGACAGACAGAGTCATTGTCTTTGTTAGGAGACTATACTCGTAGTATATTGTATGGATCTCCTCGTAGCCTATTAGTGCTGCATCTATCATGGATCACACACAACGTGGGGTCAATAAAGCATCGGAAAGAGTCGCCGGTTGGCGCCAGGTAACCCGATCCAGCCCGCTTGTCTGCGGGCATTTTCGATTGGTCCATCGGCGCCTGCATTTTGACAGTCAATAAAATTTTGAAATGTTATACTTTCGGGCCATTTTTATGCCGAATCGATTTTATTTCCCTCCCCTCCCCCCGTTTGTCCCATTTGTCCCATTCTTTGTGGCTTTGTTGTCTAAATGGCTTTTTGATTGGAGAGATTGGGGCGATGAGACAAATGAACCACTTTTTCAGCTTGACAGACGGACGGGTGAGCCCACAGAGAAATGCCAGGGAAAACGAAAGACTTGGGCAACGAACTTGACGAATGATATGGATATGCCCCGGCAGCGGGCCCAAATGTCTTTCCGTGGGCCTATTAAGGGCGTGTTCTTTAATCGTTTTCGGAGCGGCTTCAACTAGTGACACTCGTTTAATCTAACCTCTAACAAAAGACTTAGGCCACGAACTTGTAAGCCAAGTCTTATCAACTTTAACGTTTCCTAAATTCTGAGAATCTGATAAAAATTAACCTGGATTTTAGAGGTTCGAATGAGACTTGCTATTGTTTTTAACAACACTTTTTAAAATGATTTATTGACCAGCCTGGGGCTGAAGATTGATGTCCAAGCTTTAGTTTAATTTATGTTATTGTATTTCATCACATTTAAAGCATTCAAATATTTCCCCCCACTTAAGAGTGTATTGACTTGCACGGCTTAAATTTATTGCATTTTATTTTGTGTGGCTCTTTTGCCTCACTATGACTCTTTAATAAACTATAAAAATAAATTTAGAAACAATGACGACAAAACACACTTTGGAATGCGATCGACAAGAGGCCCCAATGGGGCGTGCGCCCCACCGCCCCCCGAGATATATATCATGCATATTGATGAATGCTCGAATGTGGCCGGCGGGCTCATCTTCCCCCTTGAGATCCCACCTGGATGGATGGATGGCTTATTTATTGTCACCCGTCGAGGCGTCAACGCGGCTGGATTCTTGTTGTTTTTCGAAGCCCAACAACAGCCCACAAAAGGCAGCAGCAGCAAGTCGAGCATTACGATTTTGCATCCTGCATGGCTTTTAGTAGTGCTGCTCCATTCGGGCCATTCATCATCGGGCCATAAAGCAAGTTCGGGCCGGCTCGCTCCGCCTAATTAAGTGATTAAAATTCTGGCCATCAACGGGGCGTATGACTGTTGTATGTGTTAATATAAAGTTTATTATTTGAAGCAGCACGTGGTCGCACTGCCCGCCAGAATAGCTGGCTGCCTCTTCTCTTATTTTTTATTTATTTTCCTCGTCTTTTTTTGCTGGCCCACATAGGCTCTCTGGCTATGGCTTAGACATCGGCATAGGCCTAATGCTCATGGCCGCAGCATATAAAACAGGGTGTCCGCCGGCCGACAAATATCTGTGCGTAACATTTGTGGCATTTTTAATTTACAATACGGCAATCGCGCGATTGCAATGGGCAGACACAAAAGCACTTAACGGCCGCTATATCGGTTTTATTATCGCCCATCGCCCATCGGCCGGCCATCGGCCATCGTCGATCGACTTGCAACCGAATGTTGATTGAATTTATGCCAAAGCATTTGTTTTATTCTCTTTTTATTATAATTATTTCTTCTGTTTTTTTTTCTTTTTCGCTTTTGGTGTTGCCATTGACAGGCCACGCCTCGGGCGGGGGAGGGGCAAAAGACACCGCCGATCAGATATATGGGCGAACAGAACTGATTTTGAAACAAGAATGATGGCTGCATACCTAAATAATTTATTGGCTTTGATCCTAGGAATGCGCGGTAGCCGACCAAACTTTGTTGACAGCTCGTAGATACATCCGAAAGATAGTCGCCAACATGTGCAGGCCCAAACATGTGGATCATGGCAGCGAATCGGGCAATCAAGATCGTTTTCAACCAAAAAGTATAAATAAAACTGTTTGCAATATCAAATCTATAAAGGTATTACGAATATGCATCACTTTTTTAATCAATTTTCTAAATAAAACTGTTTGAAATTCCAAGACAATTAATGTATTAAGAATCTTTGATGTCTAGAAAGCAATTTATACGAATTCATAAATAAAACTGTGCAATATCAAAACGATTAATGGGTTAAGACTCTGCAGCACATTCTTACATGAAATTATAAATAAAACTGTTTTTAATAGAAACACGATTGTGCTAAGATTTACAATTTATAAATGAAACTTTTTGCAATTTCAAAACGGTTAATGTATTAAGATTCTGCAACACTTTTTATATGAATTTAGTAGTTAAACTGTTTCCAATATCAAAGCGAATTAGATATTAAGATCCTGAAACACTTATTATATGAATTCGTTAATGAAAGATTCACAATTTATAAATGAATTAATGATGAATTTAATGTATTAAGAGTCTGCAAGACATTTCTATTCAAATTTATGAATAAAACAGTTTGCATTATCAAATCAA
>JAJJHQ010003614.1:1511860-1584756 GCA_021223825.1 Drosophila ironensis | reverse complement strand
ATTTGAATAATAGAAATACATTTATTGATGTATTTTACCCAAAACCATTTCTTCTTCCCCCATCATCGTTTGTATCAAACACTTTCGAGTTAATTTTTGATAGTTTTTATTTCATCTTTTGTTAAACTAAGAGCCAATCTTTAGGGATACCGTTTTGTAAGACTAAAATACAATAAAATACTTAGATACAATCAAGATCATGCTTAGACTTAGCGATTTCTTCTATTTACAATAGTGTTTCGAGGGTGGGAATGGATACTACGGCTAATGCTCCTCCTCCTATCTTTAAATACAATTGCAAACAAGCTCAAAGATATTTACAATCTTAACGTTTTATAAAATTAATTTTTGGATCTGAGCTCAATAGTGTTTTGGGTGCGTGTGTTGGTGTTTTTTTTTTTGTGTGTTTTTTTTTTCTTTTTTGTGCAAGGCAACTCTACCTGACGACTGGCTGTCTCTTTCCCTCCTGCCAGCGAAACCTGTCTCGCCCCGTCCCTGTCACTTTTTTCCGGGTGTGAGAGCGAGCACACAAAAATTTACATTTTCTCAAACTAACAAAAAAAAGTACACTAAACTGTAAAAACAACAACAACGACTGTGGGCTGCTCCTCCCACTGGAAATGTGATTTCGCTTTGCTTTGCCTTGTTTTTGCCACCAAAAACCAGGGACAGGCGCCCCATCTTAACGCTTTTCCTTGGCCACCTGCTCGCCTGCTCTGCGCCGCAAAGTGTGTGTGTGTGTCCTGACACGACGGTACTCCTCCGGCTATCCTCCGGCTATCCGGCCAATTAAACACACACAAAGATGCCGCGCATGGCACTGGCCGCATTGTGGGCCACGGCAAAGCCCCCAAAGTGGGTGCTGCTCTCCGCTCCGCCCAGCTTCTGGCGCTTCTCCGTGTGGTGGGTGGGCGAGTGCGAGTGCGAGGAACTGGTGCTGTTGGTGTACTCCGCCTCCAGTTGGTAGAACTTCCGGCGGGGCGCCGACTGATCCACTTCCTGGTCCACTTCGCTGCCGCTGTCATTGAAGCTGTGCACCGAGCTGCGCGACGTCTTCATGCTCAGATCCATGGGGCCATCTTGGGCGTTGGTGCTGCTGCTGCTGCTGCTGCTGCTGCCGGTGGTGGTTGCAGGAGTGGCTGTGCTCTCGCAGACGGGGGCAGCAGGGGCACTGGTCTCGGCTCCAATGGAGCACACGGACACCGGCGACAGGCTCTGCATCTTGGCGGCAAAACTGAGCGGACTGCTGGGCGTCGAGGGGATCTGCGGTGGCGTGGCTCGGATGGCAATGGGATGCAGGAGATGGCCGCTGTGCTGGCTATGCTGGCTGTGCACCGACTGCACATCCTCCTCCGGCAGGCACACATCGATGGGGGTCTGGCGGGCCGAGTTCGTTTGCGGCACGGCGGCGGGGCTGTAGCGGTTGTGCAGGGACTCCACCGAACCGGCTGCCGAGTCCACGCTCTGGCGGTGCTTGTACATCTCCTGGCGGTAGGCGGCATCCGCTGCGGAGGCTGCTGCGGCCGCTGCACTGGCATGGTAGCCGGGGAAGAGGAGGTGCGGGGGCAGCTGGAAGGGCGACTGGTGCGGGGCCACGCCGCCCATCATGCTGAAGAAGGGCAGGGCGGCGGCGGCGGCTGCGTGCTCCGGCAGATAGCCGGGATATCCCAGCAGGGCGGGCATGTGCGGGTGGCCACGCTGGGCGGCAGCAGCGGCGGCTGCCTGCTGTTGCTGGTGATGGTGGTGGTGGTGCATGGCGGCGGCCATGTCCCCGAAGCCGGGCGTGTGAGGGGAGCCCACCGGCGAGGCGGCCGAGGGCGCAGAAGCTGCCTGGCTGGGCGGAGCCTTGCCGGCGGCAGCGGCGGCCTGTTCGTGCTCCTGCAGGAGGCAGTGGATCTTGAACCAGTTGGAGCGACGGCCGTAGCGGGAGCCGCCCTTGGACATGCCCACGTTGTAGCACTTGCGCAGGCGGCAGGCCTTGCAGGTGGTGCGGTTCTTCTTGTCAATGATGCACTTGCCCTCGTTCTTGCACTCGCTGATGGTGCTGATGTTGTTGTACGATCGGCCAAAGAATGACTGCAATGGCAAGATATGGAAATCAAGGGTTAGATGATGTAAACTAGATGCGTGCATTGATGAATCTAAATGGCAGGAAACCCGCCTTCATTCACTGTTCTTCGGCGATGACACTTACCTTGCAGCCCTCGCAGGTGAAGGCGCCAAAATGGAAGCCCGCCGCCGGCTCGCCGCACACTTTGCATGTCTGGTTCATCTGTAAGTGGAGAGGAGAGACAAATCCGCGTTAGCAAGGGTTTAATCCACACGTCCCGGCGATGCCTTAATCCACAATGCGAGGCTGCTGAGGGAAACTAACCAAGTTGAAGACCATCTTGAACGGCTTTTGGTCGGAATTCTGTCTGTGTATCGTGGCTCAAACTCTCTCTCTCTGTGCGATCTGTGATCTGTTCGTTGGGAAGGCTCTCGAGCAACTGATGCCCGACTGTCCTGTGGCCAGGATATTTATACAGAAGGAAGGAAAACCCGGCGGCTGTCTCTCCGGCGGGCAGAGTTTTTTATGATCGCAACAACAAGAACAAGAGGCGAAAAAACTTAAGCTGCCGGATTATGCAACCCTATGCGTTCATTTTCATTTTTTTCGCACCACTCCGGGTCGTAAAACGCAGGTAGATTTCCTTTTTTATATGAAGTCATTACGAGGCGTAGGAGGAGTTTGTCGCGATTCCCTAAAAAAATGCACTGCAGCCTGGGACCTTGACGTGCGGCCATAAAACACGCAAGTCAAAAAAAATTCTGTATTTCGGGTATATGACAATTTTTTTGAATACCATTTTTTTTTTTAGGGAAAGATGGAAATGTGCTGCGATTTTTCGCGCGAAATAGTAAAAAATCAAAGTAGTGCACAAGGGATCGTAAAATGCGCCGACGGGCGCGACCCAAAAACAAAAACCGTGAATTGACTTTCCCAGCGGCCGTTCCTGTCTCTGTCTCTCTGGAACTTACCTTTATTTTTTGTGCTGGTTTTGGTCGGGAAACTGGGTTTTACGACTCCTTTTTTGGTTGTTTTTTTTTCGAGTTGTTTTTATACTCGCAGCGATTCGCGATCGTTGCTCACTTTTGCAATGTTTTTCGCAGATTTTCTTGCGTTTTTCAAACACTTTCCGATCAGTCTCTGGCTTGGTTTTTGGACACTTGGACTTGTAATTGATTGGGTTTCGATTTTGATAGCGATCTGGGGGCTTCGCTTGCGGAACGCGCTTCGAACTGAACTCTCGATGTGTGTAGCTGACACCTCGGCTTCTAGCTGACGACTGATTTCTGTCTGAGAGCCTCGGCGGGCAAGAAGCGTTCATGTGTTGTCGGCTGGCTCAAACTCTTTGGTTTCCAGTTTTCTCGGCTAAATCACGGCTCAAAGCCACCACCACCACTCGAGCTCGATCACTCTCCCGGCCCGAGTCGAGTGGTGAGTGGCTGTTAGGGCTCTGTTAGCCCGCCGCCCGCTGTGAATGGAAACCACTCGAGACTCAAGACTCACACTCGCACTCGCGCAAACGCACTCAAACCCAACCCGGGCGGGATCTGGCGCGCTCTTTGTCCGAGGGAAACGCTCGATTTGCATTGCTCTGATATTATTCGTTATTCGGTTATTTATTAACGAAATATCTCACTCAAACACTCGCGCGCCCCGCTATTGACTTCATTTTTAACATTTTCTCATTTTATTTGGCAGGGGCGGAGCCTGCTCGCCGGCCAGAAAACTAAATGGTCGGGGGTTTTTGGCCCCAAGGCGGGGTTTGGGCGGTCACAAAAAAATTTATAAAATAACTACATGTTTTCTTGGGTTAAATAGCCTTTTAAAACATGTTTCTTGGGCGAGAAAATCTGGAAATAATCTGAAATTCGGGATACAATACCCTAAAAGATATTAAAACTATTATTCAACCTTTTAAAGGTAAAAATCTTGTGATTTTTGTTAAAACTTACCAAAAGATATGGTATCTCTAATAAACTGACTTTTTAGAAACTAAAAAAAAACCTTTATTTTCTTGGAAAACCTAAAACAATAATAATAACAAGTTTAACAGGACCAATACAAAATTTTTTATTANAACAGGACCAATAAACAATTTTTTATTAACTTAATTAAAATTATGATCGCAGGAACCAATATTATTAAGTTACCATATAATATTATCCCCATATACACATAATATAAAATATACCCATACAAATAATACAAACTATTACACCTTTTGGTTGAAAGTGTTCTTAAACTAACCGTATAAAAATCATGTTTAAGGGAAACAGTATTATGGATTTACAATAAAAGTTTTCCAATATAAAATTCAAAAATTCCTATAAAAATAAGTTTAAAAATCAACAATTTCATTGACTTTTTAATCCAATTAAAGTCCTATCTACGGGAAACAGTGGCACAATAAATGTAAAATGCCCATAAAAATAATTAATTACCCAAAAATGCAACTATTCCTATAAATTAATTACGTAACTCCAATGCCAACCCTTTCACAAAGTCAACTCGTGCATTATTACCCCTTTGTGTGGACAAAGAACCCAAACCGATGGTAGCACTTAACTCTTTTTATGAATATTTATTGATGCTTGCTCACAAGCTACCTGTCGGACACACCTCAAGCCATCTAACCCTTTGTACTCGCTCAACCCTTTTATGGATCCTCTTTGTCCCGAAAGGGTTGCTTGGCCAGCGACTAAACACCAAAACCTTGACTTTTCCCGAGGTCCCTAGTTCTTTCGGTCCTGAGCAAAAAATATAAACACTTCATTATCCATTTCTAAGATCATTTTTTAGGAAGTCTTGCCAAAAAATCGTTAGGAAACTTCTGGGAATACTCCGATGTGGGATTTCAATTGTTGCATCAACCAAAACGGTTCCCAGAAAACGCGAAAAATCTCACAAAAGGCTTGTAAAAAAGTCAAAAAGTAACTAGAACTACATCCTTCGGTATATCCCTCTCTATCCCTCGAACACCTTTTTTTTCTAATCGATTCAATTTTACGATCCCTGCCCGGTTCGTTGCCGGTCCTCTAGTTTTTTTTTTTGCCTCTGTCCTCCAGGACACCATAAAAAATAAACGCGTATGCCAAAGACTCGAAAATTTCTGTAAAAAATGCTGTTGAGACGTTTTCGCGAATTTCCGCCCAAGCAAATGGGTAATTTTCCCGAGTAATTAGTTAGCCCGAAAGGAGAGGCGGCTGAAACAAACAAAATAAGGACAATGTGACTTTAATCCGGTTTAATCCCCGGCTTAAGTTTTTTGCCGCCCGGCAACGCGCTCGGCGGAGGAGAAAAAAAACCGACCAAAACGAGCCGAGTGTCGCGTCCGCTGTCATAATTATGATCCTAGGATAATCTGCAGCTTAGGTAAGCTGATCCCGCGATTAGGTAACGAAATCGCGAGCTTAGGTAGCCACAAGAATTGCCCTAAAAAAATCGGCCTGCCCGCCGTTTTGGGCCGAAAAAAAGCCATAAACTGAGGAGGAGGTTGTAACCATAAAAACTCGAGCAGCCGCCGGCCATAACCCGAGCCAAAGCAGAGCAATCGCCCACCCGTCCGCCCAGCCTTGCACACTTTTTTTTTTTTTAAACGGAAAATGGAAAAAGGGATGAGGCCGGCACTTTTCCACGGCGAGCATATGTCTCTTCGCTGGCAGGACCTCATATAAAAAAGTCAATTGCCCGCTGGCGTTGCGTAAAAAAATGACTTCTTCGAGTTTTCCCCGAAAACAGCGTCAAGGTCGCATTGGCAAGCGGCTAAAAAAATGGTCGATCGGTAAAAAAACACAATAAAAAGAAGTAACTCACAATTCTGCGCTGACTTTTTGACTTTTCAACTTTTTTTAATTGCCCAATGTCGTAAAAGAGGTAAAAAATAAAAAAAGAAGCGACTAGAAGCGGAAACTGACGGAAATAGTGGCCACTAAATTATGCCTAGACGGCTGCCATCAGCCTCAAAATGTCAGAGGAGTCCAAGAGCCGTTCGCATTTACATAGATTTGATTGCATCATTTTGGCCAAATGACTGTATAACCAGCACATATCAATCAATCGACCCCAAACGACTTGCCCGCGGTTTCAGTTCGAACTTGTTCGGTTTCGGTTTTCGGACTCGTGTGCGCCCTCAATGGCAATTTGCATATTTTTGATTTAACAGCTCGGACTTAGCATTTTGTTGTGCCATCATTGCTATTGTGATTATGTGCGAAGAATTTGCATTTTCAATGTCCTACACCGCCAGCTTTCGGGTCTTTTTGCTACCCCAGAAATCAGAGATCAGGGGGACTCCTACCTACTGTAGCAGCTCGTGTCTGACTTTGGGTTCTCGGATTGTACGACTATATATGATTTTTAATGGCCTGCATTACAATTAGTAAATTAATAGCTGGCCGGCGAGAGATTTGGACATAATCCCTCGGATAAACCAGTGAATCACATCACGTTGCCCGCCGATTGAGATGTATTCATTATCTGCGATGACTGTTCAAGTTTCATTATATAGTAAAAATAGCTTTGATGACCGGCGACGTGCGGCGGCAGGAGAATCTTTGTTATATAAAAGAGAAGGCGGAAAATATTTAACGTTTACAAAACAGATTTTCTATCCTACACGGGTGTAAATTGAGTTTTGTTGGGGCCCCAGCACTATTATTAAGAAGTCTCGTTTGGAATGTCCCTGGTTATGTGATTTTATCGCACAGAATTTCAAAGTGGGTTTCAAGGGCATGAAGGTAATGTAATGTTTGTTCTTGAGGTTTTTAGGGGAAATCTCGAGTGATATAGTTTGAATATGGGTTCCAAGGCAAGTTTATTATAAGTCTGCCAAAATTACAGGAATCTTGGCAATAATTGCTGTAATAAACTCTTCCAAAAAGGTTGTTCAGGGTTTTTAATATTTCTTTTACTTAGTCTGACTTTTTAAATAAACTATAAAATATATAGTAATGGAAAAAATGTATTTGTATTGTTGTTTTATCATTTTATATAAACACTTCTTTGTTTTATTAAAATATCTCAATTAAAGTGGGAGAAATCGAGTCCGAAAATTGAATATAGTTCGCCCTTGTTTATTACAGCTCATCACACACTTCCCTCTAGCCTAACTCTGTGATTTGCTTATAAATATAATACGTATTATATTTATTTTTGCACACATTTGCGAAAAATTAGAAATTCAGCTGCGGGGCCAGGAAAAGTCAATAAAACTTGTTTGGCTAATTTCTCATGGCATCTGGAAGTTCTCCGGGCCGGGATATCTGGGCATTTGATATGCGGTCGGTTCGGTTTCGCCTGACAAATGTCTTGTGTTTAATTGTGTTTCGGTAATGTCTTCATTACGCTTTCGGTGTCTCTCACCCTCCAGCGCGAAAACCCCGAAAAAATAACCATAAAACCAGTTGGGATGGTTTAGCGGGCTTTGCATTTGATGATATATGGCCATCGTTTATTGATTCTCTCGGTGGGGAACTCTCTGATGGCGGCTTATCACTGGATCGGACAATTGATATTGTATTGGAATTATGAAATTATGCAAATTCCGAAATATGATTATCGATGTCGAACAAAAGGCTGCGCAGAAATCAGAAATAAAAAAACAGAAAAGGGGTTGAAGCGGCGCCGCTAAGACTTTTGGCAAATATGCTTGAGATTTATAATCGAGTGTGACAGCATAAATAATAATTACGCTACAATTATGACAGCCAGCCAGCAGGGTTTTGGGCATTCTGTTTCCGATTTAAGCCTTTGGCCAAATCTCGGAGTTTTCCGTTGGAGTTTCCACACGCCTGGCTTGGACCAACGCCAAACTTCCCACGGATCACAAAGTGCGATCGCCAGATCGCTAACGATATGTTAATGTTGGGCCAGTACCCACATGTTTGAGATTAGAGATTCGCCGGGACTTGGGACTGGGATTGAGTTTGGGCAAAACCGACGAGCGGAAGTTGAAGCTGCGGTTTGCCAATCAAATTTCCAGCCAGGCGGGAAATGCGGCAAATTTTCCAAAGTGCTTCGCGGTTTTTCACACACTCTCCCTGACCGCTGGCCGGCTGATCTCAATTAAATCCGCTTGACCGTCGACTGGGACTTGTTTGATCGGATCCTGGCTTTGGAATTTACACAAATTGCACAAGTTACCAGCGCGACCAGGGCGACCAGGGCGACCGGCCCCGGCAAAACACGGACTCCTAATCCTGGTCTAATGCTCGATAATCTATCCAAGCCGCAGACAAGTTAAGCTAACTGGGAAAAAACGCCGTCAATGGACAGCCCGCTGGGTTATTCCCGCTCCTCACTGGCCAGGCGATTTCCTATCCTGGCGGCGGTCCGGCGAGTACTACGAAGTGCCAAGATTAACCAACATGACTTTGGTTATACCCAGGACGGAGTTGGTCTATAAGATAACAATTATCACGGCGAAAGCAGGAAATAATGTGGCTTGGATTAGAGGTAATCAGGCCCTTCTGGGTAATGCTTGTTTGGGCTCAATAATGGAATTTCAATTACATAACTTTCGACGGAACCTGCATAGAGTTTTAGCTCCGATTTTCAGAGTTATTAATTCCATATTTTCACCCCCAGCGGCTTCAACTGATTTTCCATTTCTGTCACGATCGGTTCGATCATCAAACTCAACTATGATTCCCAGGCAATTGCAACAAGTCCAGGGCCCACACAAGCAAGTTTCCTGGAAGCATATTTCATTGATTGTAAATATGATTTCACTTATCGATTTTAATGATCGCCCATAAAAATTGTGACCGGATGCGCCCGCTGCCGCCCTCTAAAATGCTTTTCCTCTCTGCGTTTTCGAAGCTGTCAACTAAAGTAGGGCACTGCCAGAAATATTAAAGAATTTTGGCATATTTTTCAGTCTGTTTGAACCTTTTTAACCGGGGAATAATCATGAAATATCTGCTGTGGGTTCAATATATATTTCATATGAAAAATATTGTACATATTTTATGGAAATTAAATAGAAATTGATGAAGTAATACTTAAGTTGTTGTTGAGTTTTCTGGCCAAAGGCTTGAGGCAAAAATAAAGGATTAAATTGTATGAAAGAGTGGAATTTTATTCATGGAAGTTTGTTTTTGTTTTACATGAATAATGTTTACAAAATAATCTTAAGATTTTAATGCCAAATGTGTCTTTTAATTGTAAGGACTTAATTCAACACAAGATTGTATAAACTTAAANTACTAGGAATTCAATTGGAAATATCCCAGTTGTATTAATTAACTGATAACTGCTAGAAGAACCTTCAGGATCCTAAAATTTCTCTAAACCTGACCCGAGTTTATTCCATTTTCCCCTGTTTTTCGCAGTGCAAGACCGTTCTGTGGCAACAAGTGCACCAAACGCCCCCAAAAGCGGCCCCAGCGCCGCTCGTTAGCTTGGGCTTTGAGGTTGACTCCAGAAAGGCACTCAGTTATGCAAAGCGCATTTGTGCAACGATCGTTCGGACCGAAAAGGTTTGGGTTGGGTGGCAGTGGGAGTGGGAGTGGGGATTGGGGATTGGGGATGGGAGGAGATCGTCGTCCATTGACCATCGAACGATCGCCGGGGAGTACGCCTTGGCATTCAGAACGCGATGCATTTCCTGCCCGACGACGGGTCAAAAAACTCGCCCACACTTCATAGAGCCCATTGAGAATGGCTAACAGTAACGCGGGCTTAATTAATCGAATGCCCTTTGGCCGATTTAAAATGCGCCACAACGAGCGATGATCGGCCATAAAGACGTCTGGCTGGCGCCGGTTGCCAGAATTTAGGGGTTTACGTTTGCCCTTCGATATCCCCAAGATTTCGAACCCAGTTGGCGCGGCCCTGGGAGGACTCCCATGTGCACTTCATTCATGCCGATCTGTTCCATTTCCAATTAGCTGCACGTTCGCTATGCTAATGACTTTTGCCGCCTGTCCGCTGTGCAGTTGGTTGCATTGTTTTTCCACCTTATCATGTCCTTCCGCCAGCTTTTCTTGGCCTCCTCTTGGCTTTGACTCTGAGCTGGCTGGCTGGCTCTCAGCGGCACTTTGAGCCGGCTTTTTTTGACAAACTCACATGTCATTCGATTTTATGTTCACACGGGACAATTTATATGCTAATTTGCAGTGCGCATCAAAGGCGAGCCGTTGACGGTTGCCTCTGATGAAGGTGTTAGAGAAGTAATTACGCTGCATTTAAATGCTCAATTAGTGCGCAGACAACGCTTGGTTCTGCGCGGATTGCACCGCGGATTGGGGGTACAGTGAAGCTCCCCCCGCTGGAGCTGATTGCTGGAACCGCGCGCATGTCACAAACGAGCGCAGCGAACCCCAAACGATCGTCTCGCTATCCATCCATCCATCCATCCACCCACCCGATGTGGTTGTGCCTGCATAGATCATGGCTAACGAGAAATGCAAAAGGTTCTGTTCTGGTTCTGGTTGTGGTTCCACAAATCAAGGGAAGCTGTGGCGAATCCGCAGTGGAAACTTCAGGCAGTTGCCTGTAACCAAGCCGAGGTTAAGTGGTTCACAGGAAGGATTTCAGCGAGCTTGTAACCTAAAGATGTTCCCAGTCACTAAAGTTACCTTTTGATGCTTTTGATGACAATTTAATATTCACTCAGGTATCCATAACTAAACAAAGGTTAAGGGATTCCTATCTGGAAGTAAACATCAAAGATTTTAAGTGAAAGAAGAGGCTAAGCTGGAGAGCTTATAACTCAAAGATGTTCCAAGTCACAAAAGTTACCTCTTCAATCTTTGAGGGCCCTTTAATATTCCAAACTACTAGAGTTCTCTTACTTATCAATGGTTATCAGAGGTTAATCAAGGGTTGCCCTATAAATTGGAAGGAAACATCAAGGATTTTAGGTTCAAATATCGAATAAACTTAAGAGCTTGTAACTCAAATAAATTTTGAACCTTTTGATGACTCTTTATTATTTTGATGGCTCCTATTTAGGACAGAACAACTCTTGAAAAATGTAAGTTTTTAAAATGCCTGCCTGTCTAGGGAAAGTCTCTGTGGCAAGCCAAATCCCACTTTCTCTAGTTTCACTCGCATTCCCTTATCTAAGCGAATTTATTTCCTTGCCTCTTCAGGTCGCAAGATACATCTTTGGCCCACTCTAAGTGATCCCGTCTCATCTCCTGTAAGACTTTTGTCACCGACTTTCCCAAGGCAAAGCAACCAAGTGACCGACCGCCTTCGATTCGATCGGAAAGTAAACTCCTAAATTATAATAAACGTGTAATCGTAATGTGTGCTTATGAGCGCAATCTGCGGGTGATTTCGCATGAATTAGCGATGCTAAATGTCGAATCGGAGCGATATCAGTGCAGTTCAAAAGCATCGCCACTCGCCGAGCCCCTAACCGGTATCTCCTCGAGGAGTCTCTCTGGTGGAGTCGTAAAAAATACCTTGAAAAAGAAAAGCAGCCAATCTGAGTCAGCGATTGATTCAAATGTGCAGGCGAACGCATTTCGCAAATGCCAAACACACATAAAATCCAAAGTTGACTCTCGGGAAATGGTGCAACAGCCTGGACATGGGATGGGTGCTATGGGGAATTAAGTGCACCGAGCATTTTGGTTTATCAATTTAGCAAAAGGGTAAATAATACAAAGAAAGGTATTTATTTTGAAAAAACAATATATTGTATCTTAGGATGATTTATAGAGCAAAATTTAATAAAGTTTATTAGGAAGAATTCCTACAAAGCTGGGAATACTTTTTGTCGCTCAAAGATTACGCTACCAATTTCTTATAACGTTACCCGTTCTATAAAATTGGAAATATTACTATAAGTATTTAAATTGAAAGGGATATCTATTAATTTTGAAACCAAAAGATGCCACAACTGATCATATCTTAGGATGATTTACAGATTTATAGAGCAAAATGAAATAATACTTATAAGGAAACATTAGATCAAAGCTGATAATTCTCTTAGGCGTTCAAATTTTACAATAAAATTGCAACTATAGATTGCATGCTAAGATGATTTAAAGAACAATATGCAACCAAAATCTATAGGACAAATCTTGTAATTTTTTTTGGCACATCCTCTACTAGATATTTGCTCAACAGTTTACCCCAAATTTTTCGCTCAGTGCCGGACCACCTGGGAATGGGAACACGGGCAAGAGTTTTGCACTTGTTCTGGCAGCCGCGGGTAAATAAAAACCAAATTTGCATAGCATTTTGTACACGGGACCGAGTCTGATAAACGGGGCTGAGCTCCAGGCAGGTGGCCTCCGCCTCAACCGGGGCTAGCCACTAAAGAGCGGGAACATTTTGATGATCGCGCCGGACTTTTACGACACACTTTGGGGCTATTTATGCGGTGCATCTACATGCGACCCCGCCGCAACTTGGGTGGTAAATCGAGCATTCCCGGCCGCCACTCATTAGCTGTGCCGGGGCCATAAATGTTTTGATTTGTGGCAAATGCAGAGCCCTGCTTGCCGCCACAACTGGAGCATCGGGCGGGGCGGGGGGAGGGAGCCAGGACAAGGAACAAGTCCGGAATAATGGTCCAAAAAAATAAAGGAGTCGCAACCAGTTGAACTTTGAACCAACGGCTCAAGTGTTTAATGGCTTTTGACCGGCAGGAGGGGAGTTGCGAATGCAAAGTGGAATGCAAATCTTGTGAAAGCGATCGCGGCAAATTGAAAATCATATTTGTCTTGCCCAGCGCTCGCTCGCCTCTCTCCGGCAGCATTACAATCAAAATGTGGAACAAGTTCAATCGAAAGGCCCTTAGGGGCCCATGCCCAAAACGGTCTCTGAAAAGACCCAGAACACTTGGAAAAATATCTTTAGGGGCTTCTAAAATAGCAGATTTCTCGGTTTATCAGTTAGCCTTCAAGCTAAGAGAATATAATGGATATATAGATGTTCTTTAAAAGATACAAGAGACATATTGAAACCTAAATTTAAACCTCATTTGCTGCTCCTATACAATGATGTTCATGGGCTTGGTATTAACCTTATTGTAAACCTAATTTGCAGTTTTAGAGCAGCTCTTTTACAATGATTTGCAAGGCGATTTTTCAGCTATTTTAATGCAGAAAAAATCCTAATCAATTATGGTAAACAACTCTTTATAATTTAAAGTTTCTCCAAGTGCAGCAAATTCAAAGCCAGGCCAAGGAGAGTCTCACTCACAGGCTATCATCAAGCAGCCGGCCAACATCGATCTGGCCCAAAAGCGAAAAGCAAACCAAGGCAAACACAAACCCAAAGGCCGCGGCAGAGGCACACAGGCAGAGGCGCACCCGCACCACCAAAAGCCACCAGCACCAGCACCACCAGAAGATCAGCAGCACTCGTGATCATTGTTTGATGTCTGGATGCTGGGATGCTTGGATGTTGGGTGCTCTGCTCTGCTGTGCTGTACTGTGCTGTGCTGGGTGTGGGTGTTTCTGTGGGAGTTGAATGATCTTCGCCCAAAACGCTTTCCCAGGCCCCGAACCCAATAGCCCAATAGCCCAATATGAAATCGGAGACCGAGTACGAGTACGAGTACGAGTACGAATCGCAATCCAACTTTCGGCCAGTTTTTTGGAGCGAAAAGATCGGCAATTAATGATCTCGAAAGTGGTTTATCTTAGGCCTGTCAAATGCCACATACACGTGGTGGGGCACTCGTATCCTCCTGCCACGAGATCATCTTCGGTCGTTTTGTGTGAAGGCATTCGCAGAGGTTTGTCAGCTCGTTGGCCCCGTGGTCACCTGGGCTTAATTTGAACCGCAGGAGAGCCCCCACCACAGCCCCTCTGGAATCTTCAAATGCAGGTTCAACTTCAACTGCAAATCCCAAAACGATAGCCACGATTCGATAAGTTTTTCTCACACACGAACAAAGGCAGCGAACAAAGGGAAAAGTGGAAAGTCGGAGGCGATTGCAAAGATCGCAGCGATCAAATATGTTATGGAAAATTGAGCACATACCGCAGATCGAATGCGAGGAGCAGGGAGGCACCACCAACATTGGCTCACTTTGATTTGTTTATTTCGATGCCACACGAAACACAGTGGAGCTTCGATAGGGACAGAAAGCAGAGATAAGAAATATATCCAAGACTTTATTTCAAATTTAAATTTTTTGGGGTTTCACTTAATTTATTGACAATTTTGCCATATGAAAACTGATTTTAGATTCCAGATTTTTAGCAATAAAAAATTCACCCTGATTATTCATCGAAATCATCGATAATTATCGATGTTACGCTTTTATTCGGCCGGAATTGGTTAGGAATTCATTCACAATACAATTCCTATTTGACCAAATACGATATCCAATCAAAATGTATACAACTTAAACTGTTTGAACTGTAGTCCCATTCCAAAGGCACACAGCTCCCTGGGCAGCAGTTTTCCGCTTGCTCCGGCTGCTTTTCTTGGCCACAACTTGACCTTTCACTGGCTCCGATTTGCCGGAAGCGCTCACCCAAAATATATCACCAAGCGAATATCTACAAAATGATGATTGGAGCAGCTCCAGCTACAGATTCAGATGCAGGCCCAACAATGCGAGGGCACAGCACAGCTTTTGTGGACTGGACTCGGCCGAGTTGGAAAAATTGTAAACAATATCTGTAAAAATAAAAACGCCCAACGCCGCCGAATGCCGAATGCTGAGACACAAGAAATAAAACCAACAACGAGCCAGCAAAATCATGCAGAAAAATGCCCATTGTTGTCTTGCAAATGTAATGCAGTCAGCGAGTCAGTCCGGACTCCGGAGTCAGTCAGTCAGTCGCCCGGAGGGCATTACCTCGACTCCTCCAATTTCGGGAAGCATTTCGGATTTCGGATTTCGGGGCTGCAACCTTAGGAAGCCGGAGTTGGTATTGCGGACTCGGATTTGGATTCGGATTTGGAGTCAGGGTTGGGCCCACTGGAGAGGGTCAATCGCGGTGAACTAGTTAAATCATTTGAATAATCACTGCAGCATCGGCTTGGAATTGAATTTGGGTTGCATTGGCATTGTTCCAACATCTTCAGGGGGCGGCGGTAGCCCAACAGAAGGTGAGCCCCTTAATGGCTCCTAATGGTCATTCTATAAACTCAGATGTCACAAGTTTTTTAGCCACATTCGTTTGACCGAAATAGAGCTATCAAGCTGGCCATTTGTCAGTACATTTCTCACACTGCGATGCTGCGATATGATCAAAGCGAAATTCCTGCGGATGATAGACAAGTTATGGCCTAACCATAAAATGTCATAAATTGCTCTATTCCGAACCGAACGCAGGCCATCGCCGCCGGTCGGTGGGGAATGCATCAACGTGCACTCCTTACAAATTATGTTTAATTAAAATTTCTGTATTAAATATGACACAATGCTCCGAATTCCAATGCGAAGCGTTCGCTGCCCAATGCCAGACGACTGCGAATGCGGACTGTAATTATTATATAGCACCCAAGATCCGAGCCATTCAAGCGACGGAGCGACTGCATTTATGATTTTGTTTTATTTATAAAATGCCCTGCGATCGCTTCTCGCATCCAATGATGATATTTACAATTTTCCCTGCCTCTGCGCATCTTTATATCATTTTTTTGCTCGCACTCGGGCTGATTATTTTTTGCCCGCTTACATTTGTCGCATAGTTCGGATCTTGGGCATGGGGCATCCTTTGTCCTTTGGGCTGGAAGGTTTCGCGCCCGTCGCAACAGCATCGGATGTCCATATCTGGTGTTATGACAAATGCTGTATGTAATTATGCCCCGTCCCCGTCCCCGGTCCCGCAGCCGGTCCAGGCACTGATCTCCAGCTCTTTTGGGCAAAAGCTGCTGCAAAAAGATATCAAAAATGTCGCATATTAATAACGCTCTCCATGCGCGGACGCAGGACACGAAATGCGTTTTGTGCCTTAATTAACCCTTTTTAAATTGGGCATAATTAGGGTGGAGCAGGGGCACTGAGAGAATTTATAAGGAGATACAAATCCTCTGTATTTGGTGACAAATTTTCCCTTGAAAAAAGTCTCCAAATAATGCGAAGAAGCCAACATTTTTTCCATAGCTAGTCCTCCAAATAATGTNATAAAGAAAATATAATATGATTGAAAAATATAAATACATTTATATGCTAACAAATTTCCTATTAAAAAGGCAATCTAAATAATGTAAAAAACTATATATCTTATTAGCCCAAAACCCACACTTTCTTCCATTTTCTTCCAAGTGAAAAATTTACAGTAAACAATAAAGAAAATATAAGAATTGTGCTTACCAATTTTCCATTTATAAAGACACTTTTTACCACAATCACAAAGTATGCCCTAAATATTCAAACTAAACCATATAGGAAAGAAAATATAAGAACGATGAAGAATTATTGTAAAAAGAATTGTATAAGAATAGCAATCATTCTTTCAGTGCTGCGACATCCATCATCTCATCATTATATCATTCACATTCGTTAATATTTTTGAAATATTTTCGCGTAATTTGTTGATATCAATTTACACAGAGCCGCCCTTCGGGTCCGGCCCATAATTATATCATTTCGATTGATCGATGCGCCGGGGACAAGGAATACGATACAATGGGATGCCAGAGATACCAGAAACCATGCATTTACCCTCGTTATGGTGTTTAGGGTTTAGTCAGCGAGCAGTGTAAGATCGCAGCTCATTACGGGGGCTCCAGTTAGAAGGCATCCCACTTTAACTTTGACTCGGAGGTTGGCTTTGGCCACTGGCACCCCGCACCGCCCAGCGGGTGTGCCTCGTATAATGTATAATTAAATATCTCCGCCCCGGCTACGGCCCCGGCCCGGCCCGGCCCCAACACCAGACAGGTGCATTGGCCAATGCATTGTCCGTCACTTGACGATGATAAATGTGTCGCATGGGCCAGACATAAATGGTTTGATTTGGTGGCAGGCCCCCGACTCGGGCACTCGCAAGATTTTAGCCCCATCGCCTTTGGAGCGCGGAGACACCGATACCGAGAGTATTTAAAGCAACTTTCACACTACACTCAATTGTCTGTTTTAGGGCCAAATCGCCCTAAAAGGCCAAAACACGCGCAGTCTGGCCAGGAGAAAAAAAGCCCGAGAAAAATTATAAAATCAAGTGGAGTTGTCAGGTCGCCGAGGAGTCAAATGATGGAGCAGTTCGATACCCATTAGGAGGTTGAATTAATTGCAGTTTTTAAGTGTGAATTTAATTTATATTAAATTTCAGGCGCGCTTTCCTGTGCTTACTTTGGAAATGAAAATTTAAAGCCAAAAGAAAAGGTAAAGAAAGTTATTCAAACCTTTGATATTTATGAAAGACAAAAGGTTATATTTGAAATTTTTTAAATAAATTTCCACACCCTTCCAACCCTTTACAGGGTGCCAAAACATAAGCTTAGCATTTTTCCCTGGTATAGTATTTATCACAAATAAATGCTGCACAAATTTGGTCGCTTGTTGCATACCAAGCGCTTGCAACGTAAAAGGATACTTTTTGCCCCGATTCCGATGCCGATCCCGATCCCGATCCCGTTGACGCTCCCAAACCGGCCGGACAAACGCCAATAATTTATAAAGCGGACAATAAAATGTTATCAAACAAAAAAGGAACAAAATGGGTATACATACTCGTATATATAAATTTATACAAACAAGCTGGAATCCGAGGGAGGGCAAAAAGAACGGACAATCGCCAGTCGACAGGCTGAACTAAATGCCGCACGCCTGCGCATGCTGAACAATCCGAGCTTCGGTTGCAAAAAAGAAATATACAAAATAAGAGTCAAGGGGGCAGAGGATCCTCCGCGGCTCTGATGATATATGAAATCATATAACAGCAATCGGCAGGCACTGGGAGATTCGCATAAAGTGTGTGTAGTTTATTAAGCGCGCCGGGGAAATGACACAACAACCACAGTTGTTGCCTTTTGCCACATAATTTATGGGGCTTCATCGAGTTGGCTTAGAGAATTTGCCACACTTTATTTATGGGGCTAACGAGCCGGGCAAACGGGCAACCGGGCAACCGGGGCCGGGGATCAATGCCTCAATAGAAATGGAAATGAAGTCAACTCTATCAACTCTGATGGGCAGACAATCGATGGAAGAAAACAGCCAGAGATTTATTGTTATTGGTGCTCTTGATGAGCTAAATTACCACTAGAATTTAGTGGAACTAGAGCAAATTTATGGAAATGCCAGGCAACTGGTTATTAAAAAGGTATTTTTGGGAGAACATTAGCCATTGATACTTGCAATGGTCGTTTCTCTATTATTTATTGCACGATATTAATAAAACTTGTCACATGGCTAGATAATTAAATTTGTAACTATAAGTGATATGTTTTATATCTATTTCTCTTACTTTTTCTGAGGTACAGACAAAAATTCAGAAGTAAACATAAGTTTTTTGAAAACATCAATGGTGGAAAAGTGCATGACTGAAATTCTAAAATGCCATAATCTATGTATTTGCTAAATGCATCGAAAGCAAAAGGAATTGCGTCCCTAGGTCTTACCATCTCGGAGAACGACGTGTCCAAACATACAACGGACAGACGGACATGCCCCTTTGCACAAACTATATGTATATATATGTACCATAAGGAAAGAATTCCTTTATAAATTCTTTCCTTGAATTTTCCTCAACTATTTGGAATTGCAAATCCAAGCCATCGCCCAATAAATCACTTATCTATTAAGATATCGTAAATCAAAACCATAAAAAACTCAATATGTGAAAACCATTGCCAATCATCGCACTGCCCAACGCCACTCCACCCTTTGGCGATCCCATAAAAAATAAAAAAATTTCAAAAACTTCGTCACATGATATCCGAAGCAGAGGCAAAAACAAAAGAACGGAATAAATAAGCCGGAGCCGCATTTAAATAATCCCCCCAACGGCATTCAATCTATATTTAAAGCGAAAATTGATCATAAAATTTGCAAGGCACGTTTCGAAATTAAATCATTTTAGTTGAGCATGATCGAAGGCTTCGTGCAGTAAAAACAAATCAGGGAGACCCAAAAAGAAACAATCAAATCTACGGCAATCTCGACTTTTAAATGATTTTTATAACACTTCTACGGCGGTTTTCCAATGGAAACAACAACAGAAATTCGTTGAATTTTATGGCGTGGCAAAAATTTAATGACATCAATCGGACTCCCTCCCCATTGTTTCGCTTTTCTAATATACAAAAAGGCTTTAATGGATTTTTTGTTCGCCCCGATCGGTTTTGTTGTTCGCTTTATTTAAACATATAAACGGGACCATAAAAAAAAATACAACAAGCCAACAGACTCGACTCCCTGAAAGCGTGTTAAAAGTAGACTAATGGGTTTTAATTTAAGCCAACGAACCTTGTAAAATGCCGAGCTTTTCACGGAATGTGCGGGGGAAAAGTCAACCAAATAATTGAATAATTATATGCCAGCCAGCCAACCAGCCAACCAGCCAGGCAGTGAGTGAGTGAGTGTGTTTGATAAACTTTCTCTGACGTCCATTCAAAATTAAATCACTTTACGCACTTTAGGCTCCGCCTAGCCCGAAAAAAAAACCAATTCAAAGCCCGAATTTTGAGATATTTATCTCGGATTCATAGCGGCGCCTTAAACAAACAACAATTTGCCCGTTTTTTCCATGCATGTATCTTGAAGATACATTTGCGTGCCAATGGCGTAATTTACCACTTAACATATCAATTGTGCGGCTATTAATCAAACAACAGACGACTCTGACTCCGACTTCGACTCCGGCTCTGGATTCCTGCTTTGATTTGTACGCATCGCTTGTCAAACAAGCGAGACAAAAGATAGTTTTTTTTATAGGGAAGATAAAAAATAAAGGCAAACGCATGAAAGGCCATAGAGACTCGGACATTTTTTCATATCGTAAATGTCCATCAAGCGAGCCAAATCATAATAAGAGCATAAAGGGTAGAATTTTTAACACCTCACTCCTCCGCACTCGAGCTCTTTTGTTCTGCCTCGGTACGGTAGCCCCCTCACCTTGCCCCCCAATTGGCAGTTGGGATCGTTTTGGATCGCAGTGGATTGGATTGGATTGGATTGGTATGGATTGGATCAGATGCCATCAGAGGCATTCCACCGGCGGAGCGAAAACTATTCCATTGAGGCTGTCAGATGACGCCGTCTAATTGCTTTTGTTTGCTCCACTAAGGTGCACAGACAGAGCCACCACGGCATAATAATAATAATAAATATAACAACTCAATTCGAAGAGCGAAACAACTCGAGCCGGTCATCTCGAGGAACTCCTTCAAGTGACCGGTGCCGGGGAAAACACTTAAGCGCCAAAGTGTATCTTTGATCTTTTGGAACAACTGACCCCACTCGACTGCCGTTGATGGACGATTTTTGGGCCAGAGGGATCTCTTTTTTTGAGTATTATATTTGTTTTTCTTTTGCCCTTGCTATTGTTGCGGCGTCTTGTCCACCCGGCATACTAGATCTTTTATATTTCACTTTATCAAGTAGTTCTGAAGACATCAACTGACAGCTCTGCGATCAGGTTGCTCAATAGCGTTTTCAGGGCGCCAAATCGGGTATTTTAAAACCTTAAAACCTACTGGAGCTTATTTAGATGGCGTATTTTTAGAAAACTCTATTGTCAGATATGCTTAAATTGTTTAAAGTATTGAAAATGTATATTATGTGGCGTGGAAGAAGCTTACAGATTTATCTGTTTATAAATGCATTCTTTAACATTATATATTCACTAAAGTTTAGGGACCTTGTAAAAGACATTTTCTTTAGAGTATCCTGAAAAAAAAGTCAAGCATCATTTTAGGTTTTTACGTGTATTATTAACAAAATATTTTATAATCTCTTGATTCCAAAATCCTAAGAAAACAAGACAAAGTTTATCCCTTAAAATACCCCTATAAAGATTTCTCTAATTTACTAGGTATAAAGCCAGGATTTGCTGGGATAGTGAACAAGTCTAATTTGAATTTTTCCCTCCAAATTAGAATGAATTTAACAGCCAAGTGGCAACTCCATGCTGTTATTATTTAACAGCGCGCCTAAAAATATGCTACAATAATTTTAAGAGCCCCGCCTTAACACAGTGTTACCTCACAGACTGTTACGTTAACAGCTGCTAACGCCATTATGAGAACGCCATTTTAAACGCCATTATTATTTTTCAAAAAACATTTTAAAGGCCATTTATCACCTTAATTAATTAATTTCCCAGCCAAAAAAAAAACAACAGTGACTTTTGTATTTCTGGCCATTTATATATTGTTCGATGCTTTTTGTTTATTGCAAAATTTGTCTTCGGCATTATTGTTTATTGAATGGCTTACGTCTATTGAAATTACCAACATTTTGCACATTTTATATTTGTTATTTTCAAAGCATCAACATTCTTAAAATGATCTCGTTTTATTGTTTTGTATATCTTCTTAATCTTTTGTTTTGTCACTGGCTTTAGGAATAGAAATTGCAAATTTATACATACGTATGCGCACTCTAAAAACAATAAAGTAACAAATGTCTTAGGATACACACAATCTTTGTTATTACTCATATGTTTTCATCCTCTTGTATATGTATTTGTATATATTATATGTTATTCTTTATTTATAGTAGCCATATTATTATTTAGAAGTAAGCATACTATCTGTACAAGATTTTTCGGGTTTTTATTAAGTTAAGAGCTGAGAAGAGAGGGTTTCCAAATGCATTTTGGCTCCTCAATCGTCCAAGATGATGCTGAAAAAAAAAGAAATACACAACGATTTTTAATTTAATCCAAAAAATATATATATATTTTAGAAACAAAGGTAAAAAATTGACTGTAGATTTTAATTTAATTTAATGACCCAATTTCGGAACTTTCCGTTTTTTCGTTTATTTTCTAATTAAATGGCAAAATATTTAATTTTTCATTTTAAACTCATTTTAAATTTAAAACTAACTTTCAGAGCTTCAAAGGAATTGAATTATTACAAATTATTTCATGTAATCTGATTCTTTTAAAGATATATTTTTATATATAGTCACAATAAATATAAGTCCCAAGATAACAAAAAATAAATTAATGAGAAATTATGAATATTTTCATTGATATTTGCAATTATAGTGGAATTTGTATTGTATTTTATAGATTGAATTTATCAGAATCATATCAATAGAAAAACGTAAAAAAATATATAATTAATATCAAGTATATAATCTGTTTAAATGTATCCCAATTTATGGCAAGTCATGCCTCCCCCTAATGATACTTACATGCGTTTCCTCAACGATTTCCGCTTTCTGCGCAGCTTTTTGTATGTAAATTTGCTCGGTGAGATTTTGTAGTCTTCATCGAATTCCATTTCGAGCTTAATCAGGTTCTGCAAATTCAACTGACAGTCCTGCGGCCGTTCCGATACAAAAAAGCGCAATTAGCACGGGACACGAGCGGATTAAATGGAGGGGCTCGGCACTTACCTCGAGGTTCTTGAAGTGCCAGCGGGAATCGCTGGGGGATCCCCCGTCGCCGGTGAACTCGCTGCGACAGGTGCGCATGGTGGGCCAGCACTGGCAGCGTTTGTTCGTGATCTCGCATCCCGGCTGCAGGACAATCGATTCGCCATCGGTGCAATTATCCTGCTGGCTGTAGGTCAGGCCGGTCAAGTGCTGCAAATCTGCATTCGCATTGAGAGCAAAAATAAGCTATTAACACCCGATAGATTGCGTTTTAATCTGCTTATTTAATGGCCATTAAGCTTGGCAAATGAACTTTAGCAGCGATTATAATGATGTTTAATTTGCATTAGTCGCAGTGTCTATATAAAGCGGGCCTATTTGCATTATTCCGCTTAGTTTGGCACACCAGAATGGACCCGCGATTGGTGATTTGTTTGCTATGTTCAGTTTTCCCGCTTCAACTGGCACTGGCGAAGGTTAGTCCGCCCGCATTTTCAGAGGGAAAAACTGAACCGGTTTGCTTTGCTAGCGAAATTATGACATCGTCATGACCACCCTGGACTGTCGAATCGTGGCCCCTCAGTACATCGGTGAACTGGATTGCCAAATAGTCCGCCAACGGCGACCTATGCTCGCCGCCCGCTTCAGTTTGCTGCAGGACATCGAGAACTTCAACATCACGGCCACGTTTGATTTAATCAAGAAGGACAACAGCCGCATGAATGTGGCAAACTTCAAGATGGACGGCTGCAAGTACCTCGGCTCGATGTACCAAAGCAATATCGTGGGCCGGCTGTTTGCGCGCCTCAAATCTGTCAGCAATCTGCCAACTTCCTGTCCGGTGAACAAGGTGAGTTCCCTGTCTAATTAAAATAGTTGAAGCTGCCATAAATACAGCAGCCCAGCAGTGCTGGAGGAGTTTTGAAATACTCGCATTTGTTCTCTCGATGACAAGAGGCGGGGTAAACAATTTAATGAAATAGAACTTCCGTTTGCTTTGCAGCAGTGCTGCCCCCACTACACACAAGAGTATAACATATCCTGTGCCCTGCATGGGACAGAGACAAATATTTCCCTCTGGGACACAACTTTCAATAAATAAAAGCAAATATTTGTCAACATTTCGTGTTCGTGCGCCACTCGTCGGGACAAACTAGTTGAATTTGAACAGCGTTTTGCTGTTATTTCATTTAGCATTTTCCATTTTCCATTTCGCATTTCAAATTTCACATTTTCCATTGGCCAATACATAAATTGCCGCTCTGCTAGGGGAGGCACTAATTCCCCAAACATGATCACAAAAACCCAATTGATGGCATCAAATTATGCAGGGAAAACTGTTCGAGATCCGCAACTATACATTCGCGGCAGAGGAATTCCCGCCAGGCGTCCCGCAGGCCAAATGGCAAGTGCGGGCCAAATTGCTGAAGCGCTCCGAACTGGCTGTGGACATATTCATCGAGGGCGCCGTGGTCTATAATACGTGATGTTAATGCATAATGGATGCGACTAAATACAAATGCGCCGACACCAAAAAACCCGCCCAATCAGTCCCTATCCCTTTCACGTGGCTGCACTCGAAACAAAGTCACTAACAAATACCCTAACCCGCACAATTGCTGTAGAAAATGCACTTCAATTTTGGGATTTACCAAAAAGATCTTGTGGAAAATGTGCTAATAAATATCTTATTTTGGGAATTTATGATATGATTAGGATTAATTAATCTTTCAAATGAACTGACCGTGGGACAGCTGCGGGTTTTATTTGGCAGTTTCTTGAAAACCCTTAAAACCTTTTGTTATTATCTTTAAATGGTGAGTAAATTGGCTTAATAGATATACCCTAAAACATTATATGTGGCTGATACCCAAACAGACTTTAGAACAAGGACAATAAAACGCACTATTGCGTTGAAATTGCTTTACATTTTTCGAACTGGTAAAAGATCTTCTAAATTAGTGATAAATGAACATTATGTTGATTTAATCACTGTGACTTATACATTTATATTTTTAATTGCTTTTAAAACAAAACGTTTTCATTATTTTTTCATTATTCTCTTTTGCAAACAATTCATAGTTAAGCTTTTGCATTTATTGCGTTTATATTATAAACCTATTTAGAAATATTAATGATTGGAGTTTTTGGGAACCTGTAACTATCTTAAAAATTTAATAATGTTATTACTGAATATGTCTTATAAACCAAGATAACCACCAAGAATGCTTTTGAAAAGTCCGGAACAAACTCAGGTTACATCAAGCCCTCCAACTTGACTTTGGTGGTGTTAAAACTTTTTTTTGTGTAACCAAGATTACTTAAACAAGTTTTGAGAACAACCTCAAGGAGTTTGTGAACTCCCTAGTGTTTTCTCGCAGTGTATATATGGTGTATCGACTCACCCATGCACACGCCCAGTCCGCTGCTAATGGGCAGCTTGGTCACACACTGCAGGGGCGGCTCACATTGACCGGAAAATCCGCCCGGGCCGCCGCAGGACTCGCCGAGCGTTTTGGCGCATATGCGGCAACATCTGCGAATAGTTGGACATCCGTGAGATACATAAAACACATATAAGCATGCAGTATATACACAAAATATAGAAGCATAAGCATACTATAAGCCGGCGACCAGGGACGAAGTGAATCCCAGTAGTACAATAATTGATTCGATTCCGTCTTGGATTCGATAAGCGTTAACAATTAGTTAACACTCTCTGGCCCGGAGGGGGTCTGGTGGATGGGCGGCTGGATGGGTGGTGCCTGATGTGAATGCCTAAGCAGTACGTGCCGCTTGGAGCGAATTAGATTGGAATATAGACGAGACATTTTGACGGCTGACGGCGCTTAATTATATCATTGCCAATTATTTAGATAATAATAGAGTTGGCAAATGGAGATTTCTTTGCTCTGCTCTGCCCGATTTGCATAATGAAATTGTCGAAGGTAAGCTCGGCGATTCGGATTAAAAATCGGTAAATAAACTTTGCACTTTGACTAAATTAATTGCGCCAATTTAGACTATAAATTTGCTACCTGTCGGTATAAAAACCACAGCATTTGCACGAATAATATATTTTAAATTTTCAAGGCAATTAAATGCTTTAATTTGAAGCTTGATTGGGCTCTGGGTAAGTTTAATTTAATGCCATCTAACAATTATAATTGGTTATTTGACAATAACTCAATTTGGCGATTCATGGGATATTCTCTCGGCAAGTTTAATTTGCGAAGGCTTGAAGTTTTGCAATAAAATTAAACCCATATCAGGCAAATGATATTTTCATTGAGTAAGGAAGACACACTCCACCAGCCAGCCAGCCAGGCAGCCACACAGCACGCACTCCGGTTCCATAAAGCAGAAAATATCTTTTTAATTGGAGCCGCGTTGCCAAGGACTTACTTGCACGGATCCCAGAGCATGAGTCCTTTTCCGGGGCAGTCGAGCGAGCGGATTACGTCGCACTCCTTCGGATTGCAGTAGCATTTGAGGCCATTTACCACATTGTTGCTACCGCCAGATGCTGCCATTATCAGGAGCAGATAGCACCACAAGTAGATGAGCAGGGCGCTCACGTTCGGGCGGCCAAAATAACTTCCGTTCTGGCGCATCCTATGCGGAAGTTTGGCTTTGTTGTTCTGCTGTTGTTTGCCATCCTGGCGCTGCCTCAGCCTCTGCCGCTGCCATTGCGATTGCCTTTGCCGTGTCCTTGTGCGTGTATCCCTGGCAGGACCCCCGTCATTTTCGCTTCCGCCCATTTATAGGCAATTTTTATTGCGCCCCTGTTGGTTCTACAACCGATGTTGATGATGATGTTGGTACTGGTGCTGGTACTGGTACTGGTACTGGTACTGCCAATGGAACTGCTACGGATACGGATTCGGTGTCTGGGCAGGGATCCGGAGTCCGGGAACAGCGCAGGGCATTTGCATGTTGGCTGCAAAAGGCAAAAGCGTTGTTAAATGATTAAAAAGCCATAAACTACGACAAGGTCCCCCCACCTGCCACCCTCGAGCTCTGAATTGGCGTTTTACAATTGAAAAGTTGTTTCGGAAATCGCCAGCCCGGTTGGCCGTCTAATTTCATTAAAATTTCATTTGCGCTGCCAAAAGAAAGCGTTGAATGAATTTGGCTATAAATTTATAAAATGGGAAAATAAGGTTGGCGAAATTGAAATGTCCCTGTCCGGAGAGGGAGACATGCTTTAATTACCAGAGTACTATATATTTTTCTTGGAAATAAGACAAGTAAAAACCAGTGTTTCGTCTGCTGTTTGTATGGAGAAGCTTAAGGATGCAATACATTTTTGTCATTTAGGAGTTGCGAAACCAGCTGAATTTTGCAGCACAGATAGATATTGCTAGTAGCAATGTAATATCTGAATTTGGTATCTCTAGCGTTAAAATTGTGGCTTCCACAGAATTTTGCGGTTCATGGCTGTGCGGGGAGTAGTATCTGATTATTAAAACATACTTGTTCTAAGCTGGTATTATACAATTCCAGAAATGTAATTGTTTTTTCTTTATCTATTATAGTCCCCAAGATCTAGGCGTTCATACGGACAAGCGGACAGCTTCCTTCTCTCTGTTACATACGAATTTCTATATACCCGTGTTATCTTTGCCCTTGTTATCCTTGCTATCTTAATATGCTGAAGCTTAAAAACACACAAAGGTAGGAGCCAAGACTTGAACGAAACTGATTTCAATTAAAAACTCATTTTTTGTTGCCAAGCAACGGAAAAGTTTTCGTTGCAATTAAAGTTTTTCCATCTAACTTTTCCCCCCAGCCCCCGATTAGGGCATACATTTTGTTTTAATCAACTTGATCAGCTTCAAATCGAAATCCGGCGAAACGACTTCGGCGGCTTAATTAACCAAACGTGTGGTCAGGGCCAAAATCAGGGGCTGGAAAATGAACTCGCGACCGAGGCCGCAAAACAGGAAACCAGGGGAACAAAAAAAAAACGCAACATAAAGCAAAAACTTCCGAAATTAATTTGAACGAATCCCAAAAGTATGCCACCGCATGCCAAAAAGTTGTTGAAATTTCAAGCGAAAGTGCCAAAAGTCGAGGAGGCGGGTTGGTGAACGACCGAAGACCGTGCAGGAAATGAGAGTGAAATCAAATTTGTTGGAACACATGCCAAACTAATTTGTATTTAAGCGTTTGATGTCCTCGTCCCTGCACTCCACTGCCACTCCACTCCTCGCACACAGAGTGGTTTATTACACACGATATCACACCAACAATCGTCGAAATCCTAACCTACTCCACCATATTTTTGTGGAAATTGTTGCGCAGTTGATTTGCCTCGGTATCAATGGTATAATAATAAACTTTTGCCCATTGCCGCCACTCGGTTGTGTGTGAGTTTGAGTGTGCTGTGTTTTGTGTTTGCTTTGTACTTTTTGGGCCAAAGTATATTTGTTGTTTTCTAGTTTTTTTCGGCCGAGTATTGCTTTCACTTCGCCTTGGCCGAAAGGACACTTGACGTTATTGCTCTTGTCGTCGTCGTCGTAGTCGTCGTTGTTGCTTTTTCACTTGCCTGTCAACCACTTTCAATTTGGCATTCAATTTTTGTTGTGTTTTTATAACAACACACACTCGGTCTCACACCCAAAACACACCTCGTTACACCTAACGATAGACGTTTACGGCTAGCTTCTATATCCTATATTGTATGCTTGTTGTTGTGGTAGGTAGCAGGTGCTATTATTGTTGTTGCTGTTGCCACAATCCTGACGTTGACGAACGTGGAACGACTGAATGCCTCGTCGCACCGACAAATTCTTATGAATTTTTCATGCGCTTTTGTCTGCCGCACGCGGCCATTTAAGGCAAGAGACTGAACCAACTTGCCGCCGCATCGTCCTTTTGGCAGTCCGAACACGGAGATTTCTTGTTTTTCTTCTTGGCCACCGAAAAATATATCCCAGTATTTCCTCTCACCGCGCATGCGTCCAGAATGTTGAGCCTGGAAGGCAGAGTTATCAGACACAACACGTACTGGTCCGTGCACAGGACTCGGAAACTATATTTTAAATTCGGGTTTATGCGGCCGAGGATATTGCGATTCTAAAATCGCGTCTCGTGGGAGAATTTCCCGCTGTTTTGTCTTGCTTGGGTAACTTCAAAGTTGTCGTGATTTATGACACTATAGACAAACAAAGTTTATGGGCTCTACATTTACTATTTTGTTAAGAATTCAACAATTTTTAGGAAAATGTTAATAAACAATCTTCAAGTTATGATATGCCTGTTTGTTAACTTTTTATCAATCATAAACCACCTATTAGTTTTAATTTAAATGTTTTTAAAGCCACTTTCTCTGTGATAAGGTAGTCTCAAAGTAGTCAAAATGCTGGCTGTAATAACGTTTAAATATATCTAAAGACAAGTCCTAGCAAAAAAAAAACATTAAAGAAACCAAAAACACAAAGAACTGATAAAAAAAGTTTAATAATTATGATAATGGGTATGATAATATTGAGCCAGCAACACGTAATATATGAAATTTGTCATTTTTTTTTAAGATGTCAAATAATTTGATGTTTTCCAGTAAAATTAGCTCATGACACAATCGACATAACATTTCCATTTAATCATTTTTATAATTTTCCAAGTATTAATTATACGAAAATGGTATTTTTTGACAACCAACTGACTGAATTTCGAAATCGGGAAGGCCTCTGCCGCGCATAAACCGCAAAATAGCGAAGCTCGCTTGATTATGAAGACGCTTAGTGGAGCAAACATCGGATGCAAGAACATCGTTCAAAGTATAAAGTCATTTTTGTTTATTATAATTACAAATAAAGAGCAGGCCGGATGCGGGGGCTTGTGCTGATCCTAGAGGGTGGCAGCCGAGATTTACTCCCGTCCCCAGCCTATCAGGCAACCAGGCTAATGGGCAATTTAAAATTATGAATTTCCCGCCGCTTGACTTGGCCGTATTTTAGGATGGTGTTTTTATTTCATCCGCTCGCCGTTTAGGCCGCGAACTTTGATGATGAGACAGCCGTGTCAGCTGCTAATAAGCATCGCTCTAAGCAATTTGCCTCCAATAAAAGCCACACACCACACACAGGGCCCCGGGCCTACACCATCTATTGTACAATATCCCCGAAACCCGCATTCCGCCTGTGTTGGCCCCTTAAAAAAAGCAGGGCAAAAAACTTGCAACTTTTCCAATTAGCGTAAAACAGACGTTTTAGTCCAAAAGTACACGAGAGAGTTCAAGTCCGAACTGCCGAGAAGTGGGTGCCCACGTGCCAGCCCCTCACGCCTGTTCTCAGTCGCCGAAGATGAGTCCAATGCCACAGTAAATGTTGCGTAAAACAACTGCGGACTCGGCCTGGTGGCTGCCACAAGACTCTGCCCCACACCCTGCCCCACAGCTTGCCCCAAAACCCTGGCGCACACCCTGGGACCCCCATTATCCCACGACCGCCTGGTCCTGTAAAATTTACAATTGAACAAAAGAGCAATCGGGAATTATGAGAGGGCCAAAACTTTTTTAACAACAATAACGAAACGTAAAGAAAACGCTCAGACCAGCAAATGTAAAAAGAATTGAAAAAAATCGACAGAACTGAGCCAAGAATATGAAAATAAAGCTGCAGAGCGAACAAAGAAAAGGTAACATTGATTGGAAATTAAATTTCATATTTTACATTTAATTTATGAATCTTTTGATCTGATTTCCAGATAATATACCCTCCAAACACATTTGTAATTACAGGTCTAGGCAATTTAAATCACATCAACGGAATATATGGAACATATAGTATGCATCAGCTAAAACTTTGGGGCAATTAAAATGACATGACTTTGGCTTTGCGGAAAAATTAGGTCATTATTTTTATTTCAATATGCTTTTTCTACACTGGCAGTGAATGAAATGCTAGTTGTCCAAGATAATTATTAAAACAGATATTGTTTTAAAACGAGGGTAAACCAAATTTGAAAAAATCATCTCAGGTATTTAATTTGCTGAACAAATCTTACATATATTATTAGATTTGTATATTATTATCTATTTAGTGTAAGAAACCCCCTCAAAAGGTTTTGGATATTGATGTAACTCATTGGTATTTGCTTAGATAAATTAATATATATTACCAGATTTTTCTCTCTGGATAAAATATTGGAAACTTGTGCGCTCAACTTGATATGCTGCAAAAAGTAAATGTGCAACAATGTGGTGGATGGGTGGCATGGGCAACGGCTGCGGCAGCTTAAATTGTACCAGTAAGTGCCCCCACCCACCACCACCCACTCGGTGCCCTGGGGGGAATGCTGCATTTCAGCTATTAATTCTTGAACAATTGCCAGAGGCAAAAGTTTGTCCCCAAAAAAAGGAAAAAAAGGCGGCCAAAAGAGCAAAGAACGCGGGGGACACGGAGACTTCCCACAGTCGGTGCGCACACATTTATTTTCAATGTTTCATTACTTAACAACTTTTTGATGACAGTTTTATTGGCATTTAAACAAAAATTGAAGTGTTCTGCTTCGTCATACATATTTTCCACATTTTTCGGTTTGGTTCGCCGCCGTTTTTTGTGCTCTTTTGTGTTTGCTGGCCTTTTTTTTTCCTCGAGTACATCGTAAAACATTAAACACGAGAAGGCGCGCCGCGCACACAAAAAGTTCGCTATGATTGGAGAGTCTGCGGCTGGAAAATGAGACCATCAAAGCCGAGTGGAAAACTGTGCAGGAAAAGCGGAAAGCGGTTGCCATGCAACCGAGAGGTTGCCATGTTTGCAGTAAAATCGGAGGCGTGGGCCCGTTTCGCTTGTAATCTGCAATTATATCGAGGCATTCAGATTCAAATTCATGCAACACTTTCTGGCAAAAGTTGAGCAAGTTGTTGCCGCAACGATTGCTGCACAAACACAAAAATGTGATTGAAATAAAGTTGCAGTCAGTGCCGCAGCGAGCCGAGTGTGCTTCATAAAATAAACTACATAAATGGTTATTTTTGAAAGCGAAATGGAATCAAGGCAGCGCGCTGCAGCGCAGCCCCCGAAATTTCTTAGAGCGTTCAAATTGCGCTGCTCGAGAGGCACTTTTGGAAAAACGAATTTAAATTGATGAAACAGTTTCCTTTAAACTTCGAAAGCGCATCCTTTTGATACAATTTTCCCATCGTTTTGGTGTCCACTAATCAACGCGATCCTGCCGGATCATTGTCCAGCGGCCAATTAACAATTTTTCCGAAATAAATTTGAATTTCAAATTAATCCAAGCCAATCCTAGGGGCGAGGGAAAACCCCAAACCCAAAATTGTGCGCAACGCCCACACAATTTATTTGCAACAATTTTTTTTCGTACGCGCAAGTCTTTATTTTTTTAAGGGATTTGCGTTGGGGTAATTTGCTTGTTTTCTTTTTTTATTTTTATTTCTTTTTTTGCGCGCGTGCTGTCGTCGGTTGAGTTTGCTGTCGTCGCGTCTTGGGGCTTGAGGTTGGAGGTTTTGCGGGTTGAGGGTTGGAGTTTTGGGGGCTTGTGGGTTTGGCGGTCGAGGGTGCGGAATGTCCGCAATGTCCGAGTAATTTGCCACTCGTCCATTTTAAATTACATTAGTTGAGTCGCACCAAAGTTGGCCAAGGGGGCGGATGGACGGTTGGGCAGTAGGGCGACTGGGGGGTTCTGGTCAAATGCATATTTCTTGTTTCAATTACTTTCGGCGGAGCATGGGGCCCCGGCTAAGCTGGCGGCGAATTCTCCGGCACTAGCGGATATTATTCGCCATCCCGGCCATCGCCACCGCCATCCGCATTTTTCTTAATGAAATTTGCATATAAATTGCAGGACCCCAAAGTTGGAAGTTGAAAGTTGATTTCGATTATTTGATGGGCGACTTTCGCGGAGTCCTCACAACGTCATCATCATCCATTGTCTGCCGGATTGCGGTGGCTTCCATCTGCTTTTCCCGCCGCCCTCCACAGCGTTGTTTTGTCTTCTCTCATCCTGCGGTGGATTTTCTCTCGTCCCTTGGATTTTTTTTAGGTTGTCAAAATGTCGACTTGTTTATCTTTTACATGACGCAACACTATGACATCGCCATCATCATCATCAGCAGCAGTAGCAGTAGCAGCAGCAGCAACAGCAGCAGCAACATAATCAACATCAACATCAACGTCGACGTCGACGTCAACGGTTCGTTGCATTGCCATTCCGGGCTGTGGCATGCCGCACGCCAAGTGGAGCGCACTGCTGCAAAAGTATGCAGCTCCATTTTCGCGCACTTCCGACCGCCGCACCGCCGCCGCCTCGGAAAAACCAGACCCCGGAAAATGAGTGAAACTAAAGCCGGCTGGCTGAGTGGCATTTAATGCACAACCAGGGCCCAAAGTCGGTGCAGCCGGGAGATATAACAGCGCAGATAGCGGCACACACACCGAGTGTGCTACCGACAGTCACATATCCTGCCGGGCAGGTGTAATCTGCACAAAAAAGTCAAAAGGAATCCCCGGGACTTCAACTAGATGCCAGCAAAAACTCGTATTTGTTGGCTGCAAAATGCTGGCACAAATTGCACATGTTCCAGCATGTACATCTTTACGCATTTCTAATTTTTCCCAAGAGTATTTAAATGTATAAATCCTATACCCGAATTATCTAAAGGAGTACCCAGAATTTCAGTAGGAAATTCCGCTTTAAACTTCACACACTCTGGCAGGAATATTTAAACGCATTCATAGTTTTTCCCAGAGTATTTAAATGTATAAATAATCCAAAAGAATCCCCAGATTTCTGAGATAAATGCTGCAAAATGCACCTCTACATTTCCCATACTCTAGCATAGAAATATTTAAGCAAATGTATAAATAAAATGCCCAAATTATACATTCTACGAAATTCTACCTTAAATTTCGCATACTCCAGCATGAAAATGTTCAAGCATTTATAGTGTTTCCCTGGAGTATTTAAATGTATAAACAATATACCCAAATGATCTAAAGGAATTCCAATTACATCCTACGAAATGCTACCTTAAATTTCACATACTCCAGCATGGAAATGTGTAAGCATTTATAATTTTTTCCCCAGGGTGTTTAAATGTATGTTTAATATACACATCTTTCACGCTTTGAATGAATTTTGTTTCTTTAAAATTCGACTGGGAATTGAAATATATTCCATTCCGATTTATGCGATTTTAGCCCCGGAGACTCCACAGACCCGACCGGCGGAGAACAATCAATTGGCATTTGGCTTACAAGCTTCATTTCTTGCGAAAATAAGTAAAATTCACTCGAATGCACATAAATACGACAATCAGCTTAGTCGGAATGCTGGGGATATTTTAAGTGAGTTTTAATTAAAAGCAAACCTGACAGCCAAGTTTGAAGCGTTTGAACAAAAACTTCACCTGAGAGGCTTTAAGACGGAAAGGACGCAAATGGCCGCCAATCAAATGCAGGTGACCAGGCAGGTGTACAACAAATCTACCCCCGGACAACTCCCACGCCCAGGTGGCATCAATATTTGCCAAAGGGTTTTTGGCTCCTGATGCTTCTGATGCTGTTGCTGCCGCTGCTGCTGCTGCTGTTGCTGCCTTGGCTGCTGCGTCTGCCATCTCCGATGCCGGCCGCAGGCTCTGCGTGCTGTGTGTAATATGTAATGTGTAATATAGATGCCATCTCCCATCCGCTCCTTTGTCAACTATGTCATATTTCATTTTGCACAGTCTTAATACCTTACCAGCCAGCCATCCAACCAGCACGCACACAGGGAATTGTATGCGGAGAAAGATGGGGAAACCGACCATGCCGGAGCACTTAATGTCGAGCCCGTTCCGTTGATTTTGCGAGCACATGCAGCCAAGTCCATGCCCGGATCCGTCCATCTCCCCTTACCCTTCCCCACCACCATATCTGCCCACATCTCCATCTCCGCCGGCATTTGTACGCTTGCTCCAGTTTTGAGCATGCAAATTCCGGGCCAGCTCCTTCATGCCTGGCCACACATGTCGGCCAAAACTCTGCACCGCCCTCATCGCGAGGCTGCCACGCCCCCCACCTTGGGATCCCTATGCACTGCGAAAAATGGTAACATTTCTTGGCAATAATATGGAAAATATCAAGAGTGTTTAGGGTTTCCTTAAATCATTCAAAAGCGAACTCTCACAAAATAAAATATATATAAACTCTTGTAAATTTAGCTGGTTTAATAGAATTTAAATGGTATCCAAATCTCAGATATTTGTATGGTTTTTGCAATAAATTTAATACATATAAGTAGTAGTAAATAAGCTAGTTTAAAATTAATATAGTACAAAATAAATAGAACAAATAAAAGCCATGAAAATATTTATAAATGAGAAAGAATCTAAATGGAATTCAATCTCGGAAATTGATCGGGCTCCTGCAAATTTTTAAAAATAAAAGCTCCCTAAATATAAGCTCTATACGTAAATATAAGCTAGTAGAAAAGAAACTAAAAATGAATTAGGCATACGAATTTACCTAAATAAATTATTACCCAAGTTTTGAAATATATTTAAAAGGTTGAAGGGCATATAAAATTCTTCCCATTTTTTATCTTCTAATAATAAAACCAAAAGGAACCTCATCTTCCTCAAACAAAAATCACCATCGGAGAATTTAAATGATTACATTGAATTGCATTAAAATAGGTTACATCGATTTGAGATTTCTTGACACAAATTTCCCCTCAGTGCGTTCTCTTCCTGGTCTAGGATCCTTCTGGTTTGTCGACATCGTCATCGAGTCAATGAGCAAATGAAATTTATTTCATTATAAAACAGGCCACTTTCCCAGGAGCCATTGCCATAGACCATACGAATCCCAGCCCAACCAGACCAGTCGAGACCAGAACAGACCAGAACAGAGCAGACCAGAACAAGCCAGACCGCACAAACATTTGTTTTAGCCTAAATGCCCCGTTGCCGTTCCCGTTCCCGTCCCCGATCTTGGTCCCGCCTTTGGTGGCAGCCGCATACCAGGCAACCGCAAGAAAATTTCATTTTGAAATATGCTTTCTGAAATTATTTCGCTCTTATATGACAGCCCGGTTGAAAGCAAAAATTGTAATATTAATTTTGTGTACAGCTTAACAAGAAGGAAAAGGCCGCAGCGGAAGGGGCGACCCACCCCATCCCATCCCATTCCATCCACGAACCCTTGGACTTGGCCTGAGAAAACAATGAGCCAGGATTCCCTTAATGGAATTTGGTGGTAACGGGCCTTAGGGGTCGACGTCGTCCTGCGTCCTGCGTTCTGCGTTCTGTGTCGAGCGTCCGGATTCGCAAAGTTGTCGTCGAAAATGAGTCAAGGCGAAGCGGAAGCAGCTCCGGAAACGGTTAGACAAGCGTCGGAGTCGGAAAGATGCTTCGCCCAGATGTAGGTCCTTTGGCCAACTTTATTATTGCATTTCGTCCAGAGTCAATCTGGCTTCGAGTGTGCCGGGGTGTGTGTGTGCGGGTCGGGTAGGGGTGTGTGGAAAATTTGCTACACTAAATTTGTTCGGACAAAAGTGTCGCCAGGGAATTAGGCTCATCAACGCTTGATGCGCTGCCATGATTCAAAGTCCGTAGCTAACATTCAACGAATTGTGAAAACAGCAAGGGATAAAGTTACAGTGGTCAGTTGGAGGCAAGGCTTTGTTTCACCAGTTGATTGTAATATCCTGCAGGATAACAAGTGTGTGCATGTACTGGATACATACGCTTTGATAAGGACAAAAGCTTGTCCATATAGTAATCACTATTCGCCAGATTTTCGTACTCTACTTTCCTTTCCTGCATACATCTAATTATACTACAAATAAGTATGTTAATAGGGGTTAAAAGAGTTATTTTATCTAAATTTGTATTAGCTTTTGATATTTTAAATGTTTTTTGGCGATATTTTTGTGAAACTTTGAAATTACGTATACGCCTAGTATACTAAGCACAATGCTATGTTGAAAAAAAATATATTTATATCAGTTATACAGTACATATAATAAATAATAACCACAAAAATGCAAAAAAAACGACGAGATTTTCCTAAAATAAAATCATCTGCAATTAATCTTAAATATTACGTATACGTCCTGTGGGGCACCCACAAACTGATGGATTTTTAAAATAGGAAAACTACTTTAGCACTTATTCCTTGACGCTAAATAACCAAAAATAAATATTTAGTTTTTATGGTTAATAATAAAATTCCCCTTCAAATGATACTTAACATTACGCATACGCCTAGTGGTTCAGTAGACCATTTTCAATATTAAAAAAAAACAGCTACTGTTATTTTATATACAAATAATCTCGCTTTTTACACTGCATTGAAAAAGGCAACCGCTAGTTCCGTTTAACATTGATATTACGCATACGCCTAGTGGTTCAGTTTCATATTGATGGGATTTTGAAAAGGGAAAACAACTTATAAACTTTAAAAGATACAACAAACGACCTAAATATTAGCCTTGGGTTATGGTAACTTTAAAATCTCCCAGCATGAAATTCTTGATATTGCGCATTCGCCTAGTGATTCAGCCCCCATAAGTAGACCCCAAAAATAGTTAGCTTGAATTTTAATGATTTTAAGCCCACTGTGAGTGTAGAGTTGCTTAATTCCCACGGCCGTGCTTGTCACACAGCCCATCCCTTTCGGCAGTCGGCGAGTATCTAAAGCTTCTAGATAAGCACTCGCCGGAAGAATGGAATGAAGATACTTTTAAAGATGGCCTGAAACATTTGAAAATAAAGCGTAAAAAAATGGCAAACAAAAACGGACAAGGAAGTGAAAATGGTGATGGAAATGGCGGAAGAGGGAAAATCTGCTGTTGGCATTGGTTTGGCTTTCTGCGAAAAGGTAATCAAAATAAATGAGCGACGTTTTGCCAGCGCTGATGAAGAGCCACGGTCAGGCGGCAGCGTTGACAGCAAAATGGTCTTAAAACCCAACCGGGGATAGTGGCAAAAAGCCGGGCTAAGACCGCAGAAATAACTCGTTAGACCCAAATGATGACCTGACCGGCGCGGGGAACCAGAGACCGAGTAAATAAAAGGACAGCCGTGACGACGACGACGACGACGGGTGGTTCTCTTGAAAATTATGAATTGTTTGTCTAGTAGGTGTCAGGTGGTTGCTTGCCTTGTGCATCTAGCCGTAATCACTTGGGTAATCGCTCAAATGCACACACACAAAATGATGTTGAAATTTTCCCCAGCGGTTTTTCCCGGCCCGCCTTTCAGCCATTCTGCCACTCTGCCACTCTACCGCTCTGTCATCCCGCCGCTGCCACCTTCCACCTTCCACCTACCAAGTGTGTACTCTGCGGCACACTGTCACTGTCAAGTGTCTCTCTTATCCACGGAGACTTTCTTGGCCAAAATGCCAGCATGTGGGCGGTAACCAGATAGGGGGCGACCTTGGTGTCAGCCCATGTGGGAAATAAGTGTGCCAGGAAATAATTGATAATAATGGTTTTCTTAATAATTTATTGCAGAGAAAAGCGAACAAATTTGATGAATCAGTAATGAAATGAATTTCCTAATCAGATGCTTAATTAAATGGCAGTGGCTGCCACTCCATCCGTTTTCTGGGTTATCCTTTCCAAAAAGGTTTCCTTCCGAACTGCGAGGGGTTGAAATAAATTTTATAAAATACAAGTGCTCGCTTCTCGTTATCCCTATCCAAATTTTTTATGCTGCGTTCGATTATTTTCATTTCCATGTACCAATTTTACAGACTACAAATTCCTGGCTTTCTTTTTTTTTTGTTCTTTGCATGTTCTTCAACCTTTTCATTTTGCTTCACCTCACAAAGCATTTTGTTCAACTTTCCCCTTTTGGCTTTATAACTCACTCAACATCAATTCTTTAGCCGCCGCCTTTCCGTTCCACCGCACATCATTTTCCTTTCCTCACTTTTCGTACTTTTCCCGCACGAGTTTTCCCCGCCTCCGCCCATTGCCCCTTTTTATGCGTCTTGGATGGTTTTCCCACCCACTTTCACTTTACCAAGTTAAGTAGAACATGTTGATTTGCTGCTTTTAATTTGTGCTCACCTTAACGCAGTCAAATTCATCTTGGCCCACTTGAAGCCATGACTGGAACATTTATTCCCCACCCAGATGAGGGTGAGCAGGCAGAAAAACTGCGACTTTGGCTAACAGATTTCTTGACGCCTCGAAGTTTCATAGAGTTCCGCCCATAAATTATCATTTGGCAGCTACAACAGCTCCAAAACAGCAACAGCAGCAGCCACGCCCCTGCTTAAATGCCCTCAGGACCCCAAAGACCTTGCCCGGAGCATATTTTGGGTGTTTTTTTTTTTCGCCGTAGAAGGGGAAGCTGGGCGCAGGATTGTAGAGGATGCAGGGGATTATATGCCGCTCACTACCGCAAGTCGTTGGCTCTTATCAGCGCTTCCTGCGGGCCGATTTAGCCAAGACAGCGGGCCAAAATGGATTCCAGTTAACTTGGACCGGGCACTGCTAGAAAATGCCTAGGAAATTAACATACAAACAAGCTGATGTGAGTAAATAATTTGGGATTTCCCTGCTAACATGTTTTGTGAAACATTCAGGTCAAAACAAATACCAGGTTAAAGCTGATAAAACTTCTGAAAATATTAATTTAATTTAAATCTTATGACCTTATATGCTTAGACATTTTTTACAATATTTAGATCCAAACAAAGTCCAAGCTAGAGCTAAAAAAACTTCTAAATATGGAATAGATATTAAAATAAATGTATAAAAATATAAAATATGATATTAAAGGAAGGTAAATTAATTTAAATCCTATGACCCTCTATTGTCCATCTTGTAAAGTANTCCATCCAAGAGTTTGCAAAATGTCCCGAAATAGTGTGGTATTAAAGGTAAATTAATTAAATTCCCCTGACCTTTCAGAGGTAGACACCGTTTTTAAAGGTTTATTAATTTTAATAGGCATATAAACCCTAAGTTGATTGCTCGGCAGCAAGGCAGGCAAATTATCTACCCAAACCTGGGGGAAATGTTTTTTTTTTTTGAGTGCAATGACTCTGCTGAATATTGAAGTCAAGTCCAAGGGACCAGGACCTTGTGTCCCAGCCGAGATGGAGGCCGAAGACTGAAACAGAAACTGAAACTGAGACTAGGACACGTTCCTGGGCCCCTTATCATCGTTTATTGTTGCTACATATTTTATTTTTGTGAGTTTTGGTTGCAAGGCGCAACAACTTTCGCTCTGCCTTGGCTCGTTATTATCCTATTAGGATGTGACAGCACCCAGCGCAAAACTTTCCATCCGCACACTACCGATGTACCGCCAATGCCTTGCCGTGGCCCACATGTCGTATACATAACGCTTTTTATATACTTTCGCCTTTTGAGCCGGCTCAAAGACATTACAAGCTCGTTAAAGTGAAATCAATGTTGTTGCTGTTGCTGCCGCTGCTGCTGCTGCTGCTGTTCATTTTGATTTTGTCCGTCTCTGATGTCTCTGATGTGCGTCCACTTTATTTAGCTATGTATTTTTATTTCATTATACGGATTTTGTCTGCCTTTCTGCTGTTATCTGCTGGCAGTTTATGCGACAACAACTCTCCGGCTGCTAACTGACCATGAAAACTGCCACAAGAAGCGGAAAACAGCAGGGAAGCGACAAACTTAAGTAAAATATACTCGCCGCTGCATTGTCGGGGCCCGCTTAATGGAGTCGAGATAAAGGAAAAGTATCCGATTCCCTCACTCGGACTCGGTTAATGTGCCCTTTGCAATGACAGGAAAATTGGGGGGGATAAGCGAAACGCCCGGGCGACTGTCTGCCTGACACCTTGAATTCGATTTAAAGCCAAGGCAACACGAGAATGACGGCAAACAATCGAATTAATGTTCGCAATCAGAGTGCAAATACCACTCAGACTGTAAAATCAACAAACTGATTGTGAAAAATTTACATTAATTATGTTATTGTTTCTGCAAAAGAACAATGAGAAAATAATTCGAGGAAACAATAAAACATGAGTCAGAGCGCTCGAAAAAGCCATCAAAATAAAAATATTTATATTGCTTATAGGTATTAACTAATGTAACACTTGTATACTACCTATATAGGTAAATAATCGGCTGCAAATTGAATTAAAAAAGCACCACCACTCACCTCAATCTTTCCAGATTTCCGCATACTGCAGAATTCTCGATTCCACACACAATAAAATGACTCCCCAGCCAGATTGTATCAATATTTATGCCTGATCTGTTAATATGCAAATCCAATAATACCGACAGCAGCATTCCCTTGACATTGTTTCAGCTCATTCCCGACACTTGCAGAAACCAACCTACGAATCCGAAAATCCAAAAATTACTCACGCCCCATCAAGCCGCTCACTTTGCAATTAGTCACCCGAGCAATTTGCAAGTACAAGGGGATTATACCGAAATGCATAAAACTTCTGCAATTGTGCACATCAAAAAATAAGTTTGCATATTACAACGTTCAGATCCACTCTAGATCCAATCCATATATTGCTGGAAATTTCATCAGCTTGCTAAATAATTTAGCATAATGAAAATTATTTATCAAATCATGGAGATACGACTTTCATAAAGTTTCACCGAAGCATAGGTAACAATTTATCGGAAATATTACCGTTTTCCTCAGCTATATTCAAACATTTAATGTTTATGTTCTTGATAATTGCTTGATAATTGATCAATTATTATATTAAATACATATACGGGTACTAGCAAACAGATCTTATTTTCATCTCATTATCTTCTTCAATAATTTGTATTTTGCCCTTACAAAGTATAGGGGTTCCTTAGAAACAAGAATGCTTTTTGGCAGCCAACAATTTTTGTTCAAGTGCCTTGCTTTTCATGAAATTGATGGGAATTTTTTGCATTTTACATTAATCCACACCCCCGCCGGTGCGATGGGCGTGAGCGGGTGATATTCCATTTCCATTTCCACTCGCATTTAGCACTTCGCATTTGGCATTTTGTGCATATTGTTTGTGTGCATGTTTTGCATGGCGCACACGCCTTGGCCTAAAAAATGCGGAACGGAGGCAACGATCTTACCGTTTTCGTCAGCTTTTTGCCGGGGGCCCGCCCCGCCTTGCCCTGCCCCCTGCCCCCTGCTGAATAAATAATTAATATGCGTGTGATCGATCGGTGTTGCACTTTATTTCGCGAAAACGCGAAGGCGAATACGAGATGTGGCGCACGTGACGCGTGCGTGCGAGCGTGATGCACTCTCCGAGGAATTCTTCTGGGAGGGAGCTGCTCCCCAAAAAAAAATACGACCTGTTGTCTTGTGACGTTGATCTATGCGGAGCTTTGCCGCGAGCTTTCTAAGCCCGCCGCGTTGGGGAGATAAGATTGCGAGAGCTGTATCTCATGGATGCCGGTTAGCCGGTAAAAAGTCAACAACAACAATAGATTTAATGCATGCCATGGATGCATGGAATGCGGGCCAAAAGGGAGAGCAAATAAGAGAGAGCAGAGGAGAGAGCGAGAGAGAGAGGAAGCGAGAAAGCTTTGGTGCAATTCTTCGCAATCTCTGAGATACACTCACTCTCGCCCGCTCTCTACCAAAACGATCGGCGGCGAGCTTTAAATTGTTGGGGAGCAAGCTTGAAGATTCAGTCAAAATTCAGCAACGAACGCGTGAGCTTTGCCAGCTGAGATACTAACAAAAAACCCGAAAGATACATAGTTGATTTATGCCGAACAATTAATTCTCGTTTAGTGAAGTCAAATACAAAACTATGTTTTGAGAACCCAAAACAAACACAAAACAAGAGTTTAGCCCCGAAACGTTTAAAAGGCATTAAATATCGTCAAACACAAAAAAGAAACGAAAAAATAGTCTAGTGAAAAAAAAAAGAAAAGAGATAAAGTGGAAAAGCATGTGAACTTGCAGCAACAACTACAAAATCGTTTATGCTCCAGCTACAACAACACCAACAACAACAGCAGCAGCAAAGGCAATAAGAAATTTACGTGGCAGGTGTGTAGAAGCGCATTCCACAGATTGTACATAATCTATATATTATATGTGGGACAAGGAAACCCAGCCAGCGACTAAATCATTTTTCAAGTGCTGCAGGTAACCAACCTCTCTCGGCTTTTTACCCCCGTTTTTTTTTTTTGCTTTTTTTTGTTTTTTTTTTGCTGATTATATAAGCCAGCATAAAAAGTAGAAGGGTAATGACGGTAGCTTTGTTGGCCCATACAAACAAACACCCAATATGGCTATACAAACAGCACACAAACGGAGACACGTTGGGTCGCGTACATAGATAAGATAGCATAGCTAATAATATAACAAGAGGAGGAAAACTGTACAATAACGTCATTTATAAAATATTTATGGATTTTCTGTGTGCGCTGGCTAATGTTTTATATTTTTTCGGGATTTTGCTAAGCTATTTCAATTCGATTTTCATTCAACAAGGTTGGTTTCCAGATGCTGCTGCGTTATATTTAAACATTATTCACAGGCATTTGCTAAATAATAAACAAATTATAAATAGGTAACTTAATAAAAAGCCAAACAGCGAAAAGTGACTGAAAAAACAGGAAAAAAAAAAAAAGAAAAATAGCAAACACCAGATAGTCAGGCGCGACTGACAGATCGTCAAAATGCTGAAAGCTTTTCGTACTACTATGCTCGATGTATCTTTGTATCTCGGTATCTTGTATCTTGTATCTCACTCCCACTCGCTCGCTGTCACTGCGGCCTGTGTCGCGTTTTTGTATGTGCTTTTATTTTTTGTTTACACTAAGAAATCAAGGTTAAAAGCGCAAAGCGTCGGCATGCGTAAATGGACAGAAATTAGGCAGAGGTGGAAGTGAATTTATCGAACAATTCGATTTCATTAGCCAATTCTGTTTGCCCCCCAGTCCTGCCCCTGCCACTGCCACTGCCCCTCCCCGATCCGCCGGCTTGGGGCACGCACAGCCCATTAAAGAGTTACTTAAGCTTGGCGCAACAGTGCGAACTTAAAACTAGAAGGCTCTCCTCAGAGGGGGCAAGCTTTAAAGAGGCATAATACTCGTACAAAAAAAAAAAAGAAAAAAGTACAAAAACCAACGCCGAAATATAAGAAACCAGAGCAAACAAATAAAACCCGAAAGGGGAAAGCTTACGTGACGGAGTCGAAGTTTTTATGCCCTGGGGTCAAATTGCCCAAAATATGGTTACGAATATGTGAAATTCTCAAAGTTTTTCAGCAAATCTGGAAAGTTTTGACAAGGCGTTTTGAAACAAAGATAGAATGCTGTCCAAACTACAAGAGTTGTCAAGAGTTTAAGGGCATTTCAAAGATATAATTTGAAAACAAAAGAGCCTAGTTTTCCCAAAAAGTAACGAATCTAACCCGAATTTCCCTGCCTTTTATTCACACATATATANCTAGTTTTCCCAAAAAGTAACGAATCTAACCCGAATTTCCCTGGCTTTTATTCAAGCATATATAACAAGCTATAGATTTATAAAACTAGACATAACCAGTAAAGCAATTGTATCAGAGTTTGCCATTGAAAACGAATAAGAAACTAGCCATAATTCAAAGTAAAATATAGAGTGAATCAATCAAGGAAATTAGACTCCCATTGTTGAATATTAGCTCGTTATCGTTGAATTGTTACTCATAGTAAAATGATAACCTCGGCCATCCCTTATTTTCCAGCGGCATTCAGTTGCTTACTACATATATGCACTACCCAAACTCGTATACGTAATTCAATATGTTATTTTCATTGTTATCTACTCGGCATTCATTACCTATTAGCTCACAATTTTAAACATCCGCCTGCCTGCCTGCCTGGCCGGTGGTCTGTCTGCTCGATGCTTCCGAAGCGATTAAACGCGAAAGCCCCGAATGAAAAACCCTCTGGCGGACCATTCAGAGTTCAAAGCGATTTCCATCAACAGCTCAGCGAAATGCAAATGAAAGTTCAGCAACTGATTGGCCATGCCAACCGCCAGCCCCTGCAAGTGCCCTAAAAAACTTTACAGACTCCACCTTGAAAGGGTATGCCGGCAAATACCACTAACAGAAAAAAAAAGAAGTATACTATACACGAAAAAGCGGCATCGATGGCAATTCAGAGGTCAGAGCGAGGCGAAACCGTCATGAGACGAGACGAGACGACGACTTGGTCTACACTGAAATGAAATACGATACTATGGTGTATCAATAAAACGTCAATTCGATACAGCACAGAAAATACGATGCTATACGATGCTATTCGCTTCCGATGGCTTAACATATGATTTGGATTTGCTCCGATATCATTTGTATCTGCCAAAGGCGACAAAAAGAATGGCTATGCATAAACTACACACAAATTTGACATAAAATGTGTGCCAACACGATAATATTTCACCGCGTATATCAAGGAAAGGCTAAACATATATTTTCCCTGACATTTAGTTCAAAAAATAGCCACATTAAAGATATAAGGCACGTCGCCTGTGTCTAACTGGAAGCAGGCATCAAATACAAATTAAAATAATAATCTTCATATGAATCTTTTTACGACAGAGCGTAAAAAATAGCAAACAAATCACAATGAATTGATGCGGCCCGAATTCCAACATGTAATTAAATTCGTTTAATATTTTGCATATGGCCAATAATGGCGAATAAAATCATTTGACTCAAGATAAACTATGACGTAAAACTATAAATTTCCCGCCAAGTTCCAACATCGCCGGCAAAGATTTTTCCTTGGCATTTTCCATGTCAATTTGACGTCATCATCATCAGTGGATGATAAACTTGAAATTTCAAAGGCGGATTAAAATCTCATTAGGGGAAAAATGTAGCATAGACTGAACTCTTCAAGAATTCTCTGTCGCTACATTTTCAGCAAATGCAGCAAAAACTCTACGAGTAGAGACCCCTGTGAAAAATGATTCCCTTTAAGCGCTCAAAGCAGCCGTTTAATTACCAATTCCGGTAAAACGGGGATTATTTGGTTGCATTTCGAGGAGTGTACCTTTTGCTTGGGGCCAGACCAGGCCAGCAATCCGGATTGCAATGCGCTGAATGGAGATGACGGGGGGCTACGGTTCGTTCGCTTCCTCAACCCCCTTTAGGCCAGAGAACCCTCTATGTAATCCCCCCCGCTTTTCGGCGAGTGTACCTTTCAAGTGCGGGCTGACGATGTTGCTGCTGCTGTTCGTACTGCTGCTGCTGCTGCTGTGCTGTGCTGATGTTGCTGCTGTTGCCGTTGCCGTTGCTGGCTCATCAAAAAAGCCAAAAGTTGTTGAACGTGAAATTATTGTACGCGAACACGAGCAAATACCAAGGCACCCAGGCTGAAGCGGGTTTTGCATGTGTTGCCGCGACTCCAAGATAAACAGCAACGGGCAGAGCCAAGAAAAAATGAAATAAAAAGCGAGGGAAAAGGCTAAAGCTAAAGCTAAAGCTGAAGCTGAAGCTGAAGCTAAAGCCGAAGTGGAAGCATGGCATAGATGCATCAGATTTCGCATTCAAGTGAAATTTATGGCAATAATAAAGCTTAACTTGCGTTCGAGCTAAAAGATGATGAACTGTGCCCAGCCAGCGGAGTAACTGCATCGGGCAGGGACCAGAGAGAGTCGCTATTCGTCAGCATTTCATAGTTCATTTATTGTTGCCAACTCATACTATACAACACCCCCCAACAAGAGAGCCCACTTTCCACCTTGCACCTTCTGGGCCCCTTGACTTTATGTTCATTTGTGGAAAAAGCTACTCGACTGCTATCGCAGTTTAGTCATCTACGCAAATATGCGATTACGGTAGAGCTATAGATATACAGATACAGATACGGATAATGCGATGTCTGCAGATATACGTACTTATGCATGCATGTAGCTACAGATTCAGCTTAAAAGAATTTTCAAAAAGTAAACATTCCCTTTGAATATCAAAGCCAAAGCGAGCATAAATCTTTTCTGGGAAAGAAATAATCTGATTATTGAAGCATTTAAATACCAGGAAAAATGTATAGTAATACAAATAAGAAACCTGTAGTATAAAGGGTTTCAAACAAATGAAATTGTAGCAATCCCCAAATTAAATATAAACAGGCATATTACCAGAACACGCAAATGGTTGATATGACGTCAGCCGGCATTGACACTTTTCAAAGGTCGCATCTTCATTATTTACCGTCCGATCGTTATAAAACTAGCCACATGGCTACATATTAAAATTTCTAACTATAAGCAAAAATATGTTTATACCTTGCTCTGACCATTTCGGAGATACAGACAAATATGCCAAAGGAAATACAGTTTATAAGAATATATATACTTGAAAGGGTCGGAAATGCCTTCTTCTCCCAAACTATATACAAAACAAACTAAATATACAATTTGTACCTTCAAGTATATGTAACTCAACATTAATTTCTCTGCGTGCATGGATGCAGGGAAAGTTCTACCCACAAAGCAAAGAAAAAACGAAAGCCGGCAGATGAGACCTGAAAGGCGTACAAACAAGTGACAACAGGAAGCCAAGATTAAAAGATTCGACAAAATCCGACCCAAACGAGATAAGATCTTCGCGCTGGAGCCGGCAAGATGATAATTAAAATTCCTGCAGATACACAACAATATCTGGTCTGATTGTTGTTAGGTCAACTTCTCAGAACGATTGCCTGCCCGCCCGGCATTTGTAGCCATTCATTTGATTTCATTTCGCCGCCATTTATATCCAATTTTCGGACTACTTATTCACTCGTTTTTCCTTTTATAAAGCATTTTTGTGGGTTCATTAATCTTGAATTGTTTATGGCTCCGCTTAACCAAATAGACGCTGTTTATGGGGAACTCTCTATGTAGCGTCAGCGCATACTCAATAGGTTACTGAACCTCTGTGCATGCCATAGCATACCATATACTCTTACCTACTCCTAAAACCAAAACAAGCAAACCGATTCCCAGAAGTTTCTATTGGCATAAGCACTCCGTTTTCACAATTGTGTGTAATCACGAGTGGACCAGTAACCCGAGTCAATCGAGACATCCGTCAGTGGCGGTGGTCATGGCTAAATTTATCGGTTAAGTGAAAAACAACACTCTGTAATTTAGAGTAGTTTTCCCCAGAATTTTGTCTGCCTTTGCCCCGAACGGCTGATGCAAATTGTGCAGCAGATGAGATAAAACACAAAAGCTTTCATTTGCACGGATCCCCCAAAAACGAGCTGCTCCTGATTGGGCCCCGTCGGAAATTTTCCCAAAACCTGATGAAAGGAAATTCTGTTTGGGGCGAAAATTTAAACCAGAGCTCGCTTTGGGTGAATGGAAGCCGCTCGGCCGCATGTCATAAATCTCCGGACCATACAGTCGTTTAAATGGGAGTGGATGGTTACGTTTAGGATTTGATTGAATGCATATGAAAAGCAAATCATCGTCCAGCAGTCAATAGTACACTGGCAAACAAAATTTTCGGCTTAAATGAGTAAAAATTTGATCACCTTTTGTGAGTCTCTTGAGGTCTTAGGAATATAATTGTAAGCCTAATGAATGGCCTTAAAAATCCATAAAATATTGGTAAAACAAGTTTTGATAAAAGTGAAACTGAAAGTAGGGGAAAACAGGCGATATTTGCTAAGTTTATTAACAGCTTAAATCTTTAAATTAAGCTCTTAAAACTATGATAATGATAGGTCAAATTAATCCTTATGAATATGCTTAAAAATCCTGTAAATATTGGTGAAACTGTTTTCAATCTCACTGAATTTAAACTAGGGAAAAATCAGTAATATTTTCGATGTATATTCGATGTACAGCTGCAATCTTGAAATTAAGCTCTTAAAGTTATGATAATGATGGGTCACATAAGTCCTTAAAAATCGGTTAAAAATTATTAAAATGCTTTCGGTCAAACTAAATTCTAGCTAAGGGAAAGACCATCAATATTTTCCAAGGATATTAACAGCCAAAATCACTCAAATTTCACACTATTAACTTAATCTTGGTCAAGTTGACTTGATTCAATTGGCCTGACAATTTGCTGCAGTGCAGCCACGTCCAAACTTTTGTGCGACTCGGACACGGACACGGACATGGCCAGGAACAGGGTCTTTTGTGGTACCTGGGACAAGGCGCCCGGCTCCGCCCCCATGGCCCAGTATTTCATTCAATGTTTTTCCCTCTCCCCAACCCCAACCTCATCCCGGTTTGTGCGTGCGCCGGAGCTGGGGAGGATGCCCATGCCGATGCCGTTGCCGGTGGCTTTATCAGTTTCAGTGTGCCTTTCAGATTTTGGGACGCACGCCGGTCCATTCGGCCAAAGCCAGAAAACATGCACAAACATTTTTCTGTTGCGTATCTCTGTGTTTTGGGTTCTCGTGTGTGTTTTTTCGGGGGGCTGACCCCGACCCTCGCACTGATACCCTGCCCGCGCACACACAAATGCGAGAGCGACTGGCACTTGGTCATTAAAACTACTCGCAAAAACACAAAAAACCAATGGCAAAAAAAAAGGTTGCTATTTTTAGCAGTGACGAGAGTGCCGGCAAACCAAAGCAAACCAAACCCGAACGAACAGAGCCCCGGCCCCAAAAATTCGGATGTATAGGCACCTTTTCGTTTGGTCTTATTAACGCTTCGAGTGTTTACTGCCTTTGGCCCTGCTCCACCCGGCCCGTCCCGTCCCGTCCCGGCTCTGCTCTTGTTTCGGTTTTCAGACTTTTGTGGCGGGAATGCAATCAAATTAGAATTCGAATTCGAACTCGCATTCGCATTCACATTTCATTTAGTTTGTGCGGAAAATAACAAATGAATTCCCCCCGTTTCGTTTCATTTCGTTTCAGTTGATTTTGCTGCCGAGAAGATGCCAATTGATTTTGATTTTTGCAAATTATAACGAGACATTTATATGATTTGATATCGGGGCAAGGAATTCGCCAGGCAAGGTCATATCGATTGTCGTCAGCTGCCTGTCACACAGCACCACCCAACACCAGCACCAGCACCAGCACCACCAACCCATCAAAAACAACCCCATCGAGGAGGGCAAACAGAGGCACACGGACGGACGGAGGAGAACATGCCACGCTTGCACAAGCCAGGGAGGTGCCTGCACCAGATGCTAATAATATATGGACTAATATTTGTATCCAGTGCAACGACACGTAAGTAAACCCCTCCGCCAGACTGCGATACTTACACATACTCGGTAGTACAATCTATTTGCCTGAGACGACGCATCGGGGGAGCAATTTAATTTATAAGTATGCATTTATTTATGGCCAGTGTGTCTGGGCAGGCTGGGCAGGCTATTTGTTTATGACCTTATCAAATTGTATCAGTATCATCAGGTAGTTAAGCATCGCCCCGACGATGCTGAACAGCAGCACGTTGCTCAGCTTGAAGAGGCCACAGGCCCGGACGGTGAACATATTTGCCGCATTCTTCAGGAACAATCCGTAATAGTCCAGCTGGGGGAAGGGAAAGGGAACTTCAAGTGAGAACTTCATTAAAATGCCAAAGGGTTGCTGGTAACATATTAACAAAAACTAAATGCCTTCGGGCCAAAATAGTAACCGGAAATTGCATCAAAGTTGGCTGAATATTCATTCAAAGCGTTACAAATACTCCACTGTCGGCCTCTTTTGACTCCCTTTGAACGTTTTACGAGCATTGTTTGCCCTTTTAGGCAGCAAAAAGAGTTGCCGCAGCACTTGAAAACAATCAAATTCGCACGAGTCTTGATTCAACAAGTAAAAACGAATATAGTCGAGTGTCTCAACTATAAATACCTGGTTCTCAGTTTCCACCTGACTTATAAAACGTGGAAAGACATTGCGGATGAAAATTGCGCGGTATGTTTCTCTGGAGAATCTTGTAGGAGCAACATATTTTTGCCATTTGCGCGGTCAGAAGTAGGCGTAATCGGCAGATATTTGCAAGACAGATAGATATTGACTCTGCCAATGTAATATCCGTATTTCGCCACTCTAGAGTTAAAATTGTGGACACCACAGAATTTCGCGGTTTGCGGGGATGAGGGGAGCGGTACCCGATTTTAAAAACAAACTCGTGCTGAACTGGTATCACAAAATTCTGAATATGCAATTAGATTTTTTCTATCTCTTATAGTCTCTAAAATCTTGGCGTTCATACAAACTGACGGACGGACAGACACGTCTTGGCAATCAAAGCTGATCTAGAATATATATTCCTTCTTCCTGTTACACACATTCGTACGAATGTTCTTGTTCTTTTTAGAAACATCTCCCAAATTATAAATCCAGCTGAACAAACCAAGATTTTGGGTAGCTAAATGAAAAGAATTATTGCACATGTTCTGATCCAATTTCCCCTTTTTTATAAGCACTTTTTAATTGCATCGTTAATTTTTGAAAGGTTATTAGAATTCCCATCATATTCGATCACTCTTTTATGAAGTGCGATTTACGATCGGCCTGTGCGGAATATAAATAACTTTTAATTAAACCTCTGGAAACCAAATTTCTTGATTTTTNAGGCGTAATCGGCAGATATTTGCAAGACAGATAGATATTGACTCTGCCAATGTAATATCCGTATTTCGCAACTCTAGAGTTAAAATTGTGGACACCACAGAATTTCGCGGTTTGCGGGGATGAGGGGAGCGGTACCCGATTTTAAAAACAAACTTGTGCTGAACTGGAATCACAAAATTCTGAATATGCAATTAGATTTTTTTTTTTCTATCTCTTATAGTCTTTAAAATCTTGGCGTTCATACAGACTGACGGACGGACAGACATACGTCTTGGCAATCAAAGCTGATCAAGAATATATATTCCTTCTTCCTGTTACACACATTCGTACGAATGTTCTTGTTCTTTTTAGAAACATCTCCCAAATTATAAATCCAGCTGAACAAACCAAGATTTTGGGTAGCTAAATGAAAAGAATTATTGCACATGTTCTGATCCAATTTCCCCTTTTTTATAAGCACTTTTTAATTGCATCGTTAATTTTTGAAAGGTTATTAGAATTCCCATCATATTCGATCACTCTTTTATGAAGTGCGATTTACGATCGGCCTGTGCGGAATATAAATAACTTTTAATTAAACCTCTGGAAACCAAATTTCTTGATTTTTTATGAAATCAAATTCCGACAATTCGAATAACTTACCGTATAATTGAGCCTCCTTGCGGAGCAGGCTGTTGGAAATGAAAAGACGCCGTGGCGAAGGATTTCCCGGGTCCTGGAGAACCGCTTTTCCGAGTAATAGGTGGGCAGGATGACCAACAAGAGCTCCGTGAAGAGGCCCGCCATAAAGGCAATGGCATAGTAGTTGAGCGAGAAGGATCTGCCGTACCTGCGCAGTATGAACTTGCTGTACTTCATGAAGTACGTGAAAAACAAGTGCACCATGCACTCCATCGGCGCAAAGGCCACAAAGCAAACAGCCTGCACTCCGTGCAACCGGGAAATACATCGATGCAGCTCCAGAAGCTGCCGCTGCAGATGCAACAGACGCCACAACTCGATGGCCAGCCACTTCTGCTGGGTCTTGTAAAGCTGCTGGCGCTGCAGCCTCAAACAGTCCGTCCGGCAGCTCCCCAGAATGCAGCCCACATCAGCGAGAATCCTGGCCAACAGCAGGTTCGAGTGGTGCACCAGGTGACCCAGAAAGAGCATGGCCAGCAAGTAAATTCCCAGCGAAAGTTGCAGGGTCAGCTGGCAGGCGTAGACGAAGGCCAAACAGAAGGCGTATATGTAGTTCTTTCGTTCCTTGATTTCGGGGTCATCCTTGAGGACCTGAAACGGCTGTGCCGCCGAGAGGATAAAGGCGACCAACAGGAGGCCCAGCTTGATCATGTGATTCCTGGTGCCCAAGCAGTCCAGCGAATCTTTGAGCTCCCGCGTGTGCATCTGTCTCCTTAACTTGCGGCGGCATCTCAGCAGACGATTCAGAAACCTGATGATCTCCGGCTGCTTATAGCAGTGGATCCACAAGGTGACCACGGCGCAAAAGAGCAGCACTATGTACCGATTGAAGCCGACCAGAAGCAGTAAAGTGTTCTGCCTCAAGAAGGTCATGCGATGGTAGATGCACAGGAAGGCGTACGGGGAGAAAACGGCCACAAAGATCATCACCAGCCAGCCGTGGATGCGCCAGTAGCAGTTTTGCTCCAATCGCCGGACACCTTCGCCTGCCTTGTCGGTGGCCATCAGGCCGAACACTTTGGCCAGGCCGTGCAACAGGGACAGGGCCGACATGGCCAGGAGCGGCGCAACTCGCGCCATCGCCGTTGGCCCGTTGGGTTATGAATGAGTCAAGGCAGTGCCTCGAAATTGGTAGCTCGTACGTAACTATCCCAGGGCAGCTACGTAATCCAATCACAGTCAAAGGCGATGGATGCACTTTGAGAAATTCATTTCACAGGGCCCGAAAAATTTCGCTGGCTTTCTGGTTTAGGGATACAAACAACCCTTTCAGACTGCAATTCCTAGGCCATTTCGTCGAGTGTGGTTATGCCAGCTATTAGCCTGATTGAATTTCGTTTAGCCAAGCCGCTCACTCAGCCAGATAATCTGGCCAGATAGCATAGCCAGTGAGCAAAGCAGCCCAAAAGTGGCACAACAAAAGGGTTTCCCCAACGCCGATGGATGGATGCATGCCTCGCTGGCTCTTTGGACAGATGGATAGATCGATGCGATGCGATGCGATGCGAGGGATGGCTGGCTGGATGAATGGATAAATGGATGAATGAATGAAAGGAACGCTGCCAAGACAAAAGCAAATCACATTTTCCAGATATTCGCATGAAAATTAGGCCAGAAACGGAGAGATGGCTTATGCCATTGTGGCCTGCCTTTCAAGACAAAACGTCGGCCACCTAAATCACTCAATTTGCAAGTGGCTTCAGGTGTCTGTATCGCAACATGCCAGCCACCCGCCAGGATTTTTTCGATCCAGGATCCAGGACTGTTTGTGTGTGGGGTGGGGGTGGGGAAGTGGGACTAAACTGGATTTCCAATCAGTGCCTGGCCAAAGATAAACTAACAATTTAAATTCCTGACACAGTTGCCCACACTCAAGTGAAGAGATTCCGTATCCGCAGCCGCATTTGTATCTCTTTTGGTAGCTGCAGGCGGCAAAGTCACAAGGACAACGCAACGAAAGTGTTGTTGTCGTTGTCGTTGTCGTTGGATTATTAAAAAAGTTTTCCCTTTTAAAGAGTTCGCTCCGCCGTCCTTCGCCTCTTGTCTTTTTTCCCATTCATGCAACATAAAATGCAAAACACTCGGGCGTGTGGATGTTTTCGTAGTTTTCCATCCTTTATGAAAACTTTCCACGGCTGTTTATAAGTTTTTCTCGCCGAAGAGCCAAAGTAGCACCAGTTCCAGCCCCCCAAGAGGTGGAGAAACATACCTAGTACTCGTATATATGCAGGCTTGTGTGCGCCTTTGTCCTCCTCCTGTTGTGCGAGTATCTGGAGTATCTGGTTCTGGAGCCGGCTCCGACTTTATCTGAATAGGCAGCCAAGTGTGCGGCTTGCGCTTTTTTATCTGGGTTAGGTGGCCGGCTACTCTGACAGTTGCTCCGCCAGAGCCGACCACAAAATGCAATGCCACGTCCCCCTTTGCTTTATACTCTATAACCCCTGAAAGGTACAGTCCGCGCTTTGCGGTTTCCCCCTACTTTAAAGTCTGGAAAAAACACACCATTTAAGTGTTTCCCAGAATGGAAAATTTGGGCACTTCAATGTGATTGCAGTTACATTTGACAGTTTTTTTCTGGGCATGTCACTTGAAGCATTTTCTATAAGGTATTCCACGAAACTCTTAACCTTGTAAAATGTTTATAATGAAACGACAAATTTGAATTGATTCAACGGAAACGCTGGCAACCAAATTGGACTCAAAACTTTAATACTTTTTTGGGAATACCCTAAAAGATATTGACATTGTCACTTTCCCTAAATCAGCAATATATTTCTATGCATAAACTGATGTATTATGGAATAAACAAAGTTACTTTGGGAATTTTAAATAATAAATCTATCATAATCTATATAATTATGATAGATTTCGATTATTATAATGTTTGTAGGACATTTTTGAGTACTTGTAAGATGATTTCACTATTTAGGCTTATAACACCCTAAAAAAAACGGATAACTATGAGTAGTTAAAATATTCCTTCTTTTACCTGAGTTTTTTAATGAATTACCATAGAATTTCATAGTTTATCAACCTTAAAATTGGCCTAGCCAGGTGGACAGGTCTTTCAAAATGTATTAACTTTTCGTTTCGGTTGCCTTTTGAATGGCCAAAGTTCCCGCCAACTTTCAGCATAGAAAGAGCATAGCTTGTCCGGCCTGTCGCCGCCGACTTACACATTTTGACGTCGAAATCAAGTTGAGCAGCATTTAAATTGTTTTTATTTTTCGGACATGCCTCGTTTAAATCTAACCTCCCGTCGCCAAAACTTCAAAGTCAAATTGCGCACTCAATACGGGAAATACGAATACGAGGGCGGCGGCGGCGGCGGCTGACAACTGTCCCAGCTGTCCCGCTGATAACACGACAGCGTCAGCGAATAAATGCGAAAAACAACAAACAAACAAGTAAAACTTTAATTAAATAAAGTGTAAGAAGTTTGTTGAGCTCCTTCAAAGCGCCCACCCAGCAGCAGGCTGCCGTCTAACATCAAAGTGCAGGCAGACGGGCAGGCGGGATGGCGGTCGCACACAAAGCGAAAAAATTACCCAGAACCGAAAAAGTTTAGTTTTTAATATTCGACAGGCTGGCGCGGGTGGACGGGTGGAGTCTTAGGCTCCGAAATCAAGTAGATTTGCCCGGCCAGATATTTACTTTTGTCCCAGCTTGGCCAGAACTTGATTGTTTACCCCGGGAACCGAGACTCGGGTAAGGAGAGGAAAAACGGAAAAGCGAACGCTTCGGGAACGGAACCAGAGAGCGTGAGACGAACAAGAAATTTCCCATTATATGGGCGAGTGAAAATGACAAATTAACTTGAACAATGACCCGTGCACGTAGCCAGGAAAAGAGGAAAACTCCATAAAAGGCGGACCCGCGTAAAAACCGAAGGTCGCGCAGTCACACAAAAAAAATTCAAGCAGTAGTCCTGGAAACCGAGAAAAGCGGAAAAAGCGCGGGGCGTAGCTTAGTCTCAGGTATGGAATATAAAATTAATGGAAAGCAAACACAGCCAACAATCAATAGACGTCGCACAATCCCCGAAAAGGTGGAAAAACTTTAATTGGATGAACTTTTTTGCCGTGGCACGTTAATGAATCACTTACCTAGATAAGCAACGGACATTCGATCAGATTAGTTGGCCTTAATGCATTCAGTTAAACCCTTGTTTGCCCCTGCAAACGGAAAACGGCATAATTAAATGGAATGTGTGGGTTAACGTGGGTTGTGATATATTTTGGGGGTCTAAAACTCAAAAGGGAATTTAAGGTATTTCAGGTAGAATTTGGGATTGAAATAAAGCTTGAAATAGGTAGTATAATAACTTAGTTTGTTGAAAAGAAACAATCCCCGAACCTGGTCAACAAATAATGGCGAAAAGTTGACTTAATAATGGGCTTTACATTTACATTTTCCTGCAATGTTTGCATTACATTCAACATCATCAAAAAATCAAAAAACTTTTAGCCAACTCAAACACATTTACAGTATACGATAAGGTCTAAGTAATGAATCCCCTGGACTCTTTAAACTCCACCTTAAATATATTTTGGGTGCGATGAACCCAACCCACGTGCCCGCCCACAGAGGGTACGACCCCCGCTGTGTTGATACATCTGCAGCAAACTTGGCCAATTCAATTTTAGTTTAATAAGCCGCCCATTACCCGGCACATCAATGGGCACCCCCTCAAAGCACTGAATGTTTAGCTATTTGTGCGTAGTGCTTAAGTACACCTAAGTTGCAACAAAGCCCTTCATCATTTATTGACAACCACTAACGGGCTGCCCCACCAAATTCCCCCTCTCTCTCGTTACAGTCCCGGATCGGTGCGATTCGATTAAGTGCCCGCCGGACGCGGAGCTGGAATGCCCGGCGGACAGCTCGGTGCGCGAAAATGTGGTGGACCTGATGATTAAGTCGAATGCGGTCGATTTGCCGGCCGCAAATGCCGCACATGCCGCCAACGGCAACGGCGAGATCTCCGAGACGGACTTCGCCGAGTGCTGCTTGGCCCGCAAGTGCGTGTGCAAGACGTGCTACATTCCGGACTGCGATCCGGAGGGCGACGAGGTGGTGATGGTGCTGGCCAAGGAGAACATGCACCTGCCGGGCGCCTGCTGTGGCAAGTACGAGTGTCGCCCCAAGCCGGACTGCACGGATGTGCACGAAATCGGACATTGGTGGCTGCACGATTGCCAGAAGTGCCGCTGCATGGCCGGCGAGAAGATTTGCCACCAGAGCTGCGACGAGGAGGCCACCGCCGGGGAGGGATCCGCGGGCGGCTTCTGCGAGTCCAAGACCCTCAATCAGTACTTCAACGACGGCGAGTCCTGGAAGGACGGTTGCCAGGAGTGCGAGTGCGTGCGCGGCGAGACCAAGTGCGTCATCTCCTTCTGCGGCAACCTCAACTGCCCCAGCGAGCGACAGGTGACACTGATGGGCACCTGTTGTCCGGTGTGCTGGCCCAATGGAGCACCCATGCCGCACGAGAAACGGCCCGAGGACAACGGCGTCTATGACTACAAGGACACGGAGTCAAAGGAAACCGAAACGGAGACGCTGCCGCCCCTGCTGCCCGATTTGGAGACCACCCAGCAAAGCGGCGATTTGATAGCCAGTACCACGACGAGCACCACCGCAGCACCGCCGCCAACCACGCCCGCCGGATGCCACTACGCCTTCGATCCGCCCAAGGTGGTCGGGCTGCTCAGCCAATCGAACTACATATCCTACTGGCTGATAGCCTACTCCGTCCTGGCCACCATCATCATTGCGTTCCAGGGGGGCTACATCTGCAAGCAGCGTGCCAAAAAACGTTCCTACGCTCCGGTCTCCATTCTGGACCACAGCATCTAAGCGCGAGATCTTTTCGAAATACCACTAATATTACTAGAACTACATACTACATACTACTACCAATTAAAAGAGGAAAAAAAAGAGAGAAACACGATACCTAGACTAAGTATTCCGGCTCTTGAAACTCTTTGTTAAATGCTTTTCCGGTGTGATCAAAGTCCTGTATGAAAATGCCTAAAACTTCGGGGGGAAAACCGATCATGTCGGTGCCCCTCAAAAGCCTTGCCTTTCTTTGTTTGTTTGGTATTGATCTCATTTTAAACGTTTCACTATTCACTTGCGAAAAAAACGAAAATTGAAATGATAAGCAACGAACTTCCGCAGCAACACAATCCAAGTATTCTTATGAAATTACGCTAAAAAGAAAAAAACATTTAGTTACCAGCAAAAGAGGAGAGTTACTATTTCTAAAGAGACGCAGCGATCGATACATATATGTACATATACACAGCTCCTTCCATGAGAAATCAATCATGTTTTTTTTTTCATGTTTAATTAAATAAAAACCTTGTTTTAAGAGCACTTTAATACCAAATCATATTTAAAAGAAATACAAAACTTGCTTCGTCGGCGGTCACTTGTCGTTTTAGCTGTTAGTTGTAGCTTTTAATTTAGGAAGTATGTGATATATACGCTAATTAGCCTATGTAATTTGTCAACCAAGGCACGCTGCTGTTTAGATGAGGAGAACAGTATTTGCAACACACGACCCGAACGCCCCGAAACGAGACAACCACAATTGAATCGGCCCAGGAGCTTCAAATTTAGCTAATGTCTTAACGTTGCCACATAAATGTATACTATGCAAACCTTTATTTAAATTTATGTTTTAAAATAAACCAAAATTGGTATGCAAAGCGACGAAACCAATTAAATTGATTGTTGTTTCTTGCAAATGGTGTCATAATTTACGGGTGCGCCTGTCTGGCGGGCAGGACATTTATTCCAGTATTCCAGTATCTTGCGGTTGCAATTTAAAGTACTACGACTTTTCGAATCACCATTCAGTATAAAGTGGATGGAAGGGAAAAAAACAAGTAAAAACAATTACAATCGAGTATCTCGACTATAAATATCCGCTTCTAAGTTTCCACATGATTTTTAGGATATGAATAAACGTTGCGGATTTGATTGTATAGCATTACAATTGTGGGCGCTACATATTTTTGCCATTTTCACTGGCGGATATAGGCTTAACCGGCTGATTTTTGCAACAGAGATAGATATTGGCTGTGCCAATTTAATATATTAATTTAAAGCCTCTAGAGCTAAAATTGTGGACGCCACAGAATTTTGGGAATTGCGGGGGTGCGCAGAGTGGTAACCGATTTTTAAAACAAATTAGTGGTGAACTGGTATCTCACAATTAGTAATGTGCAATTATTTTTTCTCCATTTATCTCGGAGATCTAGGTTTCTTACGGACGGACGGACAGACGGACATAGCTAGATCGACTCGACTGTTGATATACCAAAATTAGTATGCAAAGCGACGAGACCTATAAAATTGATTGTTGTTCCTTGGAAAAGGTTTCATAATTTACGGGTGCGCCTGTCTGGACGGTTGAAACTTAAAGTACTACGACTTTTCGATTCTATTTTGATTGGCAATCACGATTCCTAAACTCCCAAGAGTCTTGAAATATTCAAGGCAACCACTTGGGCGAATTCTTGTGAAAATCCTTGCTTTGTAAGCCAAAATCAAAAACTTGCCAACAAGTTTTGTACACATTTTAAATTTGACCTTCAGCGGCGAAACGCAAACACAGTGAGAAAAGGTCGCTCCATGGCAAATTGTATGCTAAGCATAATGTCATGCCATGATATGATTTATAATATGTAATAAGTTCCCAGCGCCACTTGAAGTGGGTACCATAAAATACATAAAGGTGCAGATGATGAGGGAACAGCTCCCGGAAAATGCGAAAGCGAATGCGAATGCGAATACGAATATGCATGGGAATTGGGTCCTTGGTGGCTATGGCGGTGGCGCCTTTTTCGAGCCTCATCAGTTTGCCTTTGTTGCGTGGGCGACCCACGTCGAAAATTCGCAAAAATGGGAGCCCAACAATGTCATACACTTTGTTTAGATTCTTATCAAATGCCAAAATACCATGCATAAGGCATGAAAGCCTCAATGCACTGGAAAGAAAAATCAATTGGCTTTCAAACCAATAACACTTGTTTCACAGAGGTTTTTAAAGTCTTAAAAATTTAAAATCAAATGTTTCCCCACAACGACAGCCATTTGAAAGGCTCTCGAAGTACACAAGTAAATCTCGGGAAATGAAATCTTTAAATTCATAAAAATCCATAAAAAAAGATCGTAAAAATAAAAGCTTTTGCGGATCCCCCAGAGAACTATGTGTTTTCCAAGTGTATGGCATTGTGCTTGGGGTATGTAGACGAGTGGGTGGCATAGTGATTTACAGAGCCATACACCTAATAAAAATGCCACTCGAGCGGAGGAATAGTGGAGGGGTCTGCCAATCGCTTCGACCGGGGGCCAAATAATGACGGCCCCACTTCAGCCTCCGCCCAACCACCTTCGCAAACAAACCGCTGGCCCTGAAAACACGTGTATCCCACAACAACAACAAAAAACACAAGAAGAAGAAGCTATTGCAACCGTCAAACGTTTTGTAAGGATAAGCAGCAAGGCAAAGGCAAACAAGGACACAATGGAGAGCGGGACGAGCGGGGCAAAAATATATAACAAAGGCATAACACAATAGACTTCAAGAGTTTGGATGACACTTTGAGTTATTTTGTTGTTGATGCTGTAAAAACACGAAAGCAAGCCCCACAGATATGCGATGGTGGATTTATTGAGCCACGGCCAAAAAGAGTCATGGGAGTAGTGGAGTAAATGCTGTTTTTTTATCCGTATTTTTCCTTTTGAGCTGCGAGGATAATTATGTATTGGCAGCAACATCAAATCCTTAGTGTTGCCAAGAGAAATCTCTCTGAAAGCCCTGGAATTCCGGGGATTTGCTGCAACTTTAAAGTATTGTTTGTGTTTAATACATAATGTTTAGCTCCCTTCAGCCACGGCTCTGGAGAAGCTTTCGATAAGCGGAAGGACAAGCGCCCACTACACAGATTTGCTTTTCGGCCAGACAAAAAAGCGAAGAAATATAGGAAGTATAAAGTGGATGGTAGGGCAAAAAAACAAGGAAAAACGATTTAGTCGAGTGTCTCGACAAAAAGTACCTGGTTCTAAGTTTCCAGCTGACTTTTAGGATATGGATTAACATTGCGGATTTGAACAACATGAGCATTTCCCATTACTATAGCATTCGAATTTTGGGTGCTACATATTTTTCCCATTTTCGCTGGCTGAAGTGGGCGTAACCTGGTGATTTTCACAACAGATATAAATGTTGGCTCTACCAGTATAATATCAGAATTTTAGGCCTAAAATTGTTAAAATTGTGGTCGCCACAAAATTTCGCAGATTGCGGAGACTGGTAGCGGATTTTAAATATAAACATCTGCTGAACTGATATATCACAATTAGGAAAATGTAATTATTATTGCTCTATCTATTATAGTCTCCAAGATCTAGGCATTCATACTGACAGACGAACGGACGGACGGACATGGCTGGATCGACTCCGCTGTTTGTGGTTTATGGGGTCGAACAAGCGTCCTTCTTCCTGTTACATACATTCGTGCGAATTGAATATACCCTTGTCCTTTTTAAGAACCGGGTATAACGAGAAAAAGTATACTGTTGAAATTTATATCTCTGGCTACAGCGTTCACCATTCAACACCAGGACCGAGGGCGGGAAGTGGGGAGCGAGGAGCGATGAGTTTTGAGCTGAGGGGGCTTTGAAAGGCATCCGAGCAATCAAATCCATGTCTCGAGAAGTGAATGGCCATTGCAAACATTGCACAAAAAATACACAAAACAAAAACTGAGCCAAACACTGCAACAAACAGCAACAAAGGGAAAATGGGAAAACTGGGAGCGAAGAAAGAAGATTGGCAACAAAGCGAGGAAAGGAAATGGAAGAATAGGTTCAAGGGTCAAAGGGCAATGGAAAAACTATCAACTGCAACAAGCCCTATCGAGTAAAGAATCAATTTTTAAAAGCTCTTTAATTGGTCTTCAACGAAAAGCGTTTGTTTAAGTTGTTTTCAAGCTAAAAGAATTCAAGTTAATCATTAATAATGCTGCTGAGCCCCAATAAAATACATATCATTAATATTAGCAAGAGAAGAGTAGCTGACATGAATTTCAATTATTGAAAACCAAAACGCATTCCGCAACGGATACGGAAAACATCACTCTACATTAGACAAATGTCTAATGAAAATTCCATCAATTCAGAGTAAATCTGGCCTAGTTTTGGGATGCTGCGCACTTGTCAAATGCCATAAATGCAAATGATTTATCGAAAAGGACAACCGAAAGCCAATAAAACCATCAAAGGCGCCTCACCCACGATAACCGCAAATGAGTCTAAGCCGCCTGCCTGCCTACGCATCCAAGTGTACGAGCATACTTCTGTATATAACCGAACATATTTATTTATTTGCGGATGTATGGCGTATATCAAAAGCACATTAGCCCGAAATTTGAATTGCCAATTGCTGGAGATTGTGGTAAGTTGTACATACAGATGACAAAACCCCAAGCACATGTCAAAATTAAATAATGTACCGCACGATTGCTGGCTCGCCCTGCATTTTCCATTGGGCCCAAAACCACCGCACAACCCAAACACCCACCCACCCAGGCCACCCACAAAACCTACAACCTACAAGCTACAACCAACAACCAGGAGGCAACACCGCACTTGTAGACACCGGCATTGGCATTGGCTTTTATTTGAATTCGGTGCGTGCGGCTGTCACTTGTCTGTTGTCTGTTACATTCGCCATGTAAACACAACCGCAGGCAATTTTGGCAATTTGCGTCAACAGGCGAACGAACACACGGAACCAAAAGCACAGCCAGCCCCACCAAAAGCGAGCTCAATCCAGGCACGGCAAAAAAAAATACAATAAAAAAATGAATAAGTGTACAAATAAACACAATTAATTCAACTCCATATTTTCATTGCATTTGGTTTATACATTTTATTTGGCGTAGAGATGCCGCCGCACACGCCAGAGCGGTAATAAAATGATGATTTTGTGGAAATCCACAGCATACAATCTGTTTTTGTTTTAAAGGCAAATCAAATTATGCAGTTTTATTTGCGCAAAAATGTCAGGAATTCAGGGAAAAACATGGCATTAAATAAAACTATCAAATCCTTTAAACATTGAACAGCATTTTGAGCGATTATTTAAATTTGTAAAGAAGATTAAATACAAAAGCATATGAATTCATAACCGTATATGAAAATAGGTGGCGTAAAAGTTAAAAATATTTTCAAATTCCTAATGCTTTTTTTGTTAGCTGTAAAAATTTGGGGGATGCGTTAAAAAAGAGATCATCTGAAAATAAAACAACAGAGTATATTTATTTCGTACGAAAGTATAAAACAGGAAGAAGGAAACACAAGGTATATATATTCTTGATCAGCATCAACAGCCGAGTCAATATAACCATGTCTGTCTGTCCGTCTGCCTGTCTGTCCGTATGAACGCCTAGAGATTTAAATGAATAGAGCAAAAATAATTACCTGTTATTTGTTCTCTATTCCACAGCCTAATATTTGTCAATACCAAGCAATATTTATTATTCAAATGAATTATAAATAAGTAGGTACCCAATTTTCTGTTGATTTTTTTTGCGGTGCAGAGGCAAAGCCAAAAAACAGAAAACAGAAAAAGGCGGCCAAGAGACAAACGTCTCGCCTTGGCTTAAGCTGAGAGGTAAATATAAGCCATGGGGGCATTTGCCTAGACAGGCCAGCAACGATGGCTGGAAAGTGGAAAAGATAAGGGACGGCAGGGGCACCATGTAAATCCGCCTGCACCCAAGAAAAGTGTTTGCTTTTGCGCCAAGCAGGCCGCACACAAGCCGGCGAACAATAAAAAATAAGGTACACAAGCCCGAGAAGAACAAAAGCGAGACAAAAATTACAAAATACTCGAACAAACAAGGAAGGGATACCGGCCAGGTGAGCTGCAAATTGTAAAATACCCTTTAGATTAAGAATAATGCAAATATTGGGCAATAAAAAACAAATTGGCAGAGACCATCTGGGCCAAGCAAGGGAACCTACTACCGGAATGCAAGATATGGTATTTAAAAGCGAAATAAATTCCTTTAAACGATTTTGAGAGCTCTATAGGGCTTTTAATAATCAATAAAGTTGTGCCGCAAATGCAATATGTATTTCAGAGACGTTTTTCATAGTTATCGTCGTAATTAATCGCGAAACATATTTTCGGTGATACATCTGAGAGCAATAATAAATCACTTCCGCCCAGTCAATACCCCTTGCCCTTGTTTACAGGGTGCATTCACGAAAAAAAACACAATAAATGGCACAGATATCCACCAACAAAAAAAGAGAAGAAAAACCGAATTGTTATGCCCGACAATGCCATCTCAAACATAAACACACAACACCAGCACATGGGCAAATATATAGAGACATGCAGTAATTTTATATTATATACAAGCCATATATAAATATTTGTGCAAGGTAAGCGGAATATTTTATATTTGTCGACGCCTCGCGTTGTTGTAGCAAATGCGAAAGCGAAAACGACAACGCAAACGAAAATCTGCCACACATTGCGTATACGTAACCAATCGAGGAGGATGCTTCACTGGATGATACGGCGGGAATGGCTGATGGAGGATCAGGCGGATGGTGGGTTTGGGCAAGGAGGTAGCCTTAAAATCGGTTGGCGTAAGCATCTGCATGCACCGCGGAAATAAATCAAGAAATAACATTTACACGTTCGTTTTATGTTGTATTTGCCACGTAACAATAAAAGACCCATCCCCCAAGCGCACAACCATCCCGTTGCCACTGCCGCCTAGACCAATTTTCACCCCCATCCAGGGCGACTGGCACGTAAACACCACCACCCATCCCGTCAGATGGGATGGCAGTTCTGGGAATTTGGGGGATTTCTGGGAGAGATCGGGGCGGCCAAAGCCAAAGCCATACCCCCAAAAGCCGTGAGCTGCAAAGCCAACCAAGACAATGCCACAAAGGAATTATTTACTACGTGATACAACACTGAAGTCATTCCCGTATAAATGTGCTCTGGTGCTCTGTTGCCTGCCACTGCTTTTTGGGCAATGGCTCGTTTATGCCAGCGATGACAACGTGACGCCAAAATAATATGCAATATTTACCTAAAAATAACTAAAATCTATACCCGAATATTTTAGCTAAATATTTTCCTGAAAAAAATCATAAATTCGAATAATATTTTTGCAGAAAAGTTCCCCCCAAAACCAGATTCGGTTTATAAATCTATAAAATCATTGCTGTTGAGTATGCAAATACATTTAACGACATTTTGATTAGTCACTCTGATTTAGTGGAGTATGGTTGCTAAATTTGAATTTGTATTTTCATTGTATTTCTGACAAAGGCTTTATGACCCTCTTAAGCCGATCCAAAGTTGCCTTTAAATTAGCTGTCGACTCAATAAAATGCTTCTAGGCTTTTAGCCAATGACTCAGACTTGCAATTCGTTATTTTCCAAAGCAGTTTGTTGTTCATTGATTTGGGATTGAATGGATATGCTGCTCTAAATTGGTTGCATTCACAAAAAAGAAATCAAACGTCAGGATATGTCAACTTTGAAGAGCTACGAAGAGATTTCAGCTTCGATGGGCAATATGCTTCCAATTAAAAAGATTTTTATACTTTCAAAAGGTGTCTGTACGTTTTTATTCCTTGCACGCTTCTTGCCTTTTGATTGAAATTCAATCTCAATTGCTTGTGGCCTGGAAAATGCCTATCAAAAATAAATTGGAGATGTAGTTGACATATTTTTATCCAAATTGCATTTGAGGACTAAACAGCAATTGGTTCTTTTCTCCAGAATTTAGCAGAAACTCGGGAATTTATCATACCAATCCACAAAGCATATTCTTGCTTTCGATTTGCGAATAAAGCCATGAATTATGAAAGCACCACATAAAGGCTTGAGGCTACAATCACGCTGCCATCCTCGGTGGGTCTCTCGAGTGCTGAAGGGAGTGAAAGTGCTATTAATACATAAAGAAAGCATTTCTCACCCATAAGCGCGAAGAGGCCATCGCCATCGCCATCGCTATTGCCATTCTCATCGCTATATATACGTATATAGTAGCAGTAGCAGCAGCAGCAGCAGCAGTAGCAGAAGCTATAGCCATCGCTCTGGAAAATCGGGGAAAGGCGAAAGGCACGCGGCGCATTAAGCAAACGACCGCGGCGAACGTTTTTTGTTGCTGGCCAGCTGCAGAAGCGCAATAATAAAATTTTCCCGCAGCGGGGGCGGGAAATTGGCTTTAAGATGAGCGGTGGAAAGCGGACACCAGCTCGGCTCCAGCTCCAGCTCCAGCTTCAGTTTCAGCTCCAACAAACAACAGGAGGAGGAAAAACCATTGGAGAGTGGAAGCCCGGGCAGGCTAATCAGCTGTGCGCACGCTAAGTAAGTTTATTAGACTATTATTTTGAATTGGTTTTCTTCTTCTCGCATTCCTGTTTTTTTTATTTTTTTTATTTTCAGTTTTTTGTTCTGTTTTTTGGCCCATTGTCTGTTTGCTGGTCGACTGCATCGGCCCGTAAGCCGAGCTTCTTTCATTGTTTGGCCAAATGCAGCGTTCAACTGGAAATGGACACTCGCAAAAATGGGGGAACTGGCTATCAATTTGGGAATAAATTTTGAAAAAACAGCCAAGAAGAAACTCCTCAACCACCTTTGGTATAAAAAGGAAATATAAAAGTAACCCACGGTGCGTATGAGTAATAATCCACGTAATTTGAGATATTTTCCCTTAATATTAACCAAAGAAAATGATAAATTTGTTTACAATTGGCATGCAAATGTAGTAAACATTGTATAAACGGTGTTAAAAACCTTTCAACACAACGTTGAGTCAATTTATTCAAGATTATATCGCTATTAAATCAATCTACCCTACAAATGAGTAACAAACCTCAAAATAACAATTGCAATCCATAGATAACGAAAATATATTATACTTTTTTTTATGACTTAAATATTTATGCAATTATTTTTACATGCCTATAAAAAGGAACTTAAAATGCATAATAACGGCAGCACACGCTGCGTATGCGTAATAAGAGGAGGCATGAAAAAAAGAAATCAAAAGCCTAACAAGATTTTCCTTGTAAGTTTTATGTTTTAGGAATTTCCAAGTAATTTCACATCTCAAGCAAATAGTTCCTGAATCAAAATGTATATATAACCCTTAGCAAAACTCCTTTTTGGCGAGTGCACTGACGATTGTGTGAAAGCAAGTGCAGCTTACAATGGTGGCCCATCTTCATTCTAGTCCAGAGCAGCGTGTTGAATGGCAAAGCACCCGAATCGCCGAAAGAGCTCGACCCATAAAGTATCCGCACATGGCGGAACTGCCAGAGAGCGGCGAAAAATTTATCACATTTGTGACCCCTTTGTGGGACAATCCAGCACGAAAGATGTCCATTGCAAGCGCACATGTCTTTTGGCGCCAACACTTTCCACGCAGAGCATTGAACTTGGGCCATAAAAAATGTGCCAAAAAATTCATTTTTCCATCTCGCAAAATGCCAACACATTGCGGAAAGCGGTGTTCCTGTTAAGCGGTTATATGGGCCGAACAAAAGTGTCGCAATTCCCGTGACAAACGCTGCGTGTTGTTGCATAACAGCGTATTCAAAATGAGAAATACCATAACCATTCAATAGCCCCAAACATCAAGTGCTTCTCGGGGCTCCAGCAACACCCCATCACCATGGGTTTTTGTCAATAAATGCCGTAAAGGGAAGTAAACACCCAACACTTTGACTCCCAATAGGCAGCCACTTGTCAGTTCTAATTGACAATAGAAACTGAAACTGGTCGACCGGCGGATGGGGATGGTGGCTCTGAAGGTGACTACTGAGTGGCCGGGGGAGAGGAGAACCGCATCCTTTGGTAAAATCTGCGCCCCAGGCAGGAGGACACAAGGCGACCCTTGTTGAAACTCAATCAAACGCCCACGTACTCGGTGAAAAGTTCAAACAATGAAGTTGCTGCCACTTTTGAGGGACGAAAGTGATGCTGATGCTGATTCAGAGTCCGATCCGGGAGCGATGCTGATGACGATGCTAAAGCTGACGCTTGCCCCAGTTAAATAGACAATTTTGCACACAAATCCATTTAATCTAGAGATAAATAACATTTTGGACTGGGCCCAACAGCCCGAGCGTGCTGAATGTGAGGCCAATATCCAGCACTTTGAAAAACTTTTGTAAAGTAGAAAACCTTTGGAATTAAGCTATAAAATAAAAGAGTTTATGTAAGGAAAATGTAAGGAAAACAGAAAAATCATAAAAGCTCGTCCTTAATTTATATTTCAATTGCAATAAGTTTTTATATTTAATTTTTCATATTTACTTTAATAATTTGACTAGCAAAATACTATTAAAAACCTTGTTTTAAGTGCAAAACCCGAAACCCCAAAAAGGTTCGCTTTCGGGGGGGCACTTAACGCACCCGAAAAATTCTTACGCAGCAACCTAATGATTCCCCAGCAGATCCTGCGGTCCGCCCACAAATGGCTGCCAACTGCTGGCAAGGACCTTTGGCTCCAGTGCGTTTCCGTTTCCTGTTCCTTCCGCTTCCTATCCGCTCATATCGATTTGTGTGAGGCGGCAATAAAATCCACTGTGATTAGGTTAAAACTGTTGACTTTCAAGCAGGGCTTCCTGTTTGTTCGCTCGCTCGCCTGCCTCCCTGTCTGTTTCATTCTCCTCCCGTGTCCTTCGTCCTTCGGCCTTCGTCCTTTGTGTGTCTGCCGATGTTTTGCGTTTCCATCGAGGCCAAATCAAAGTGGTTAACCCTCTTCCCATTACCGTTCGCCCCCACCTATTGAATGACTGGGTAAATCGAAAGAGATAAAAATACCCAAATAGCATTCAACGTTCGCCGTTCGCCATTCGGCACTCGCTCCAGCATCATTGACTGAAATGTGATTGTGTTGTCCTGGCCCTCCTCGACTCCACTTTCCCACTTTTCCCGGGGACTTTCTCCACCTACACGGCCCGGTGCTCCATTTCGGTGACACCTCCGCCCGCTGTCTCGCTCGTGTGACGCTCATTTATTTAATGGCTTTAACTTCCAATTTTCCAATTGTCAGACGTGCAGCATGCTGGCCATTAACCAGCAGCAAAAGCCAACAAAACGAGCAAGTGCCAGTTGGTTAAACGAATCTAATAGCGAAGATTCAGTACTCTTTGTTGGCAGTTACATTTTTAAACAGATGAATACTCAAAGCTTCTAAATACCATAATATTCAAAAGTTAGACAACCAACCTGCCAAGTATGCCCTGCTAAAATCATATTTAACTTATCATAAGTAAGCCAAACGCATTATAAATAAGCAAATACGAAAACAAAGCTTAATTCAATTGAAAACTTCCAGGCTTTCCCTTTCTAATCCCCCTTAGAAACCAAACAAGATGAGTTACGATAATGCCAATGGTATTTAACTAAGCCCCCAATGTATGCAACAGAATTTCCGATTACTAAATGTTTTAGCTTCCCAAAATCCATTTTGTACTTTAATTATCCATAAATTAAACTGTCGACTCTTGCTTCTCATTTAGCATGTCAATCAATACGAAAATTCATGCTTCAACAATTCCCAAAATGTGAATACCAGGTGATTCCGACATTTGAGGTTTCTGCAAGTGTTGGGGCCTTAGAAAATTAACATCCCTGACAAGATGTTCGTTGTACCTTCAGCAAAATGCTTCCACATGTCAGTGAATAATGTGCTGATGCAGCATTTGATTTGTGCCACCGAAAATGTAGGGATAACGCCCCAAAAACGTTGCCCCTTAAGAGCTAATGAGTTTCGCATAAAAATAAAATACATGTGTGCGCACGTGAGTGGTTATATAAAACAAGTTGGTGCTTCTATTGTCGAATGTCTCGACTGTGAGTACCCGGTTCGAAATGACGTTAAAATACGCTTAAATTTGACCATACTTTTTTAAATTGCCACAAATATTTGCGTTAAAGACGATTTTAAAGTTAGAAATTTATGGCAAATTTGTTCTCTATTAAACATAGCTTCTCTAAAATATATTTGTATACTGTTCACTTTCTTTATAATGTTTCATTGATCCGCAAAAATCGAGCATACCCCTATTTTCGACGAACACCGCATATAATGAAGGCAAATCCGTAAAATAGACTAGAATGAAATAAAAAACCAAACACAAATGAACAAACTGCCAGACTAAAGTTTACAAATGCAAATTAGATACTAAGCAAAGTCAGCAGCAACAAATATGTCATAACCTGGCCACACTGAGAGCAAATTCTTGCCAAAAAAACAAGAAAACTCTAGCTTGAATGGAAGTTAAGGAAAAATTAAAATAATCTTGTTAAAAAAGAGGATAAAGAATAATTAAATCTACCCCAAGCGGTTTAAAAATTGTTGAATTTCGCGAATTTTTCTACTGGACTCTCCAAACCAGAGACATATTCAGATGGAAACAGATAGACGGACGGATGCAAATGAGGGAAATTGGAAGCCAGAAAGAGATGGCCGGGCTGACAAGCGAAAACATTTATGAGCGGGCGTCCTTTTCGTCCTCGTCGCCTGTTGTTGACTTTTACAAAAGAATTGTAGAATATTTTTTAGCTATATGCGAGTATGCAAAATATTTCTGCCCGGCGCGTATGTGCGGCATACACATGTACCTACAAGCTGTAGCTCAAACACAGGAAATGTAATTTGCATAAGAATAACACACAGCCACCCAGGACGAGTGAGGGCGGTGGCGGTGGCGGTGGCGGGATAGGAGTCATGTGGATGTGGCTGCCAAGATATAGAGGGGCATATGGCACACATATTGAAGTGTAGTCTGTGCGGCAAAAGGGACGCGCCGGAGACGGGGCCTGAAGTGTCCTTTAACGAGATTTGCATCTCATCATAATAATGTAAATGACGAACAGGACCAGTGGAAGGGTAAGTAACATTTTGGCCCCAGCTTTGGCACAAGTTGGCCAAAAGGGTTTTCTATTAAAGCCGGGGATTACACATTGCAATGAGGGCCATTCAGTTGGGCTTACGGGCAGCATCGAAGCGATTCAATTAGCCTAAACGCTTCTGATTCGCCCGCCAGCAACAGTTGGAGTAAAAGCCCTGTATGCCACTTACTTTTTGTCTCACAGCAGATGGAATAATCTTGAATTTCAGATAAAATATTGCAAGCAAAAACAATTTATGGCTGCTCATCCCACAACCATGCAGGCCACCACCTCCTTTTGCATTTATTTTAGTTTTATGTGTGAAATGCGGGTAGACAAATCAAGATTTCACAAACAGATGCTGTTGATGGGGTTTCCTAGCTGCGAATGAGTGGCCTTAAAAATTGCTGTTATTGATGGCCAACAAGCAAGCCACATTTAACAAAACAAACTAAAGTAATACTCACAATATTGAGAATGATATCGACGTTTTTTGCTTTTATGTAGTGCTGGACCTCAGGCCTGCTCCGAGCCAGGCCATTCGCGTTCCAGATAGCAATGTGCAGCTTTACTTGCATACTTTGGAAAGGACGGTGGTCAGCATCTGCGTCATCTCTGTGACACTCTATCGATTAGGATTTGGGCCCATTAAACCTCAACAACACAATTTCTGGCTCTTCCAGGCTCGTGTATCTGTCACGGTAATCTGAGTAGGCCGATGCGAATTCAAGATACCGCACTTGGAGTGCTTGTCCTGGACTGCAGCCTGCTTACATTTGGATTATCATAAATACAATTAGCATAACCAGCCAGGAGGTTGCCGTTTCCGCATTAGGACTTTCAGCACTGAAATTCTTTCAACACTGAAGCCTTTCAACACTGAAAGTCTTTCAACACTGAAAGTTTTGAGCATACGGGCTTGGTATCAACTGGAAGTGTTCATTCCAAGTCTGGCTGCTGGCCCGGAATCAAGGCAGCAGCCTTTATTTTATTATTACATTAGTTGTTTGCTTTTATTTATTTTAATTTTTTTTTTTTGTAAATGTTTTTTTCTACGCTTTGGCATTGAGAACATCACAGTTTTGGGTACATGCGGGTTTTTTTTTCCACTCCGCCATTAACGCATTTTAAAGATCATTTCATTTTATTAATTCCCATTATGTCTAAAATTACATATTTACATTACAAAAGTTCAGAGATTGGGATTTATCCATTTTGTAACTTGCCTTGAATGAACACTGACAGGTGAATACTCGTAGACACTGACAGCCAGTTTGCTCACATTTGGATTATCATAAATACAATTAGCATAACCAGCCAGGAGGTTGCCGTTTCTCATTAGAACTTTCAGCACTGAAATTCTTTCAACACTGAAAGTCTTTCAACACTGAAAGTTTTGAGCATACGGGCTTGGTATCAACTGGAAGTGTTCATTCCAAGTCTGGCTGCTGGCCCGGAATCATGGCAGCAGCCTTTATTTTATTATTACATTAGTTGTTTGCTTTTATTTATTTTAATTTTTTTTTTTTGTAAATGTTTTTTTCTACGCTTTGGCATTGAGAACATCACAGTTTTGGGTACATGCGGGTTTTTTTTTCCACTCCGCCATTAACGCATTTTAAAGATCATTTCATTTTATTAATTCCAATTATGTCTAAAATTACATATTTACATTACAAAAGTTCAGAGATTGGGATTTATCCATTTTGTAACTTGCCTTGAATGAACACTGACAGGTGAATACTCGTAGACACTGACAGCCAGTTTGCTCACATTTGGATTATCATACATACAATTAGCATAACCAGCCAGGAGGTTGCCGTTTCTCATTAGAACTTTCAGCACTGAAATTCTTTCAACACTGAAAGTCTTTCAACACTGAAAGTTTTGAGCATATGGGCTTGGTATCAACTGGAAGTGTTCATTCCAAGTCTGGCAGCTGGCCCGGAATCAAGGCCTTTATTTTATTACATTAGCTTATTGCTTTAATTTTAATATATTTTTATTTTTTCGCATGTTGGAAGTTATCTTTTTCACCAATTTGTCTTGGGCTTGGGAGAGAGCTGCTGTCGTCGTTAACAATATTAATTTCCATTTTTTTGTTTCATATNTATTGCAGGCAGATCAAGTTTATTTCAAATTTTTGCCACGCCTCTTTCCGCCTTCGTAATTTGCATAAAACTGAAGGTACCTTTAGCCCATAACGACACATTAGCCCATAACTTGCACAAAATAAGAGTTAGAGACCTATTTCTTTTTGCATTATGTTTGTTTAGAAATAACGCAGATAATAGTATTATTGGATTTTTGCCACGCCCCTTTCCGCC
>JAJJHQ010003614.1:1425491-1511359 GCA_021223825.1 Drosophila ironensis | reverse complement strand
CACCCAAACAATCTAGCCATCAACCTGCTGGACAACAGTTCCACAATTCGTCGCCTTAAACGCATCCACCCTCTGGACAATCGTTTAATTACGATACCCGAATGATTTGTTGTTGAATTGTTATTGTTATATTTGGTTTTGTTTTTTTGTTTTTTTTTTGTTGTCTTTGTAAGTGAGATGCAAACTGCAAGATCCAACCACGAAAGAATTTACACATAATTTAATGATTGTGAGAGAGAGAAAAAAAAAACAATATTGAGAAGCAAATATTCTACAAATAAACCGAAGTGAAACAATGCAATTAAATGTAAGCCTTGGCTGAACTAAAATCGATAGGTCAGTCAATAAAAACAAATAGCTTGGCAAAAATAATATATTCTAATTGGCTTGCAAATAAAGGGGCTTGAAACCGGTTTTCAGGTAATATTTAAGGCAAACCTTAGTTTTTTTCGCACTTTTCTTTGAACTACCGCCATAAAGACTGTCATCAGCTGATGGAAACACCATATTTTCCTTTTTAATCTGCAAATCCAAAACTGCTGCCACTGCGGAACGGATCAACTCGTCCCTGCCAAAAAATTCTGCGATGTGATGGAAATCATGCGTCCAAATTCGCTATGGAATGCCACGTGAGGTCAACTTTACAATTGCATATTCAATGACCCAGCTTAATGGCTTTGATTTGAATAGCTATCGAGGATATTTCCCCAGGGATGCGAAGATTTGCAGACTTTTTGGCACTCGGATGTCAGTTTTTAAGATAAATGTATAATTTATATAGTTCTACTCTACAACTCAACAAATACAAACGTTAATTTACCAATAAATATAATAACAAACAAAGCAATCATTTTGAGTTTCCAATTTACAATCGTATACTTGATGTGAAATATACAAGTAAAGCCTTCAGAGGTTTGAAATACTTAATTTTTTAGAATCTAGCCCTACTAATTTCTGGGTAATGAATATTTATAGTATTCAAATTTATTTAATAGTGTAACATTTGCATAGAAATGAGAAATTTCTGGAAAATCTTTGGCTATTTAAACGGCTGTTCAAGTAAAGATAACTTTCAGTTTATTTCATGATCTCCAGTACAGTCTGACTTACGATGCAGGCCGTCATAGTGCTTTTCCTGATTGGTAAGTTCTTGGCATTTGTTTTGGAACGCCTAAAACTTTAAATATTGCTTGCAGCTGTGTTGGCCCTTGGCATTGCAAATGCAGCAGATTGTGTTCTCTCTTGCCGCACAAAAAATGGCTATCAAAACATACGAATTTAAAACCATTTGTTACCCAAAATAAAATTAACAAATTCGAAAAATTAAATTGATATTTGTAACCAAACTTCGAAAATAAAGTGAAGAAAATTTGTGAACTGATGTTTCAATAAAAAAGACAGATATTCCTTTCGAATTGCCAAGCAAAATTCAATCAATTTTTCTTGTCAGCAGACTTGATAACTCAAATTTGGTTTCGTCACGCTTTGGGTTACATCTCAATCAAAAGTATCGATTTCAAGGGGAAAATGGGAATTCCTCAACCCAGACCTAGGAATCATTTATATTCTTTCAGCTGGTTGCATGTTTAAGCTTAGTCCCGCATTTGTTTTCCGTGATTTCCCCTTAAAGTATCACCTTATTGATGAGTAAGCTTTTCCGGGGAGTCTCTGGCGGAGGCGAAAGATCCGTTGAAGAAACCCTTTGGCAGGGACCCGTCACCTTCGGCATGGCAATTTATTTCGCAACACTCTCGCACGCTGCCGGCAGGATAAAGTTTTGTTTCGAGGTTTATGTGCGATGGCTTCTCGCATCTCCACTCCGGCCACGTCCAATATCCAACCATGCACGCAAAAGTTTGCCAAAAACTTCTCCCGAGTCTAACAAATTCAATTTGTCAGGCTTGGCGCGCCTCGGAGTGCGGCTAATCCATTTACAATTTCAAAGTAAACAAACAAAATGTATCCTCAGCTCGACGAGGCATTTAGCCCGGCTTTTGGATACCCGAGCAGTGAAATTGCAGCGCCAGCTTTGCTGCCCAGTTTGTGTACGAGTATGGTAGTTTTAGTTGGCCACTTGAAATAAAAATATTGTCTAAATACTCGTATTTCCCGGCATGTTGGCTGGCTAAACTGCAACTGAATAAAAGGTTTAATTTTGAAGACAAGTGATTAGATTTTGTTCAATTAAAGAGGGAAAACTGCAACAAATATCCACAGAACTGAACCATTTAACGTAAGTATTCAGATATTTATGAAAACTTGAGAGATATTGAACTGAGATATTGAACAACCTATATAATAGTGTTTGCTTTTTCATACATTTCTTCGAGTGCAATCAAGCACTTGCAGGAAATAAAAAGACCCATTCTTTTCCCACTTTTCGCCTTTCCCGGCAGGATAGACAGCTATCTGGTAGGCGGCTTTCGAGAAGTTTATGCGCCTTTAAAGTTGCACTTCGTTTTCCGCTTATGCATTACTTATACTTTTTTGTTTGCCCCTGAAACACGGCCCAAACAAAAGGGAAAACTCTGGGGCAGAACTAAAACTGTGCGTTGGCAGTGCAAGATTATTACTTATTCTGCGGGGCGTGGCGGTCCTGCCAGCGCCCACATTTAGTTGGAATTGGTTTTTAAGGCTTAAGTTCTTAAGTCTTCAAAATCAGATTTAAGCCTTGATTTATGAGTTGTGAATGAGGCGAAGAGAGAATTTTATGGAAACTAAAAGCTGAGCAAATACCCCCAAGGCCTTAGATTTGACTAGTAGTTAAGTTGATTAAATTGCATCTTTGGGGCGCTTTGAATTCACGATTTAAGTGTCTTTCATAAATAACACACGCCCTGGGGACGCAATTGATTGTCAAAGCGATATGATTTTATTGAACTGTCATTTAAACACTGCTTTCCAACACTTCCGATTACGATAAAATGAGTGCTCAAAGTTTAAGGTGCAAGGCAAACAAACTCCAAACTAAACTACTTGTTCGAGTAACATTTTTAAATCTTCCGGTAATCCAATATTTACCAATGTTTTAGGGCCTCTTTGAGGTATTGAATTTAATTACGCTCTCAATGGCTTTTAGTTCGGAAAGAGTTGGAAAGTTGGAAAGGCGATTAATCAAACAACACGTATACGCCGAGTGTGCAGGTGGCTGGCTGCCTCCTTAACCGGAATTTAATTAAATGTGGCCGGCTTTTAATGGTTCTCGCTTGCCACTTCAAGTGTATGTATTTAAATAGGCGTCTTGAATTGCTTATAGTTTAAGTGGAGCGCAAGAGCGGCAGCAAATTGGTCAACGGAATAACGCGCATACGCCCCATGGACACGTTCCGTTTGGCCTGGCCTCTTGATTGCCGAGTTTGCGTTTAAATTAAATTCGAGGATTTTGCATCCAGGCAAGGAATCTATATATAGAGCCATATACCTGCCGGGCATACCTGGATGGCGCGGCCGGTATATAAACATATGTCTGTATGTTTTTGCGTTTGTTGTTTTGTATGGATGTTTCGTGTAACGCCAACGGCGGCAATTTCTTGTACAACAATTTGTGAGTCTGCTGCGCTCAGCACTCACGTAATGAGCATAAACTACAGGCACAAAAAGGCCAACTTCCAGACCCCAGGTATGTATATACCCGTATGTTTGTATGTATATAAAGGGACACACAAGGGTATGTATGCCATACAGGAGCACTAACGCCGAGATGGCTAAGAGAATATCGCGCTGCCGTGCACATAATTGGTGCAAAAAGTTTGAAAATTATCACGGAAGCAAAGCCGAAACACGTACATACATCAGCGTCGGCGGACGCGAGATGGCATAATGTGAGAGGGCACTTCCCCGGATCCTGCACTCGCCCAAATAAGGTACTCTAAATTTTTACAGATTTAAATAGCAGGACACCCCATCTGTGTGCCACATAACCAAACTTATTTAGCATAACTAAAGTGCGGTTAAGTTGCTATAATTAATCAAAGTAAAACTTCGTAGACGGTCGTTAAAAACCCGAACGACTAAAGCCCAATGAGTCCTCGGGTGTTCATCGCTGCCATCTATAAAAAATGTATTTAAATTCAATCAAAAACGCATACAACTTGATCAAATTACTACAATTTAATGTTATAGGTTTGATAAAATATTCAGAAATTGTTGTAAAAAACTGTAATCTTTGAAAAATCACTAGTTTTTCTTAGTGAACCCGCCTACATGGCCCCCTTTTTAGCGCCTTTTAAGGCGGAACACCTCGTGACCCGGCCTGAGCCTTAAATAAGCATCGCCTTGGGCCAGGGGTACGGCTCGGCTCGCCTTTGGGCATCCGGCAGGCAAAAATTTATTGAAGCGCGGGCGACTGTACTAATCCCCGACCCTAATTACTCATAGAGCCCGTAGGTTTGAGGCCTTCCCGTCCAACAATTACAGCCGTGTCCCGTGTTTAGTCTCATCCCGCCCCCCCCGAAAAATAACACAATAAAACAAAAACAGGAAAGGCGGAAAATGTTTCACTTTGTGTTAAGCTAAAGAGTTTCCGCCTTTCGGTTATTTTTTGGGCAAGCAATTAGCCCGGAGTAGTGATTAAAAAGTGGAAATGCTACAGGTCAAGTTGATTACAATCTGATGGCGCTCGAAGGCAAAGAGCTGGGGAAAGTCCGGGTTTAATGATACAAGATATAAGGGCGTCGTAATTAAGACTTAAGCGAGTATTTAAACCGAAAAATAATATGTTTAAAGAGTGCTTATGTTGCCGAAAAATGGGAACGATTTTTGTACCAAGAAAACTGAAATTATTTCGACGATAGCTTGTTTACTTTCGCTGGAAATGCGACAACATTAATTAATATTCTCTCCTTTCACCGAAAAACCCCAAAAACTCCCGCACACAGGATGGCCAAAAAGTTAATTTTATTTGCCCCAGAGAGATGTTGATTCGCATTTAATTTACTGCAAAAAGCAAGTTCTTTTTCATTACATTTCATGTTTACCAACTAATAAAAAGCAAAGCGTTTCACTTTACACCAAAACTGGGAAAGACTTTGAGCCCCATGGGCTGCTCAAAATTACACTGACCATCCAGAGTCCGGGCGGAACACCTATTAAGCGTAAGAGAGTGTGTCGTGTATCTACGAGTATGGTGGTGATGGTGGTGTTGGTGGTGTGTCGGGGGTGTTGGTGTTGGCCATTAAAAAGTTTTCTGCCATGGCCAGGAGACTCTTGAGCTGGAGCGTGGAATTTCCCAGGCAACTGGCTGGGGAGTTCCTCGGTTACACCGGGTGTGGATGCTTCTGCTGCCGGTGCTGCTGGTGGTGGTGATGATGATTCTGGTGGTGCTGCCATTGGCACCTGTGTGTTGCACACACCAACTGAAAATACGTTTGCATATGAATTTTTCAAAATGTTTTTTGCGTTGACCTCGTTTACGGGTCAGAGCGGCTATGAAAAGTTTGCCGTGCAAACTAAATTGCCGTTTGCAACTGCAACTGCAAGGAAGGAAGGAAGGAAGGATGGAGGAGAGGACACGGTCTCGGGCTTTCAGTTTTTTCCCTTTCGACTAAAAAATATATGTATTTTTTTGTTGTTGTAGTTTTCCCTCTCTATTTTTTGTTGTTTTTCGAGTAGTACTCTCGGCCCCTCAGCCCCACTTCTTTTGCTGTTAGTTTGCACTGGCGGTGCAGCATATTGAAATGCGATTACTGGGCTGCCCGGGTGGCTGTTGGATTCATGTTCATTAAACATGCATAAACACACGCCTCCCCGACCCCTGCCACACACCCGCACACCCAAAGCACACACAAAGGGAAGAAAAGAGGATTTGCTATCTACAGAAAATACAGTCCTACACTCGAAAAGTTGCAGGCGATGCTGGAAAAACTTTGAAAATACAATTAAAAAGTTAAAAGTATACCAAACGAATCCTAAACCTTTTGTCACATTAAATAAGATGGCTAAAAAGGTTAAACACAATACTTTTACCGATTATAAGAGATTGATACGGCTTTATATTTGACATAGAATCCCTAACAAATTCATCAATTTTTGAGAGTTTTGAAAACTTATAACGTATCTTAAAAAACGTTGAAAGTTAAAGCATTAGGAAGCCTTGTAATTATTATAGTCCCAATAATTACAAGGTTTCCTAAAGGTTTCCTAATTTAAGTGAAAATAAAAGATTTACATAAGAATTTTGAAAACTCCCTCACCAAAAAAGTTTCGTACATTTTAGAAAGTACGAGTATTTCCCCTTGTTATAGATACAAAGTACATATAAATTTAATAATTTAAAGCCTCTTGATATCATGCTCTTTGAAGGCTTAATAAATAAAGGTATTTCCTTTTTTTATAGATACAAATCATATATAAATTTTATAATTTATAACCCTTGTATTTCTTCATCTATGTGCTCATGTGCTGCCATAATAATCAGAAGCCTAAACAAGCTTATTAATTTAAAGGAAAAGATCTAATAAACAATCATCGTGACGAAGCACACACTTGACTTTTTGCAGGATTTTGCCGAGTGCAGGGATTGCCGAACTCACAGAAGCTGACACATTTTGGCAGCAGCTGTCCCCAGGCGCATGTAAACAGTTTAAATTTTCAAAGCGATGTGCTAATTTTAAATCAATTACATGACGTGACGACGACACTTTCTCCAAACAAACCAGACACAGACGCTCCTCGGCAAGGACCCCGCCTGCGATCCCCAGCAGATGTCCTGGCATTGAAATGGAGGACAATCGGCAAGTAATCGCAATCGGAAAATGCGTACAAGACAGCCTGTTTTTCGGGGCAGCAGTTGGCGTGAAAAGTTTCTGCCTGTCGGTAGAGGATTTACTTATTTCAAAAAGCTGTTGGCACTTCCGATACATACACGACAACCAAAGCCACAGGCGACGCCCCCATTCATTTTCCATCTACAAAACACTTCAAATGTTTCAGCCGCAAAAAAGATAGAAAGATACATAGCAACGATGTCTAAAAATTAGATGGGGCAATAGAACTACCATTTATTTGATGAAATAAAGTGGATTGATAAGATACTATACGTTATGGAAAAAGTGTTTTCTCATGTTGTCTTTAAATTGAATTTCCACTGCCATCATTTTGTCCGCTTATTTCTAAGCAGTATTAGTGGGTTGGGGAAAAACTTTTCGTAGTGCTACATTTGGCGACACAGCAACTGCCAAATTGAAGGCAGATGCCAGTGGTTTGGTGGTTCGGTGGCTTTCTCGGTGGGCGGATTGGTGGCTTCGCTGGAATTTCTTCTGAAGATGAGGGCGACTTAGCTGCAGCCCCCACGGAAAATTTGTAAGGAAGAACAGGAAATTGGAGTCTCGGCGAACGCAACAGTTTTTCCCTGCACTGGAAAAATTCAAAGAATCGTGGCAGCCACTATAAAAAACTAAATCTCTTCGGTGAAAGTTTCATGGAAATCCGAGAAGGGCGTTGCCGGAAATTTTAATGAAAATGTAAATGATGTTGAAGGGAAAACTAAAAAGTGGTTTAAGACCTGAAGAGAGTGAAACAGGAGTATCAAGACTAATTGGATTATTGTGCAAGTTGGCTAAGTGAACTACTTTTTAAATGAAAACCATGATTAACATAAACTCCAAGTTCATTCAAAGGTAACAACTGTCTTTAATAGAACAAGTTATGCCACTTTTGCGCTTGATCATTGATTTAATAAATAAAGTTTTCTTCTTGCTCTACTGGCCACGAAATCAGTTGGAATAACTTTATTTAAAAAGGCAATGATTATATTATGCCAATATGGAGGAACTATTTTTGCTTGATTGATTTTCCCCGACAGAGCTTTAAGGAATCCTCTCCAAAGTGTAGCCATATATTTGGGCACATCCTTGGGTACATATATTTGACTCAACAGGCCCATCTTGCCCCAGACACTTGCCACATCCCACTCCCCTTTGGCCTTACATTTCACTTGTATTCCCTTCCGTTTCGTTTTTGGTTCCCGGGGCCTTTTCTTTTTATTTGACTTAAATAAATACATTCGAGTGAATGGCCGTGTGTGGCTGTGAGGCGTTCTTTATGGTAAAAAGTTCAGGCTGTCAAGGAGGAGTCAAGGAAGCGTCGAGCCAAGTCGAGTCGGGTAAATATATGTGTTTGTTCAGACAAAATGGGTGGCGGGATGCCCGGGAAGCCCACATGCAAGTACGTATGTACATAATTTAGTGAACTTGAAACTCGGTCCGCCGGCTCTCGGGGCTGAGGGGATATACATATATTTGTATATCAGATGTAAAGGAGCTGGCCGAATTGTCGCCCCCCAACCAATGAGCAACAAGGCGGCCAAGCAAGGAGACCCCAGCAATTTTATGCTAAGTAATTTATTTGACTACATACAGTGGTTGGCGAACAGTGCGAAAGGCGGGACAATTTCTTGATTCATTAGGCCCAGTTATGAAGCAATTAATGGCCTCACTGGCCCCTAACAAACTCAATTTAATGCAACCCATTAGGCTGGCAAGCAAAAAGCACTTTAATTTGTATTGCAGCAGCCGCCATGGCAATGTGTACTTAATACAATTTTAATTAATAATTGCCGGCAGGTGAAGATTAAAGATTAAATTCTGGCTACACAGCGGTCGAATATTTAAGTCGATTTAAGGCCAGAGCAATTTAATTAATTTCGCTGGGCTATTAAAGATTTTTCTTTATAAAATTCACAGAGTGATTAAGCTGGTCGGGTGTTATAATGTAATATATGTAGAATAACCCGCTCCAAACATCTGCGATCAAATAAATATTATTTAAATTATATTCAAGATTCTTTGAAAGTGCAAAGAAAGAGCTTCCCAAGGACCACAGTATCCTTTTACATATGTACTCAAGTAAATGCGGCAAGTCAGCCATAAAAAGCAATGCAATATGTGTGTCAGTGCCCCAAGAAAAGCTGTATCAGCTTATTAAAGATTTAAAAAATTTTCCATGCACTGCAAGGAACAGCAGGAAATTGATATGCACTTACCGGTCACACGGATCCGGGAAAGGCGAGCCGTACAAAGCGAAAGCACAAGCTGGAAAAGCTGGAAAAGCGAACTTAAGCAGGGCAGCTGTAAAGTATGCTAAAAATAATGGACTACATTTTAGAGTAAACCTGCCCAAGGCCTTGCAAGGCTTGCACTTAAAAAGCGATTCGATTTCCTTAGCATTATGTTTAAATTATTATGAAAAATCAGTCAATAAATTTGATTCTCCATTTTCAGAAGATGGTGTCGAACAAAAAAGACTGAAACGATGGTGGAGAGTTTATGGTTTTTTCCCTGTTTAGCCAGCTGTGTGGCAAATTGAAAGATAATAATGGAGACGGAGCGGGACATCGGGCGAAAAGGTGGGCGCATATATGGAGTGGTCGAAACGAAGCACAGCAGCAACACTAAGTTATCAGAGGAATCAATTTTCTTCCCACTCCCCCGCATCAATCACGCAGGAACTCTGATTAAAAGCAAATCGCAGGTAAACAAAAGAACTGGGATGGAGGAGAGTGTCATCCATACCTCCTTCGTGGAAAAGCATACGATATTGTATGCAAAGCATGTAAAGCAAAGACAAATCAATCACATTTTCCGATAACAAGCAGTACTCTGGCAACGGAACCCATCTCATTTTATTATTTTATTAAAAACATTGATAAAGGTTAAGGCAATGAAGTGGCGTGGGTTCGAGGTTGTTTACTTTAAAGTTTAAACCTTTAAAGTGGAATGACGGGTCTACTTTATCTGGTGAATTATATTGAAACATTAATCAACAAATTTGGGATAATATGAACTAAAGAACTAGGCATAGTTTGTAGCCTTTTCTTTTAGAAAGAGACTAAAAATCAGGCTGGAATGATAAGCTCAAATAATATCATTACATTTTCAATATTTTTTTATTTGCTATGATATAGAATTAAGAATAGGAATTAAGTCAGGTTGTGGTTTGTTCTTTTGATAATATACCAAAATTCAGAAAGCAATTATAAGCCCTAACAGTTACAATAAATTTACAAAACAATTATATTTGCAATAATATAAACTTACTTTGTAGGTTGTTCTTTTGCAAATTCTATTCCACGATTCTAAGCCCAATTAGTTTCACAAAATGTACAATACACTTATATTATATTTTCCATAATATAATTAAGGAACTAAACATAGTTTGTAGATTGTTATTTTGGGAAAAACATAAAATTTAGACGGCAATTCTGAGCCCTAACATTTTCATCAAATGTACAATACAATTATATTACAATAAGCGTTCGACCTACCAACAAAAACCAAACATAAGGTGGTTTTTGGGGTGGCAGCGCACTCACAGTCGTCCAAATAGATTCAACAACCGCAGCACCGCCGCCGATATTACCACAACTTTTGCAGGGCGCACATCAAAATTCCAAACCAATTTCATTTTACGACACTTATCAAAGGCTTCACGCTACATAAAACAGCTGGACACTTAAAATTACACGAATTTACAGGGGCGAACAAAATCGCATGCGAAACAAAACATTGGACCCTAAACTACCATTCGCCCGGAAACTATTTACAACCCCAGACAGAACTCTGGCGGGAATTTTTGAATTTCAGAGGGAGCCTTTTGATTTATTCACCAGTTCCCACAAATAACTACACCAATTATGTTTAGTTTTATTATAATATATTACATTTTTGTGTGCTCAAAGAATGTATCTCTTTAAAAATTAATGTAAATATTCGGAAAAGAAATATTTTTTCAGCTGCTTTATAATACATTTTTAAACTTAATAGACGAATAATCAAATAGAGATTACAACTGTTTTCACAACTTCTAGGAAATGGAAAGAAATCCGCGATGATTACTGCCCCACGGCTGTAGTTTTGCTAGGAAGCGGACCTGACGATCGCTTCAGGACTAGTTTGAAGTTCTCACTAACCGTGTAGTCCTCCTTGAACACCACCACAATGTTCAGTTCAAACTCTGGAAATTTAGAATCCATAAAATGTCAAAAATTCAAGAGATATTCCATTGTTAGCTTACCAATCTTAAAGTTTTTGGTGATCAGGGTGGGGCAGGTGAAGAGTCGCGGCAGGACCATGTAAATGGGCAGCTCAAACTGCGGCAGGACATTGCCATCGGCGATTTGTATCGTCTGGATTTCGGTGGCGTCCTTGGAGTAGCCTTCGTCGCAGCCGCACGTCTCCACCCTCACCAATTGCAACTCAATGGACTTGATGGCCGCCTCCGTGTGCTGTACGGTAATGCTGCCCGTGATGGGCGTCGTGACGCAGGCTTCGCAACGATCCAGGCGGCCTGTGACCAGGAATCGCGGCATGGAGAGCCGCTCCTTGGCCGTGGCATTCTTTTGGAGCGATTCAGGGCTCAAACTGAAGGGAACCATCCTCAGGGACTCCTCGCTGAGGGCTGTGGGCTTGTATTGCACACAGAACTGCTGCAGCCTGGTTATGGATTTGCCCAGGAAGTTCCTCTTCACCGTGCAGTTGAGCTGGTAGTTGATGTTGATGAAAACGCCATGATAAGTCTCGTACAGCATCCGGGGCTCCTTTTTGCAAACCAGAGGCAGTTCAAAGTGAAACTCCGAGCGACCGGCGCTCAGTTTTCCCGGAGCCGATAGCTCTAGGCTGTTCTGCAGCAGATTGATGGGCTTGACGGAGTTGTAGAAGGCATCGAACAGGCCCACAGCCTTGCTGCTCAGTTGCAAGTTCACGATACCCTCGAGATACAACATAATGCCTTCGTGTTTCGTTTCCTGGGTGCACTGAAACTGCACGCAGCCAATGAGCATGTCCTGCAAAGAGCAATTGAAACTATTAGGAAAGCCGTGGACCACTCTTAGGCACTTACATTTTCATAGTAGATCTTATTCTCGCGTTTTAATTTGATGTCAAAGAGCAGGGAACTCATTTTAAGGCCACAACAAACAAAGCCAACAGCTGATGTTTCGGGACAAATCGAGTTGGCATCTCAGCCAACAGCTGTCCCTGCCAATAGCAAAACGAAAACAAATGAATTTTATATAATTTAAATTTATTTTACAGCACATAAATGCCGCGCAATCAGAACGCCGAGCGGGACAATCCCTGCCTGAAGGTATGTTGGAGTATATAAAATTGAAATTCGGTATTTTGACCTTCTAAAATCAGGAACAAGAGCTGTCCTACAAATGCCTGAACAAAAACAACTTCGACCGCGATAAGTGCGAGGTTTATTTCGCCAACTACAACAATTGCAAGGAGTTTTGGGTGAGTTCTTCAATAAAACTGCACCTCAATTGATGTGTAAATTACCATTTTTGCAGAATAAAGTGCGAAGTGACCGCAGGGCCAAGGGAGTGGCGCCCTTTTTGCCGCCCCTGGAGGAAAGAGCGGCCATAAAGGCGGAGTACATGAAAGGAAAACCGCAGAAAAGTTGATTAAAATTCATTGATTCGCGTATAAAGTGTAACCTCGGTATTCTCTAGTTGAAAACAAAGCCTGGCTTGACTTTTGTAAACACTTTTATTGCACTTTTTAACAAATTTTTAGCTTTCGCTGTGTATGGTATTGGCTGCCACGATTTTCAAGCTGGGCATGGCCTCCTCCAGCATGGCAGTGGCCAGTTCCATTTCCAGGCTGCTCTTCGGATCGTCCAGGATGAGGAGCTTCAGCTGCGGCAGTCGGTACAAACAGGAAAAGCCCTGGATTGTCACCTCCGTGCCGGAGAGATCCAACACTTCCAGGTGCGAATAACCGCCCCCTGAGACCCTGTCCAGGCACCAGTCATCAAAGGTTTTCACATTGTGGAAGGACAGGAACTTGAGCGAGTCCAGGCCGCGCAGATTCTCCAGTCCCTCGTAATACAAGGCCATGTTATCGCACCGCAGAGCCTCGACTTTGAAGCGGGCATCGAATTTGTTGGGCAGGTTGAATTCCCCATCCTCGTTGGCCCGATGCCAGCGGGATTCGTTCACGAACTTTACCGCCCCTCCTCGGTACAAGATGAAGTGCGCGGCGGCCAGCTCGGCGCCCAGGATCTTGTGCCTTTCGGGGATAAACTGCTGCATGTGCCGGTCGATCCGCTCCTGCCGCTTGCCCCACCACTCGCGCATGCTGCGTGGACTGAGGTCCAAGGGCCGCTGCATCATCACTATGAAGTCGGAGGTCTGCTCGGAGTCGGCGAACAGCTTCAGTTTGCTGTTCCAGTCCTGGGGCCTGTCGCCGATAGGTGTGCGCCACTTGAGTTTCTGCTTGTCGGCGGCCAATTCCGCGCGTATCCTCTTCACGGTGGCGCTGACCTCCTGCTCCCCGTCTTGGGGCTGGTTCGTGGGCAGGCTGGAGGCCAAGCGGGGGCCGCAGCAGCGAAAACCACGCGACAACCGCTGCAACATCCTCGACATCGGGTTACCAAACAAATTCCAAAACCAAACAGAGCTAGAGATGGGCAAGGGCGTGACTCACGAGCAGCCCACATTAAATTATTTTTTATTTTTTTTAAATAATTAAAGCACGGGCTACTAGCCCCTGCAGCTATACTTTAAAAATAATGTTGACTGATTTTGGTTTAAAACAGGAGAAAAGTCTTAATAAATATATAAAATTAAAACTTTTTTTTTTATAAACAGCTAATTTAATTTGATTTGGCGCGTGAATGCGCCCATCTCTGGCTTCGACTCGAAAGCGCGTGCGGATCGCAGCAGCTGTTGCAACAGCTGTTCAAGCAACACAAAAACAGAGTTGGCATGACCACGCCGATGCGACGCCATTTTTTTTTCGAACTTCGAATTTTTTGTCGAATTTCACCAAAAGCAGACAGACTTTTGGTCAAAGAAAGAACGTGAATTACCACCGAACAGGAAAGCGTGTGCAATACCCAATTCAATGCGATTGAAACGCCATCCGGACCATTGAACCCAACGGCGCCGTTGCCGCGAACGCTGCAGGCGAACGCTGATAAATTACGTGAGAAGCGCAATCGAGGGGACCTCGAAACAAGGCAACTCAATTTGGCGTGCCTCGATTTTTGCGAACCTCCGAAAACGAGACAGAAAAGCCAGCCGCAGGATGGTCAATTCGTCTGGCAGCGAGGACGGCCAGCTGAGGAGCCCCAACGAGGGGCACTACCACAGGTGTGTATTGTACGGAGGGGCGGTGTGGGAATACCAAGATTGCGATTTAGAAAAATTGTTGCTGCATACACACAATGGCTTACAGACTAGTGCTGCCACTTTGGCGGCAATTCCGCCAGCAATTTCAGCCCCCTTCGCGGGCATCTCACCTCTCACATCATTAATTATTTAAACTCAATTAACTCCTTGTTAAGTTAAAAATAGATAGCTGATTATAGGACCCTAAATTACATTCTTCATGCATTCTCTTAGGCTAGTGAAAAAACTATAGAATTAAAAGATATCTAGCTGATTTTGGAACCCTATAGTAAACAATTCAAATTCATTTGAGGCTTTCTTTCAACTTATAATAATAGAAGTAAATGTATTACCAAAAACATATAAGGGTTTGAGGATTTCTTTTAACTTTTACCAAATAATAGCACAAAATTAATGTAAAAACTATGATAGATGGTTCTTAGATTCTAAATAAACCTCTAAAAATCCTGATCATGCATATATATAGCGCCAATTCAAAATAATTAAGCAATTTTAAAAATATATATTATCTAGGGACCCTAAATAAGGTTCCTCAAGCGTATTCCCAGGATGTAATAATTTAATGATTTATAAAATGAATTAAAAGATCAGCAATACAGATTGCAGATAAAGGTTTCCTATCATATTCTCTCATGCATATTAATAGCACTAATTCACATACATTTAAATCTTTAAAAACAATTTTTTAATTAAAAATATCTAATAATTTTGGCGCCAATTAAAATAGTTCAGTAAAAGTTCTTTTTTAACCACTAAAACATAATAGAACAAATAATATAGGAGTAATCCAAATAATATAGCCGTTTTGGGGAACCTAAATTAGCTTAAACACAAAAAAAACTTATAAATATCGCTAAATTTAATGAGGTTTTTTTTTAAACTAATAAAATATTGTTAGAATCCCTGAATTCTTTTAGTTCTCTTAAAAACCTTTGAATATTTCTTGACATCACTCCACCCCTAAGTATTTGTGTATGCAGCGACCAGACATTTTTCGCCCTCCATCTCAATCAGAACATTAACGAATTGTAAAAGCTAATTCCCATCAAAATCAAATAAATGTTGCGTCTGTAAAAAGAACATAGAAGACCATTCGTCCCTTCCAAATATATCATCCTACCCCCCAAGCATACCTTTCGCGCTTGTTTGCTCTCTGTTACCAATAACCAAAAGATACCAAAACTACCAAAAAGAAAAAAAAAATATATATATATATCTGTAATAATGATTAAAAAGAAAGACAAAACCAATTATTGACGATTAAAATTATTGAATTTGTTGAACCGTTTAATTGACTTGAATTTTTTCATTGCAAATAGGCCAAAAAGTGTGTACTTGTCCCATGACCGAGGCGCGCGATGGCCAACAACAAAACCTAATAATAATATAATAATAAAAAAAATAATAATAAAAAAAAACAAAAAAAAAACCAACAAAGCTCTTATAAAACAAAATCGAAAGAACAAAAGGTGCAAGCACGCAGTATGCAAAATTCGAGTTTAAAGAGGAGAAGGGAGATTGATTGCCAGGGCATCTCCGTACGGGACCAGCTTCTTCGTCTCAAGCCAAACCAACGCGCGCTAGGCTCGCTTGATCCGCCGCCGCCCGCTGGCTAATAATATAATGAGCGTGTTCCATGAGCCGGGAACCTTGAAACCGAGACACGAGATCGGATATCGGATATCGGAGATACAAAATACGAGATACGAGTATGCTCCTAACCGCCGATGATCGCTCGCTCGCTCGCTCGTGTGCTGCTCTGGCGGTAAATTGTAAACTGTAAATCAATTATTGAATCAATCACATGCAATGTTTGTATACTATCTCTGCTAATGCCTCTTTCCAAGTCCTGTCTCAATATCTTTCGTGTCTCTCTCTCTGTCTCTCAGTCTCTCAACAAAACCAAAGAAAAAAAAAACAAACTAAAGCCAAGCAAAAAAAAAAACAAGATAACTCCCCATTCCCCAGCAGGTTGCGCAGTCAGTCGTGTAAGTGTTTGCATTTTACAGCCCTTGGGAGAGTAGTTAGCCGGAGAGCCGCGGGCCTGGCCCTGGGACTGGAATTCCCCGGGTAAGTACTTCTTTTGACTGCACTCAAAAAGTGGATCGATTTCCTTCCTACTCAGCAGCTGCGGGACGTAATCTTGGGACTCCTTCTTTTTGACAATTTTAGTTTCCGATGCCCCCCAAAGGTAACACTCAAACCGAATGATCTCTCTATATCTTCACTTCTAACCGATAATCAATCTGTTGAAATATATAACCGAAACCTATTCCATAGCTTTGAAACTTTGAAACATTGAATTTGGTTTTTAATCCTTTCCTGCTGCCTCTGTTTAATTTCATAGTTTAGAACGTATGACGTATTATTCCATTGTGTAAATTAGACTTCTGCATGAATGCATTCAAAACGGCAAATGAATCACCTATTCTAGAAGTGGGCACACTTTTTTTCTGCAGAGTACATTTGGGAATGAGTGAGTGGGGTAGTCTTCCATAGTTGTACAGCAAAATTGATGTGGGGTAGTCAACGCTGTACAGTGTTTTGGTGTTGTACTGTACAGTGTGTGCAATTTCATAACGGGTACATTTTATACTTCTAACCGGTACTTCTTACGCTGTGTCTCTGGCACTAATTAACGTCAAACATACAAGGGACAATCAAAAACATATGCAACAACACATAAACTTTGTCACAAAAAACGAGAGTGCAATTATAAACTTTACTCACTCGAAGTGATTACCCTGAACATGTTGAGCCATATTCTTCTGGCCTATAGAATACTGTACAATGGTATTTTTAGTACTCATACTCATACTACTGTACATAACTGTCATGCTACAAATGAATACATCCATGCAGAAGTCTAGTGTAAATGCATTGCAAACAAAGTAGCCAGCCACCATTTCCCTATGAATTCCAATCGAAAGTCTAAAGATTACACAACGCTCGCTTAGTTTTCGTTTAATGTAATATAAATTTGAAACCCCCCCAGAAATCGAACCACTAAATCTCACTCGCCGCTGCTCGGAGCCGGAGACGGAGCCCTTTGAGCAGCGGCGAACCGACGATTGCTTCAAAGAACCACTTGAGAATAATCCGTTTAAAATACTGCACAAAGTGTTTCTGTTTCTAGTCTTGAGAGAGAGTTCCAGGACGCTGGCCAGGACGGCGGCCCCCAAGGGCAAGCGTAAAATGTAAGCCGCACACCGACTGCAGCAACGTGCAACCTGCAACGAGCAACAAGCAACATGCAACATGCAACACGCAACATGGTCAGAGCTGCCTCTGGTCAACTGGGTCAAGGGGCAAAACGGGCAACGTCAGGCATCGGTCTCAAATCACTTCAGCAGACGGGACACCGCATTAGACAAGACACCATAATCTTTGCATTTCTCTTACTTTTAGCGCCGCCGAGGATGAGGAGCACGAGGCGGACGCCGATTCGCTGTACATTCAACCACCGCAGGCGAGCCGCGACTCGGGCTCTGGGTCGAGGCGAGACAAGAAGAAACATTCCCGCGAACGGAGGCGCCACAAAAGCGAACGCGAGAACGTCGGCGGCAATCTGGAGCGCGATCATCGGTACGACTATCGGGCGAGGGAGGAGCACTACCATCAGCACCAGCATCAGCACCACCGCGACAGGAGCCATCACATGAGTCACGCTGCCTATCACTACCAACAGCCACCGCCGCCCCCACCGCAACAGCAGGCCCTGCCGCCGGGGCCAAGCTATGCGCACCACCATCATGCCCAGCAGCATTTGAGCGGAGCCCGGGGTGCTCCACGCGGCGATTACCATTCCTATCCGTCCGGCTACCATTCGAGCAGTCGGCACGCGGACTATCCCATGGAGGAGCCGCCCCGCAGGAGCAGCAAGTACGTGGAGAGCAAGGATGCCGAGAGCCTGGAGCAGGACCTGCGCTCCAGGCTGCTCAAGAAGCGGCACAACTATGTGAAGGACTACGAAACGGAGGAGAACTACGAGCGTGGCGACAGGGAGAGAGATCGCGACCGGGAACGGGAAAGGGAACGAGAACGAGACCGAGGGCGCAAGGAGCGGGAGAGGAGCACCCGAGGGCCGAAGCAGAGTCGTCACGAGCGGGTGATCGAGCTGCTGGACAGTCCCGAGGCTGAGCAACAGGCGCAGCACGCGACGCATCAGCACAAGTCGCACCGCAAGTTGCGGGAGGAGCCGTCGGAGGTGAGCAGGCGAAAGGTGCCCGAGGATCCAGAGCTAGTGGCGCGAAGGGAGAAAATCCTGGCGGCCGAGCGGGAGAACCGTCAGCGGAAGCAGACAGCGCGCGAGGAGCTCGAGGCGCGCAGGGAACTGCTGCGGGAACGGAACGAGCACAGCGATGCGCTCAGTCCAACAGCTGTGGCCGCCAGTGTCACGGCAGGCTTGAATATTGTGAAGAGGAAGTCAAAAGACAGCTACGACCGGGACGTCAAGCAGAAGAAGCGGCGGGAGGAGGTCGAGGTGATCCGGGACGATGATGACGAAGAGGAAGACGACGAGGAGGAGGACGAGGACGAGGACGAAGAGGAGAGCGAGGAAAGCGACTCCAACGAGGAGGGGGAGGCCGAGGAGGAGGGCAGTGCGGAAAGCGACAGTGAATCGGGCAGCGACGCCAGCTATGCCAGCAAAAAGAAGAGCAAGAGAAAAGCCAAGACAAACGCCGCCGAGGACGACGACGAAGATCTACCCCTGCCGGACAGTCCACTCAGCGTGGGCGAGCTGTACAAGTCGCCCAAGCAGCGCCCCCGATCCCGATCCGTCAGCTCGAAGAGCAGCTCGCCGCAGTCCAGCCGCAGCAGTCGCTCGCGATCGCGTTCGCGTTCCCGCTCGCGGAGTCAGAGCAGCATGGACGTGGACGAGGAGGACCGGCGCGAGGTATCGCCCAGCAGCAGCACGCGCAGCGAGGAGCGCGGCATGGCCCAGCAGGAGGAGGAGAAGCCCGACGAGAAGAGCAAGCCGAAACCCGTCGAGGATCTGCCGCCCTGCGATGACAAGGGAGTGCCGCTGCCCAACTATTTTCCCGGCGTGCAGGGCTGTCGATCCGTCGAGGAGTTCCAATGCCTCAATCGCATCGAGGAGGGCACCTACGGTGTGGTCTACCGGGCCAAGGATAAGCGAACCAATGAGATAGTCGCCCTGAAGCGGCTGAAGATGGAGAAGGAAAAGGAGGGCTTCCCCATCACGTCCCTCCGCGAGATTAACACTCTGCTCAAGGGCCAGCATCCGAATATTGTGACCGTGCGGGAGATCGTGGTTGGCTCGAACATGGACAAGATCTTCATCGTGATGGACTATGTGGAGCATGACCTCAAGTCGCTGATGGAGACGATGAAGAACCGCAAGCAGAGCTTCTTTCCCGGCGAGGTCAAGTGCCTCACGCAGCAGCTGCTCGATGCGGTGGCCCATCTCCACGACAACTGGATACTGCACCGTGACCTGAAGACCTCCAACCTGCTGCTCTCCCACAAGGGCATCCTCAAGGTGGGCGACTTTGGTCTGGCCCGCGAATACGGCTCCCCCATCAAGAAGTACACATCGCTGGTGGTGACCCTCTGGTACCGAGCCCCGGAACTGCTCCTCTGCTCTCCCGTCTACTCAACGCCCATCGACGTGTGGTCCGTGGGCTGCATTTTCGCCGAGTTCCTCCAGATGCTGCCTCTCTTCCCCGGCAAAACCGAGATCGATGAGCTCAATCGGATATTCAAGGTGGGTCCCCCCTTAGCTTTACGTTATTTTCTGCCACTTGACCATGGAAATTGTTGAATCTTTCAGGAACTTGGCACTCCCAACGATAAGATCTGGCCCGGCTATACCGAACTGCCCGCCGTGAAGAACATGCTGTCGCAGAACTCACAGTTCACCGAATATCCCGTCTCGCAGCTGCGCAAGCATTTCCAGGACAAGACCTCCGAGAAGGGGCTCTCGCTGCTGCAGGGCCTGCTGACGTTCGACCCGAAACAAAGACTGACGGCTGACGCGGCCCGCAAGCATGGCTACTTCAAGGAGCTGCCCCTGCCCATCGATCCCTCCATGTTCCCCACGTGGCCCGCGAAGAGCGAGCTCGGCGCCCGCAAGGGCCAGGCCTCGTCGCCCAAACCGCCCTCGGGGGGCTCGCAATTCAAGCAACTGGGCCGGGACGAGCCCATCGCCATGGGGCCGGGCAACAAGCTTTCGTCGGGCATCATCACAGGGAACAAGAAGAGCCACGGAGCCGGTGCTTCGTCGGCCAGCACGGGATTCGTCCTCAATGCCGGACTCACCCAGCGCCAGTTGGCCATGGGGCCGGGCTTCAGCCTGAAGTTCTGATTCGGATTCGAATACGAATTGCGTTTAGCAGTGTGCATATTTTTAGCCAATTACGATTAATTGTTATGTATAGTTAGCGATGTAAGTATAAAATTTCGTTTAATTGTCTGTGTAAAAATATTGTTCCATATATAATTTAAAAAGCCATGCAAAACCAATGCAGCACAGATGCTGTTTCTCCTAATTGGGTGGTCTCCCACATCGTAATCCTTAGGCAAAGTGAATTGTCTTTATTTTAACATTCATATAAAAAATATTACTAGACTCGGTAGAGTCTAGAGAGGTTTTGTCTTTCCTTAAAACCGGACAGGGGTACGTACCATTTCCTGCTTCCAAAAAAAACCCACCCAGCCCCCATTCGCATTCGTAACTTTAGAACCTAACCTACGGGGGAATACTTGATGCGGCCCTGGTGTGCCTAAGTGGACCAGAGGTAGAAGTAAGTGCTCTGCCACGTGGGAATGTAGTCCTTCAGGGGACCGGCCACCATTTTCGTGAGGGGAACAGTGTTGGCCAGGAAGTCCAGGATCCGTTCCAGTCGCGTTTTCGTGAAACGATCGTAGAACGGCGATCGGACGAGGAAGTAAAGGATGTTGATGCAGCGTCGGCTGAGCTCGAGTTTCTGCTGCTTGGACATCAGGTCCCTGTGCTGGCGGTACAAATGGATGCTGTACAAATCCACCGACAAGGCAAGCACGTACTGCTTCCAACTGTGCCGCCCAAACAGTCCCATGGCGGCCAAGTGAATGAGCGGCTTGGATATATACAGATACTCGGCGGTGAGCAGTTCCCGCGGTATTTGCGTCTTCGCCGACTCGTTGTTGTCGATGTGAAGCTTGAAGTCGCGATACTGCAGGGGCGGTGCGCCCTCTACCTTGCGGATCAGGCGGCCGGAGCGCTTCAGCTGGAAGGTGATGGAGTGCTGCGACTGCGGGATGTTCTCCGCCAGCGTTGGCGCCGTCTCCGACTGAGCCTTCTTGGCCAGCGCCCGGCGATTGAGCGAGGCAATCGGGGGCGATGTAATGATGTCGGAGGTGGAGTGTTTCAAGATAAACAAACGACCGGCCGCCTTGAAGGCCTGTATGAGCGCTATCACCAGCCACTTGCCCGTCTGACCGAACAGCCGGCGGGCCGATATCTCGATGAACACCTCACTGTACTCGAGCGTTGTCAGCGTGACCTTTAGACGGTAGCAAAGTTTCGACTGCAGCCGGAGCACGGAATTCTCCTTTGCGTTGCGCGCCCGCTCGATGATCCGATCGTTGTAGAACACCAGCATGTTGGACAGGGTGTATACCAATTCGCTGACCACATTCGAGGAGGATATGCGTCCTGGAAGGGTTTCGAAATCGGTGATAATGCAACCAACCCATTAACGGGAGTGGGCCGGCCCTACCTGCTATGAAGTAAGACACCCATTTGGCGGTGGTCTCGAAGTCGCCCACCACGTCCGGGTTCTTGGCCACCCACGCCTCGTACGCCTTCAGCATGCCCTTGAGGGAGTCCATGTCGCGGATGGATTACGTTTGTTGCTCGCGGATCGCAGTTGGGAACAAAAAGATCGGAACAGGTCGTGGGTGCAGGCAACTCGAATGTTGCAGCTATCGTGGGATTAGGAAAAGGCGTTAGGGATTTTTAACAGATTAACAGAAGGTGGCGCATGCTATTCTCTTGTTATTCAAAGACGTAATACAAACAACGCAGAACCTAGACAAGAGACTAAAACAGGCATAACAGAAAAACTCCTTTATTATATGCCATTTTTAGGAAGAATATATGAATGTATAATATTTCCCAATTGTTATGTCAATTAAAGAACTTTGTTTTTGGTTGGAATAAATTTATTTTAAATGCATAGTTCGCCCTGGCATTATAGTTTCGCTGGCATTTGACGCGAGTCACGTTTTTGGTTAATGATCCTCTTGTTATAGTTTACCATTAACATGTGCAAAATTTGGCAAATCATAACCATACTAGATATTTGACCTGAAAAGATGTCAATAAACCAATATAGAAATGTAAATTTTTATATTTATTTACTCACCGCCTAAAAAGTAAGCAACCCATTTAAGATTTTCGTTTATGTCGGCTGCTAGCTGCGGATGTTTGTCCACCCAACTCTCGTAGGATTCTTGTATTTTCTCAAGTTGCTCCATGGTTGCAACAGTGTAACAAACAACAGCGTAACAGTGTAACAAAAGCATCCAAAATCAAGCAAAGACAACTTTTAGGGGAGCCCCCTTTATATGCCAAATATGTTTACTCACTATTATGATTTCCGCTTACTGCCCGATTTGTGACGTCACAGATGGCTTGGAATCCAAAAAGGCGTTAGCCCATTTGCTCGTTCCCGCACTCTGCTTTGTGATTAGAGAACGGAGCACGACTGACTTGTGGGGTCGTTTCGTTAACGTTTTCGCTCTGCGCTTAGGTTTTCGGCAAACAAAATTGAATTAAAAGTCGAGATTCAGATGTCCGGAAACGGTACGGACACCGGTGACACCACCACGATCATGTCGAGCACGTCCCTGCAGCGGGATTTCGATGCGGTCGCCGAGGAGCAGTTGCCCCGGGAATCGCTGGTAAAGTCGCAACTTTTTAACCCTCCACCCCTTGGCGAGGCTTTGTCTAATCTGTAATCCACTGGGCGCGCAGATAACGACTGCAGTCAGCTTTCTACAGAACACGAAGGTGCGCCACACCACGCTTATCCAGAAGCAGCAGTTCCTGCGGTCCAAAGGTCTCACCGCCCACGAGATCCAGCTGGCCTGCGAGCGGGCCGGCGTCTTCACCCAGGACCCCAACAGTGCCCCCAACACGGTGATCAGCATCGGCTCCCAGCTGCAGGCGGTCCAGCCGGCGCCCACGGCCCTCTCCCGCCTGCGGGAGCTCATACACTCAGCGGCCTTGTTCAGCGGCGTCGTCTATGCGGTCTATCTCTTCTGGAAGGTGAGTGCTCCAGTCCCAGGCCCAGGACCAGGCCTTCGAACTGCAGGCAGAAGGGGAACCCATTGTCGGCTTGGTTCTGCCCTCAAAAATAGCAATATTTGGCTTTACGATAAACGAATAGCTCGGTTTTGTTGCTCATAAATCGAAGAAGAGTCCAAAGATCATTCAAAAGTTGACAGATCTTGATTAAAGCTTTTGAATAACAGATTAGGGAACCCACTAAGCTATCCACCTCATATGTTAACTTCCACAAAACTCACTTTTTTGCGCATAATATTAAAATGATTTATGGTTGAGTGAGGTAAAGTCTAAACATTACTCATTAAAAGAGATTTTTGTAGGATTGCCTGAGATTATATCACTTGTTGTATAACTTTAATTTTAGACAGAATTAACTACATTTTAATGGAAATTCTCAAGAACTTAGTTCCCAAAAAGCATCCTCAATTTCCTTTTAATAATCTAGTCAAAAATCCAAGGTTAAGTGAGGTAAACACTAAACATTACTCATTAAAAAAGATTGTTGTAGGATTGCATAGATGCCTGAGATTAAATTTGTTGTATAACTTAAATTATAGACAGAATTAACTACATTTGCGTTGAAATTCTTAAGAACTTAGTTCCCAAAAAGGATCCTCAATCAATTCATTTTTATCAAAAATTAAGTGAGGTAAATTATAAATACTCATTAAAAGAGATTATTATATGATTGATTGCATAGCTGACTTGGGTTGTATTTTAATATAAAAGTATTCCAAAATATAATCCTCAACTTTTCTTAACTAATCTGATATAAGATCCAACCCTGAAACCTGAAAGATATACTCAAAGCTTAAATTAGAATCAGAATTTTACTGAATTACAACTCACTCACTGTTTACTCACTAAAACAGCTCGTTATATGATTATTAGCTGCCTTAAATACCCAAAATTTGCATTAACTTTGCTCCCAAACCCAGAAAATTCCATTAGAAATAGATACGCAAGCTGATTCCTTTGTGGAACAGAAATAGAACCCATGGGACGGACGCATTTTCCGCTCTTTGTTCCAGGGAATACATTTTGTAAAACACTTATGATTCACACTAATGATTCTCCTTTGTTTGCAGAAATACATTGCCCCCTACCTGTTTGGCAAGCCCAAGAGGAAGCCCGTTGAGGAGGCGCTGGACGACATTGAGCGCAAGGTGGAGGCGCGCACCAGCGACCTCAACCGGGAGATCGCGTTGGTTAGGGATCTGATTAGCAGCCAGCAGCGCGACCATGCTCAACAGCTGAACCGCGAGTTCAGCAACTTCCGCAGCGACCTGGACGCCATCAAGGGGCTGCTGCTCAACCGGAAACAGTTCGCCGGCCCTGTGGCCCCCCTCGCAGTGCCATCGATACCCGCCTGGCAGTTGGCGGGCTCTCCGCATCGCCACCATCGCCTCAGCCAGTCGGACGACAACGAGAAGGGGGACGACGCCGGCTCCGGGTCTGGTTCCTCGGAAACGGAGGTGGTGACCAAGAACAGCGACTCCAGCCTGGAGATCATGTAGGGCAGTTAAACGCGGACGAGGCTAGCTATGTAGAGGCAATATATAGTGGTTGAGCTGTAGAAGAGATCGTTTGTAAATTGAGTTTCCCCTTGAGAATGCCTTGAAGACGTTTTGGTTGTTTTGCTTTGCGTTTTTTATAGCATTTAAGTTTTCTTTATAGTCAACAGCTAATCCATATCCAAAAGTACATACACACCACAAACACTCACAATACACACTAAATATACGATAATAAAAAATGTTTACATAATAACAGGTTTGAATTTAAAGAAACTGTTTAATTAAGCGCAAAAATGCTTTGTGTGAAGTGTTCTTGTTTCGATACATTTTCGTTCTTTTTTTGTTGTCGGGAAGGTTGGAGTTGTGAATTGATTCCGATATTAAATTTTTGGACTTACGAGTTAATTGGTTTCTAAAATTGTTTGCCGTGTGCTACACTCTATAAATTGGCTAAATTCCCATTAGTTTGGATTTTTCGGATTTCCTTCGAAGATCTTACGCGGGCGGGCGATCCTAATCGAGTTCTAAACTATTATTTTATTTTGTTATCGTTATTGTGCGGTGCGTAGTAATGTATTAGTTACAAATTTGGTTCTCTGCGCAATCCGTGTGTCAGTTTCTTCGCTACTTACGTTAATGGTTTATCAATTTGTACAGGCGATAAGGTATTAATCAGTTAATCGTTTGCCGTATTTCCATTAAAGTAAGGTTGTGTATCCTAAGTAAGTTAATAGTCTCACAAAAGATTGTTTGTTAGGGGCTTATACATCGTGTTTATGTTTATGTTTATATTTATTACTTTCTTCTAATATTTACTGTTTACTTAATGTTTTTACGTTTGTTTTGCGAATGGAAAACCATTGTGAAAAGGACCCGAAAACAAGGATTAAGAACCAATACCCTACCCATACTAAGTATGCATAATCAAAGTCTTTTGCTGGGTAGCTGGTAGCTTGGCCCTTGCTTTTGCCTTTTTTGGGGTATACTTGTCGTTACATAAGATAAACAGCGGCCAGGCCGGCTTTATCAGCTATTTCAAATTAAATATAACATATTTACAAATAACGTTTAACTTGCGATCAGGGCAATACCAGCAGCCAATGGCCAAGAAATGTGTGTAAACTTGCAAACTAAAGCCTTGCAAAAAAAAGGTGTATAAAGAAAATAATTCGACAACTGCCAGAGCTTCTTGAATTATAGTACATAGCTCACCTCAAAGGGATTTCCAATGCAGAAATCGCGAAAATATCGTATGCTGATTAGGTTTACGAACTAACAATCTTAAAAAAAAAACGTCCAAACTGGCAAATAAACAATTTGTGTTGTATGGACCCCGGATGCGGGGGTAGCTTCTCCCTAGTTGGTATCCCTAATTTACGCCAACAGAAGTAAACGCAACTAGTGGTACTATTACTAGTGTCACAAAGTGTAAAGACAGTGTAGAAAAAATAGAACCATTTATGGATCGATCGTGAGGCTACCCTCTAGACGGCTGAATTGATGACCTGCGCCTGCGAGGAGGCGGTGCTGCTGATGCTGGTGGCTTGGCCGAAGGCGGAGCCCGCTGTCGAGGTCGCCGATGTGCTCGCCGTGGCTGTGATGCTCACCGCAGCGGAGGTCGCCGACGATCCACCGTCCGGATAGCCACCGGAGGCTGGGGCCGGCGACAGCGACATCGTCGAGGACGAGGGCGAGGAGCAATCGCTCTGCACACTCATCGTGGGCGAGGCGGCCACCAGGTTGCTGCTGCTGGTGGTGTTGCTGATGGTCAGCGGGAACTGGGGCGGCGGATTTCCGGTGGGCGTGTGCGGCGACAGCGGCGATGAGGCTGCCGCCAATGGACTGATGCTGGAGCTCGTTGTTATGGCAGCCGACGTGGAGTTACTGCTGTTTATCCCACTGCTCGTCGTCGGTGTTCCCGGACCCGATGTGGCGGACGTGGATGGCGGCGTGCCCGAAGGCGACTGTTGGCTGGAGCTCAGGCCCGAGGCTGAAGCTACGGCTGCTGCCCGCTCGCGCTCCCTGTCGCGCTGCGGCCGAAATGCCTCGCGCAAGGCCTCCACCCGGTTCTCGTTGGGACCCCAGCGCGCGTAACCGGCACTGTTCTGCAGCCACACCACCTGGGTGCCCTGCATGCACTTGACCAACACCTCGGACCTGCAAAAACACCTCATTAGTATCCTCTGTGGGGGTGGTAGCTAAGCAAACTCATATACTTTTGCATCATGTGCTGGTAGCCGTGTCTGTACTCGTGGGCCATGCCCAGGACCACCATCGAACGACGCTTGTACATGCTGTCGTCCAGCTTGGATATGCTCTTCCACTCGGGCAGAAAGACAATGAAGCTGGGGAGGCAAAGCGATCATGTTAGTTCCAAGCACTGGGTACCGCCCATCGCATAGCTCACCTCAGAGGCTCCATGGTGTCCGTAAGCAGTTTGTCGATGTGCAGCAAACAGGCCTCAATCAGCTCCTCGCAGTGCGGAGGGTTCACTTGGAAGGATCCGGAAACGGGCTTGAAGTCCAGGAAGGGCCTGCAAATAGTGCGGGTTAGTTAAAGGACATAGCTATAGTCATAGTTAGAGGAACTCACCCCCTGGATCCGAAGTAGGCATCCGTGTCGGCGAACGCCGAGCAGTACTGCCGGAAATAGGAATTGAATGGCGAGGCGAAGCACTCGAAGCTTACGCCAAAGTGACGATGCAGGCACTCGAAAACTGGGACGGGCAATGCCGCCTGGGTCATCTCCGCCTCCTGGGACGAGTTGAGGGCATTGCCCAGGAAGGTCTGATACCTCTTGAGCAGGCACCACACCCGCCCGATGAACAAATCGAACTTCTTGTCGTCGAAACAGTTGTGGCGATACAGCTGCTCCAGCTTTTGCAGATACGTGAGGTTGATGTACTGCGCATCCGGCTGGTTGATGGTGGCGGGTGTGTACTTGATGATCATGTGGTCGCGATCCTGCAGATACTCGATCGCCGGCATGCGGGGCGATGGAACGGCGAACTGGATGGGGTAGCACCACACCTTTTTCAGATGCGGCGGCGGCGGCGGAGGCGAAGGCTCCGGTATGCCGTGCTCCTTCAGCAGCTGCAGATGGCGCTCCCGAATCTTGCGAGCATGATCCGCCGACAGGTGGTAGATCTTGACGCACAGCGTCTCCACCGAACTCTTGACCGTTTCCACCAGATGCGGCTCGCACTGCCGCTTCAGGTGGGCCAGGCGGTCCTGGAAGTCCTCGTAGCTGGCTCCCACGGTGCGTCGCAGCCACTGGAAGGTGTCCTCCACGTTCCACTTGACCACCTTCTTGGACTCGGCGGGGGCCGAGCGGGATTCGATGATCTGTTTGGCCGCCTCTGCGTAGCGGGAGAGCTGCTTGCGGGCATCCCCCGTGAACTTGGGCTTCACAATCTTAATCGGTATGTCCGACATGATCTCGCGGTACATGGAGCTGGAGATCTCGGGCAGGCAGTTGCTGGGCAATAGCGGATCGCATCCGGTGTCGATGACCTTTCGCTCCATCAGCCAGCGGTTGAAGGAGTCCCTCGGCGCCTTGATGTTCTCCCGGCGCATGCACAGATCCTCGTAGGTCTTCAACAGCTTCATGCTGAGCGCCGCCCGCAGAGCCTCGATCTCCGGATGCGGCTGCGGCAACAGGGTCGGCGGTCGTTCCACAATCACCGCATTGGTGCACACCTCCAGGTCCCAGGGTCCGGCCAGGACGAACTTCTTCATCGGCGGTCCGCCGCCCACATGGTGCTGATTCGGATGTATGTGCATGTCGTCCGAGGGCCGCCGCTTCAGGTGGTGATGCTGCTGCTGCTGGTGCATGTTGGGGGTCATGGGAGTGCCGCCGCCAGCATGACAGATGCCCAGGGGATCGGTGAGCGGGTCGAAGGGCCTGGTGCCGGGCATCTCCCACAGCGACTCCCCGGTGACCTTGTTCCAGTAGTACGGCCGGTTCTCCCGCTTGGACCAGAACTTGCGCCATCCCTGGTTGACCAGCTCGCCGGTGAGCTCCTCGCCATAGCCGCCCGGTCCGGGTCCCAGCGTGGGTGGGCCCTGCGGTGTGTGCGCCATGGTGTCCAGCAGCGAGGGGCCGTGTGTCTTGGTCGGCGTCGAGGGGGAGGAGCAGCTGGCCACCGGCGAGCTGCCCGGAGCATCCGACAGAATGGGCCCTGTGACCGTGGGCGCCCCGGCCGTGGGCGAGGGTGCAATATTGTTGGAGGCACTGGCCGTCAGCTGATCCCACGCGCTCTGCGAGGCCGAAGAGGAGGCACTGCTGGTGCTGGCCACGGCCGGCGAGGCTCCAGCCCCCGTCCCCGCACCCGCACCCGCTCCGGTTCCCGTTCCCGTTCCCACGCCCGGTGTACCGGTCGAGGCAATCACGGAGGAGGCCAAGCTCCCGCCCAAGTTGTGTATGCTATTGCTGCCGCTGCTGTTGTTGTTGGCCGCTGCCATTCTGTGTTTTTGTTTTGCGTGCTAATCTGCAAGAGAGAGGTAAACAAAGAACGTGAGAAATGAGAGAAGCGGCCGCGGAGTGCGATGAGAGCGGAGAAGGAGTCTTGTCAAGAGCGAGCAGAGCCCATGAGCAAACAAGCAATCAATGGGCAGTGATGGCACTTTAATTTATAATATAAACATTTTTCGGCCAACTATAAGCTAGATTTTGGTATTGCATTTGGTTTACCATAATGAAATATGCTTCAGCTAACTATAAACTAAATTTGGAGTATTTCGTTTAACATAAAAAAAACTTGTTTGGGAGGTAATTGCAATAATATTGAATAAAGACCAATTGTAGATGTAATTCTTTAACTATAAAACACACTTGTGAATTCAATTTTGTTAAATTCTGTTAAATATGTAAAGAAAAACCATTAAATTTAAAGGGAATAACTGTTAAATACTTAAATTCAATTTATTAAGTAACCTGCTGTGACTGTCTGGCTCCATCTGGCCGTTTTCCGGCCAACTCTGCACGGCTGACGGAGAAGATAATGGAATCGAAGAAACCGAAACCACCACCGGAGAGCCTATAACTGCCGTTAAGTCGGGCCAGTCGAAAACAGACACTCAGCGAGGCGAGATCGGGGGCGCGCACGAAGTGATGCGTGTGGATCGAGGGTTTGAGTAAGGAAATTAACTCGAAATTCAAGAGCTACGAAATTTCCATTAAATTGACGGAAACCTTTGGCTCCCCCAACCCCTCCGCCGCCCACAACCCGCCCAGCAACCTTTTACGAAACGAAAACAAACCGCAGAGAGCGGCGAGAGAGCTGGTGCGCTCTCGCTCTCTCTCTCCCTCTCTTTCTCTCTGGCACGAATGAGAAATCAAAACAAATTGCAAAAGAATAGAGATTTTCAGCCGTCGCCTTTGCCTCGCCTTTCGCTGGGCTATGTGTATATGTTTTGACGAGCGTGTACCTAAGCGTATGCGCACCGCCACCAAAGCGAGAACGGGAAATATACAAAATTATTTGCTGCACTCGCACACACACGCGCGCACTTGCACTACACAGGCACACACACTCGCGGCAGCATTGCAGGCGAGGAATAAACAATTGCGGAAATAATGGGACACTTGGTTTCGTGGCCGAGAGATGGGCTACGTCATGCCATCGAAATAATGGCGCGCTTTTTGCTCATTTATCTGGCAGGCAGGCGGGCGGGCGCGCGTTCAGGCAGCGCATAGACTTAAATTTAAAAGAAAAAAACATTGAAAAAATTGGTTGGTTTTTTTGTTTTGATAGCAACGTTCATTCCTTTAATTTTGCAACAATTCGATGATTGAGAGATGGGGGGTAAACAAAACATTGTGGGTGCAAGGAAAATTTCTCTACACTTTCTTTTCGGGGCAGGCAAGGCGCACATCAATATTTTCCATTTAATGTGCGAGAGTGTGCCTGCGCTGCCTGGCATCGTGTGGCCAAATGTATTCAATGCCATTTAATGCCACTGCACTCACCCAGTTTCAACTATCCTATTGAGATAAACACACGCTACGTGCTGGCTAACATTTAGGCGTGCTCTGGCCGCACGAATTCCCGCGATTTTCCACAGCAATTCGTAAATATCTCTTCTCAGGTTCTTTTTTCAGCAACGAAACTCGGGGCAGTCGATTCGAGATGGCCTGCCAACCGATACCCCGATATGTTTCGATACCGCCCGCCAGGGTTGCCACCCCACCGTGGCTATCGATGCGCCTGCTTTGGAATGTGTAACAATCTTTATTCTTAACTCATTGCCTGCAGCTTGAGGCAAATTTCTATACTAATATTGAGATCGGGCTTGTAGCGGTTGATCAGCCGCAGCAGGTTGAATTTTTTAGCCTTGGAGTTGTTCGACTCCAGTTCGTACAAGGTCGAAAGGTTGACCAGCAAGCTCTCGTTCAGGGACTTTTGGGGGTTCAAATTAATAGCGCGCTCGTAGAGATTGATGGCATCCTTGAGCTTGCCGGCATAGAGCAGGCACACGCCCATGTTGTTCAGGATCATTGTGTTGCCAGAGTCCAGATGCAGGGCCTTCTGGAAAATCGCATAAGCCTCGGGAAAGTCGTTCTTGGCCACGGCAATCAGGCCTTTGTCCACCAAGTCCCGCAAATCGGGCGAGGAATTGCTGGCAATCACAAGGAATATTAAATTTCTAGTAGGAATTTAAGTAATAAAGTTGTTGCTTACATCTCCCGCAACCTCCTGGACACGGCAAACTTTTGTTCTGCCCCAAAAATATCACCAATTTGCAGATAAATGCGTCCCCAGGCGGAGTACAAGGCACGCTGGTCCTCTTTGCTTAGATTGGAACGCTTGAGGAGTGTGCCCTCCATGATGTCGTCTATCATGCTGAATTTTTTCATCTAAAACCAAAGGAAAAATGGGTTAATACTTTAATCACAGATTACATCATTCACCTACCATTAACCCGCAGTTGATGATCGAATGCAGGACCCTCTCGCAGCGTTTTTGCCAAAACTCCTCGGCCGGCTTGTTTCTTTGGCCTGTGTAGTGCTCCCGGATCTCCCGACTGGTCACATGCAGCTCCGAGAGCCTGTCCAGCGCTATGTGTGGCTTGCCCATGTAAATGGGCAGCTCTGCGAGCAGAAGGCGAAACGAAAAGCAGGCTATCGACCCGCTCTTGCCGTTGTACATCTCCGGGTAAAAGTCGTAGAACACATCCGGGCTGTCTAGCTGCCCGAAAGGCTCTGCCTCTGCGCTGAGCAGCTCGAACTCGCCCAGCTTGGCGAGGAGCGCGAGGCGGGTGAACCAAAGCTGCAGAGAGTGTGGCGAGTGCTTTGCCGGCTGGCCCGAACGCCCGTATCCTTGTCCATAGATGGTTAAAAGGCGGCCGGTTAAATTGACAGCCGTGCGAAAGCATCCGGCATGGATGAGGGTCCTCAGCCCGCGCTCGTCCTGCGTGACATCGTCGATGAGGAGGATCTTGCGGTATGCCAGCTCGGACTCGCCCAAGTGCTGCGTCACAGCAATGACAATGGGATCGGGCTAGAAGGGCGGAAATCTTGGATTACAGCTCGAGTTTGGTATGAATTATATGCCAAACTTGTACCAAATCGCTTTGCAGATGTATGCCCGGCATTATCAGCTTGCTGGGCTCTTTCTCGCGCGGCAGCTCCCAAAGATTTCGCACCTCTTCGCTGACTTTGATGGAATCATGGGTGTCCGTCTCGGGTGTTTCCACAAATTCCGGTGGCTGGAAGAGCCCGGTGAAGGTGCTGGAGAGCATGGCGCTGCTGCTGCTGTCGGGCGGGGACTCCTTCGCCTTGGCCTTGGTCAGCTCATCAAAAAAACTGGGCGGATCGTTGGCAAAGTATTCGCTAAGATTCGATTTATTTGACATGTCTTGTTTTCCTCGGGTATCGGTATCGCAGTGTGCCCGTTGTGCTTTTGCCCGCAAATCTGCAGGTGCAAATATGTAAAAGCTATCGGTTTCTATCGGTCTGGGGCCATCTCGGTTTACTTTGCTCTCATATAAAAAGGGCGTACGCAGGCCTAGGTTTTATTTACTTTTTAGGCACTGTAGAGGTAAAACTTTAAATTAACTCAGAAGAAAGTTATTTTAAAAATGTTCCATATATTGTATATTTTTTTTTTATTCTTTATTAATATAAAAAAGTTTTATTGTTTGAGGTGGAATTTAACAAGACGGTAGTTCTTACAGACCAATTTAAAAATGAAATTGTCAGGTCGCAAATTTTTAAAAATTGTTTCATATATTGTATATTCTTTTTTATTCTTTATTAATATAAAAAGAGGTGGAATTTAATAACACGGCAGATTAGACAGTCCAATTTAAAAATGAAATTGTCAGGTCGCAAATTTTTAAAAATTTTTCCATATATTGTATATTCTTTTTTATTCTTTATTAATATAAAAAAGTTTTATTGTTTAGGGGTTGAATTTAACAAGACGTTAATTTTGTCAGTCCAATTGAAAACTGAAATTATCAGGTCGGCAATTTGAAATCCTTAGCTACGTAAAAGAGATAAAATAAAAAGTAAATTGGAGACTAGAGTTACATTTTTATTCCCAAAATACACAAAATGTTACACATTCTCCAACCAGAAATAAAATCATTTTAAGCTTATTGATCTATTGCCATTATTTGACTGCATTTGTTTATTTTTATTGTACAATACATAAAGCAAACATTAATTTAATCTAGAGCTAACAAAAAGTGTCATTTGATGACCAATTTTTCATTTGCTTTCTTCCTAACATAAAAACGCACTACGCTCTATTTACACAAAAAACCAGCATCGCTTGGATCGCGGTTTATTGCCCGTTGAAAATTGTTTCGGGATAATAGCTCGGGGCATTGAACATGCGCGGGAAAGCATTTCCATCCAATTGGCCAACAGGCAGTACTGACATTAAATCACTGAAAAGAAATTAAAATAAACAATTTTTTATTAAATGAGTGAAGTACATCATGAGTTATTAATACACAAATTGTAGTTCAAGATCATAGTATCAATACTCCTTCGGGGCTATGTAATTTCCAAACAATATAAAAACCAAAAATCTATATCGAATAATTCCAAGAGTTCCCATGAATCCTTAAAAAACCATTAGAATCTCCATTTCGTTGTAGACTTTTGGAATTTGTTTCAAACCCAGTCGAGTATGTGTTATAGCCCAGAAAAAGAAAAGGAAAAGCAAACACATTTAGTCCACTTGTGTGTGCTGCAATTTGACGCCCCTGGAGAGGAGGCGATCAAGCAGCGGGGGATAGAGAAGGAGAGGGGGTGTGGCAAGAAGGGGACCGACCGACCAGGCACATGCTACACGCATGCGCTGCGTTAGGAGCCGGGCACGTCCCGGGTCCCAGGGCTCTATAAATATGCAGAGGACCGTGCAAGGAGCCGGCCGAAATTGGACATAAAACACGCTCAAGTGGGCCGACTGGACGCACAAGTGCTTTACGGTCACTTACAAACGATTTTTAATGCCAATTCCAAAACAATTGATTATATTCGTTTGCATTTCGAAGTTCTCTTTCGGTTCTAGGGCGAGCACCATCGAGTGTTGAATGAATTGTTTTACGAGTTATGCGGAAATGGGAATGGGCCTGGACAGGGTTCGGGTTTGCCTTTGCCTAAATTAAGTTTGAAATTCATCTTTTGGGACATGGAGTTCGGGGAACCCACGCAGTGAAATCTACATAACTAATAGCAAATGGTTATAGGAATATTTAGGAAGTCTGGGTAGGCTCTTGGCCAAGTAATAGTTAATTTAAAACTAATGTATTTGAACAAAAAACGGTTACTTCTTTAGTCATTTGCTTTAGGAAAAGTATGTATACTTAATTAGGGAGTTTTGGTAGAGACTTTTCTAATGAATAACTCCTATATTTTAATAGGAACAATTAATTTAAATCCGAAAGTTTTTGCATCGTATAATTGACCAAATATCGAGCAATTCTTCAATCATTTGATTTACAAAAAGTATGCAGAATTTTGGCCTAAAATTAATGTGTTTTTATCGGTATTAACAATGAAGGGATGTTTTAAATTAATTGAATTTTAGAGTTGAACTTACGGTCTCTGCTGTGGCGTGCGGTCCCTTTGGCGACGGTTCTTGAACCAATTGGAAACCTGCGTCAACGTGAGGCCGGTCTTCTTGGCCAGCGTCTTCTTCTCGTCGGGCGTGGGATAGCGATTGGTCAGGTAGCAGTCCTTGAGGGCGTTCCGGGACTTCTCCTTGAAGCAGTAGACCGTCTCCTCGCCGTCCCAGATTGTCTTGGGCAGAGGATACTTTTTTCGCAAGCGGTACTTGTCCACCGCTCCGAGGGGACGGCCGCGCACCTTCTCCGCCTCCTTGTAGTGGGCCTTGAACCAGAGATTCTGCAGGTCCACGTGGTACTTGATGGAGAAGCAGTGGGTCTCCAGGAGGTTGTACAGCTCGTGGAACTGGCCCAGGTTGTAGGCCACCATGGCGCGGGCACGCAGCACACTCTCGTTGGTCTTGAAGAACTCGCTGGGGGGCAGGCTGCACAGGAATGTGGTCAGCTTCTCGATGTCGCCCTTTTGCTGCAGTGCCTCGCACATGCACTGGATCTGGAAGGGATTGAAAAGAGGGGAATGTTCAATTCTGGGTTTCCTTTTGACTATGTAATCTCTTTCTTTAATTTGTTCAAACAAAATAGCACTATCTTTAATATAAAAGTTGGTATAGTAAAGAACCTTCAAAGGGCAATCATTTAGATGTAATGATCTCCCAAACAATGCTTTTATTTAAACTAAAAGAATCTTATTGATGCATTTTCAATGGAACCTACCTGATCCGTGGAAAACTGCAGCATTTTTGCATCAATGGGAAAACTGCCCACGGCGGACATATTGTGCGCTGCCGTGAGATTGGAAATGAGGTGTCCACCGCCCGAGGAGGGGCCGCCCAAGCCGCTGCTGTTCCTTTGAAGGCCTCCGCACAGGGAGTCCGTCTTGGTGTTCCCATTGAGATCGCCCACATTGCCGGAGCTGCCGTTCTCGAAGATGATGCTGTTCAGGCTGGGATAGTGGGTGGGCGTGCTGGAGGCGGTGGGCGGCGGAGACTTGTCGTAATCATTGGTGATGTCCTGGAATCGTCGCTCCAGCAGGTGATCCTTTTCCGCGCCCTCGTAGGGAACGAACTTGTCCAATTGCAGAACTGTTTTGCAGGACAGATTGCCGCGATATCCTGGAGGGTAAGGGATTTTATTGAAGATTATCAAAAACACAAACTTTGAAGGTTATTTGTTTGGTGTTTCGCAGGTTGGCTTATGTGTAGACTTCTTGGTTTGCATATGCCAACTCTTTTTCGCTTTTCTCACGTGCTATTTCGGTGCTCAATGGAAAAGCCCCGAAGCCCCCTCGACAAAAAANCCACCGCCCGAGGAGGGGCCGCCCAAGCCGCTGCTGTTCCTTTGAAGGCCTCCGCACAGGGAGTCCGTCTTGGTGTTCCCATTGAGATCGCCCACATTGCCGGAGCTGCCGTTCTCGAAGATGATGCTGTTTAGGCTGGGATAGTGGGTGGGCGTGCTGGAGGCGGTGGGCGGCGGAGACTTGTCGTAGTCATTGGTGATGTCCTGGAATCGTCGCTCCAGCAGGTGATCCTTTTCCGCGCCCTCGTAGGGAACGAACTTGTCCAATTGCAGAACCGTTTTGCAGGACAGATTGCCGCGATATCCTGGAGGGTAAGGGATTTTATTGAAGATTATCAAAAACACAAACTTTGAAGGTTATTTGTTTGGTGTTTCGCAGGTTGGCTTATGTGTACACTTCTTGGTTTGCATATGCCAAGTCTTTTTCGCTTTTCTCACGTGCTATTTCGGTGCTCAATGGAAAAGCCCAGAAGCCCCCTCAACAAAAAATAGCAGAATGTGACTAATCGAGCGCCCGACATGACCGGAGCGGAGCGATCGCGATCGCTGTCTTTTGACACCTCCGACGGGGCTGTGGATCATATTGGGGCCCGAAAGAGACATCAGCTAATAAATAATAAATGAATGCGATATGCTAGCACATACATACATAGGATTGCATGTGCATAAATAAATTGTCTACCCATAGATAAGTAAACATGTAGCCATTGCAGTTTTCGATTTGTAAATATTATAAAACACAGGTCTAGCTTCTTGTATTGGCGAATTTTTGGTACCCTAAAAGAGTTTTTATTAGAAAAATTCATAAAGTTCGTTTGTTTTATTAGCCCAACAGCTAGACTGTTTGAATTTAAAGCAAATACTTCGGTTTGCTTTAAAGTGACTCAAAAATAGATACATTGTTTACATTTGGAAATAATATATTCTTTGCCAAAATTGCATTGGAAGCCAGTCGTGCGCCCTATATGTACGACTATGTGTATAGTATGTTTGTACATGCAGTCCTCAAAAATGTGTTGTTCTCAGCGGAATATTAATCCCAGGCTTTAATTGTTTATGCAGCGCCTCATTGACGCCTCTGTCCCGTAACCCGATATCTCGTGTCTTGCTTGTCGCTAGACTTTTGCACCGATAAGGCTAGACCTAGTTGGGATTTGGGCAATTTATTGGGCCCTATTATAGGCACACTCACCAGCATTCGGCAGGAAGAGGGAGCCGTAGGCCATCGGAGAGCTCAAGTTGTCCTGCTGGGCCGCCGAGTGGTCCGAGGAGGTGCCGCCGGAGCTTGTGGAGTCCAGATCCCCGTTGATCGAGACCGACAGGTTGTGGGTGTCCATGTTCTTCTCAAACATTGTCCAGCGTTGCTCTCAAAATCAATTGTTTTTTTAACTTTTCACTTTGTCTGGGGCTTTTGAAATCGTTAGGGTTTTTATGGCTAGTTTTTCATTTTGAATTCTATTTCAAGGCTTAATTTCCAATTGATTTTTAAGGATAATTTTTAAACTTGTTAAACATTTAAGCACCTTTATACATATTTGGAAAATGGTAAGATTTTGTTATAGAATTTTTCACTTTTCTTGGGTCCTTTTTTCAAGGCTTAAGTTTTGTTTGAATTTCTAATTATTTTGGACAAAGTTTTCAATTATTAAAAAACCTTCATATATTTATAAAATGTCAATATTTTGTGATAAATTTTTACACTCTCTTGGGGTACTTTGTGTGTTGTGTTTAAAATTTAAACTTGTTTTTAAAAAATTTTCACTTTTATTGGGCCTTGAAGGATTTGTTTAAAATTCAAACTGCATTTTTTTAATAACTTTCAAATTTTTAAAACTGTTTTTTGAATAGCATGATTTGTTTATCCTTTTTTCACTCTTTTTAGGTCCTTTTTATGTTTTTATTTCACACTCTTGCATTCACTTCAACGGGTTGATGAAACACAATGGTTTTTTGGATTTTTCCAACTCCCGGATTATTGATTTTTTCTAGATTTTAGCGATCTATGCCCTCCTTGGCGTCTTGACGCGTCCGCTCCTCAATCGCAACTGCAAGCGGAAGCAACGATGGACAAAAAGTGAATTGCATTCCAAGGCTGCGCCCGCTTCGGTTCGTTCCGTTGCCTGCGGAACGTTCGGAATCTCGCAGAACGGCCCAGCAGCGTTCACTGGTTGCCGGGTCATCCGGCCATTTAGGGGTAGTTCCGGTTCCGCTCGTGGGCGTGACCTCTCGTCGGCCATTTTGTGCCGTTATCTGTTCGCTAATTGTGCAATCTTTTCATTGTTTTTCTTCGGTCTGTTTGTTATCTAAGGGCAAAAGCGGAGTCTTGGATTTGGAAACATCATGACCTCATTAGCTTTGCGGGTATCTAATGAATGCCCGTGCGCGGGTTCTGCGAATTTACATCGAATTTCTGTGGCATTGTTCGGTTTTCGCAAGACAAACTTTTCGGTTACTACTATTTGGGGAATCTTATTACAGCGTAGAGTGGGTTTGTTGCTTAAATATAGTTTGTGACGTTGAGAAAATACTGGAAAATACCAATAAAATATGATTTGTTCTCCATATGTTGGTTTTCGTATTCCTTAATTAAGAAGATACGTTTTTATAAAAAAAAAACATGTTGTGGTAAATAAAAAACTATAATATATTTTTAAGAGACTTATTTTTGAATAGACACTGATAAAATTGATAAAACTTCTGGCCTAATCTGTGGGTCCCAAATCCAACACCTGTGAGTCAATGATTTCCATCTCACTCCCCTACTGAGACACATAAAGCCGTAATAATGCTCGGGGTGACAATGAAAATATGTTGGCTGTGACAAATCTGGGCCTTGGGACGATTTCGAGGGGATTTGCGAGTGTGACGAAATCGTCAACCCTCCCAATTTGATGCTTAATGAATTCCCTTCGACAACAAACAAAATTCGAGTAGTGCTCCTGTTTCTGTTCCTGTTCCTGGGGCAACGCAATTGTTTGGCCTTTTTGTGGATTGTCACCTTTGTCATGTCACTTTTATTTCATTTTATTCCATCGCGCCATAGCCAGTTGAATGCAGTTGTTGAGGAGCATTTTGTAATTGAAATTTGATCCCATTAGATGAGCAGCAGCAGCCCCAGCAGCAGCAGCATCAGCAAAGAAAGAATTTTTCCACACATTACTTGGGCATCGTATTGCAGCATAAACTGACTTTGTACCTACAAACGGGAGAGTTTTTAACTAAAAAATGTGTTATCTTTCAACGGGTAAAGTTGGCTTTTTGAACTTATTATAGAAGAGCCTAAAACTATAAAATGAGGCGTTGAATTAACACTAAAATTGTTAATCTCTAAGACTTATACATGTTGTTTTAGAGGCTCTGTTTTAATAACCCTTTCCCTGAAAATTCTCCCCTTAAGTGTGTGAGCTTAGCAACCCCCACGGTCTCGAGGTGTGTCCTATAATTGACCGCACTGAAGGGATTGTAATCGCAGACGGCCTAATTCCATTATTAAAATCACGTGTCAGGACTTAGCGCACACTTGCAGGCCGTCAGTCTAAATCAAGCGGAGCTTTATATTGTATATTGTATATGTTTTTGTGTTCATTTATTTAACGGCTCAGTGCAAACGCGTCTTTTGGTTCCCACACTATCGTGTTTAGCTGAGGCAAGCAGATTTTTTTTCTTGGCCCGTCTGGTGTCTGTTTCTTGAATAATGCAAGCGAATGAATGCATCGCCAAAGTACTCCCCTCTAACTCGACTTGGTGTTTGAAAATGTTTAAAAAATTAAATCAAATGCTCTTCCGATTCTTTAAATTTCAGATTGCTATTTCCTCTTTATTGTTCTCAGTTCCGAGACATCCTAATCCGTCCATCCCATAGTGACAAGTACTTTCTGGCTCTTACCTTCAAGTAGTTAATCTCGGATTTCAAAACATTACCAACTTCTTGCATAACTGGCATTATAATTCCCTCTCAAGAATACCCGGAAATTTCAAGCACTTAGTCTCAAATTTGTATATTTACTTGTAACTTCTTGCATAACCATTTGTGGCCGGCCAGCCCCTGGTTTTTCAATAGTTTTCCAATGCACTCTTGCATTGTCTGAAGGGACGACAAATTGCTTAACTTCTCGCAAGACCAGACAGTGTCGAACATTCACTATCCGATGTTCCAGTAAGAGTAGACCCCGCAGCCTGGTTAATCCCGAAATTCCAGTTGCCGTGGACAAAATAGAGCAGCCCAGAAAACAGCTTAACAGCTGTAATCCCGAAATTCCCAACAAAACGTTTTGTAAGGTGTCACCGGATTGTCCTTATTATTCTGTCTGCTCCCATTCATGAGGAGGATTCCCTTATCCGCCTGTCGATCACACAATAATGGGCAAACCGAGGGATTGCCGGGTCGAGAGGCTTTTGTCTGGCGATGCCAAATGATTTTCGCACCTTTCGCTGAAAAATGTTGTGGGCATTACAAAGGTTTTTAGTGGACCCATCAGCCGGTAAGACAATTAATTGGCATAATAAAATATTTTTAAAATATCTATCCTCCAAAATTTTCGACTCCCAATCAACCTTGAAAGACATTCACTATTTTTGTACGCCCTGACAACGCAAATCAATCAATGCCTTGGCTGCTCCTTCATTATTTTCAAACATATGTTGAGAATTTCCACGGCTAATTGGGCGGGCGGGCGGTCGGTGTGCGCCCCATTCAGAAATCAGAGTTCCTAAAGGGGTGCTCTGAAAGACGATCCATAGTTGGCACAACCTCATTATTCTCATTAATGAAAGCTCGGCCGGTGTTTGCTTTCCTTGCAACCCAAACAGCCCCATAAATAAGACGAGTGCAGCGCTGCTTATCTTTCCACTGAATATTGCCCTCAACAATTTGTTTACAAATGCCACATCGTACCTGCAAAAGATTTAAATGTGATGAGAATTGATTGTGCTGTTTACCTTCTGAATGGGATTCCATTGAAATAGAAAACTTAACAGGAATTGAAAGTGGATCTCGTGATAGGAATCATTCAAGATCACATTTATTGATTTTCCTTTGGCCAAGCACAATGGTTACAGTTCCTCGGAAAGATGGGATCTAATCGGGTGAACATTTGCAGATTGCTGTCCAAAAACAGAAGGCTTAAGGGGTCCAAGTTGGTTGTACTACAACACTAAATTTAACAAAACAAAATATACCCGTTTATTCATTGAATTGCCTCCATAAAACCCAAAATCAAAACTAATTAACCGCGACCAAATTCAATTCTCGCGGGACACAATTAGTGTACTTTTTAATTTTTTTTTTATTTTTGAGCATATGTTCTCGCGCCCTGTAACCGGCCGCAAAATGAGCAAATAAATCATAAATGTTTCATTCAACGTAATTGAACCCCGCGCTCACCCTTAGATCCCTGAGCCGAGAGTCCTGCTGGGCAGGAGGGGTTGCTCCCTGGGGGTGGGGGTGTGTCACCATGGCTACGATTCTGTGAAACACGAAAAACAATGTAATCCGAGACGGTTTTTGGCATGTACGCAACATTGTGAGCCGCCCGAGGAGTGATGAGGAGAAGTGCCCGGCCAGTTTCCGAACAAACTTGTTTCAAAATTAAGGGTTGCAATAGCTCCGCCCTCAAAGGGAACGAATGGAAGGGAACCACCAGGAATGGAACACCAGAATCCTAGGCCCATGATAGCCAAATGATTACCCATCAACGAAAGAACACAATTTAATAATCAATTTAACACAACAATAACTGATGAAACGAAACAAAACTAAACATCATGGGGAAATCGCTGGATTTTGCGATAGTTGACGTCCACCAATCGAAAGCTGCGCAGCACGGTGGCCAGGGGCTTCATAAAGTTGTCCAGTGTCTGGGCCACCGGCTCCAGGATGTCCCTCAGCGAGCAGAGAATGTTGTACAACAATATCAACGGCGGCTGCAGGAAGCCATTGAAGAGCATGGTCAGGACAGGCTTCACCAGATAGTCCGCGGTCATGTTCATAAGGCCCACGATTAGGGAGTTGACCAGGGAGTAGAGCAGGAAGCGATAGCTCTGCAGGATGAAGGCCACGACAAAGGCGACGGCGATGTGTAGGATACCGAACAGCTCCGCCCAAAAGTGAGTGGCATATGTGTTGGCCCGGTCGGCCATGATAATCGCATTGATCTTGGGATGCGAGTCCGTGGTGCTCAGATAGTCGGCGCATCCGTGCTCGAAGGGATAGATGCCGATGCAGGTGTGCTTAGTGGCCTCCTTGCGATTCCACTTCGGCTCCGGCAGGTCATCAATAATGTTCGGCGCGTTCTGCGGCGAGCACTTGCACATGTTGTCCAGCGATTGCACCATCTTGGCCACGAATCCCTGCGACTGCTGTGGCTTCTGTCGGCCCTGGGAGCGCTTGGACTTGGAGCGAGGCTTGCATCTATGCTCCGACCGCTTGGGGGCCACCAAGTGGGGGCGCTTCTTGGAGTAGCGCTGGAACTCGATGCGCTGGGGCCGCATCCGCGCTTCGCACGGCAGGCACTTCTCCGGCTCGGCGGTCATCTCGTAGAGGTTCCGCGACGGGGAACTGCCCGCCATGGTGGACTCGGAGGTATTGCCCCGGTTATTCTTGAACATGCTGTACTGGGCCTGCGAGTGCTGGTACGCATCCGAGTCGCTGGAGCTGTTCCGGCGCGTCAGGAGTCGCTTTAGCGGCGATTGCATCTGCGCTGTTACGCCCACATGGTGCACCTTGATCAGGTTCGACTTGGAGGTGATGTTGGAGGCGTTCGGCTCAGTGGAGTCGGACATTAGTCTGGGAATTTGTAATGTTCCTGGGAGTGAATCTAAAAAAGACTGAGACATGTTTGTCAGGGCTAGCTGGGAGTACTACTGGGAGTATTTAAAATTAATTTTTGGAAACAAGTATAGTTAGTTTACTGATTCCGGTTTTACATACCAAAAATAACTGATTGTAAACTATTTTAATTAGATTTTTCTCGTGTTTTTATAAAAAATAAACGCTTTTTTTGGTGGCTTAAAAAATGTGCTATATGTTTTAACTTGTTTTTAAGTACATATTTTTATTGACATAAAATATGCTATATGTGTGTCCTTTAATCGTGAATTATATTAATCTACTTACATTTTAGACCGTATATAAACAGTTATTTAAGTTTGTCGCCAAATATATGGAATATAATTCGCATTGCAGTCAAAAAACAATCAAATTTATTTTAAAATCCATTTTAATTAAATTTTCAGATAAAAGCGAGTTGTTTATAAAGTGCTGTTAATTGTTTAAAAATTAATATCTCAATGATAAACGGGATTTACGTAAATTTAAGAATTCGCTTCCTTTCAACCATTAAAGAATGTCCCCAAATTAAATGATTAGCAATATAATATAATTGCATTTGGTATTTTTTTTACTTCCATTTAAAGTTGGCGCCAAAACAGTGCTGGTAAACGGTCGGAAGGCAGCCCTGGTTGTCTATAGTCTTAAAAGCTTAACTGAAATCCATTTTAATGAGATTAAGAGTTTATAGTTGCATGTTTATATTCTTAAAAGTTTATATACTTTTGTTGGTAATAATGACAATTGCTATTTATTTGGAACTTATTTAATGTGGCCGCCAAAACAGTGCTGGTAACTGAGCCGAAGGTCAAAGGGTCGACAGGCAACCCTGGCTGTTGTTATCATTTCGGCACTTTTCCAGGTTGACATTTTGTGGATTACCGGCTAGAAGCGAGGAAAGATCGCACAACTTGAAAGAGTAATTACGCTTGCTTGGTGGCCCCTTATTAACTCATCTTGCACCCGAACTAGCCTCTGCAGTTCCGCTACCCGCCATGCTCTCCTCCGCCTGGCGCAGTGTCTCCACCTCCCTGGAAACGAACCTCACGGCCGCCTACTTTCGAGGTTCGTGCCTGCTCGCGCCTCCGCATCTGCCGCCTCTGCTGCGGCAGGCGAAGGCCCCTCCCCCTGGCGGATGCAACGCCCGGAGAAGTTTTCTGGCTGTGAACGTCTGTGAAAGTCTCGTCAAGTGTATATATCTGCTCGTTTAATCTAATCTCTCTCCCCATTTCCCACCCACCCCACCACCACACACACTCGTTGATCCATTCCATGTACTTCCCCCGGCACCCTCTACGAACCACTAAAGGAATCCCCTTGTTTTTGTTTTTGCAGTCCAGAAGCTACGCAAGGTGGGATTCAGAGGCATGCACAGCACCCTGGAGAACGTGAAGCTGGAGGGCATGGAGGTGAAAATCCTGCCGGCCCTGCAGGACAACTACATGTATCTGATCGTGGACAATGCCACCAGGGAGGCGGCCATTGTGGATCCCGTCGATCCGGAGCTCGTTATCAAGACCGTCGAGGAGGAGAAGGTCACCCTGAAGAAGGTCCTCACCACGCACCATCACTGGGACCATGCCGGTGGCAACGAGAAGCTCGTCAAGATGTTCCCCCAGCCGTTGGAGGTCTACGGAGGCGATGACCGAATCGGAGCCATGAACCATAAGGTCCGGCAGGACGACTCCCTCGAGATTGGGGGCCTCAAAGTGCGCTGCCTGTCCACGCCGTGCCACACCACAGGACACATTTGCTACCATGTGACGTCCGGGGATGGAAGCGTACCCGGTGCCGTCTTCACCGGGGACACGCTCTTCCAGGGCGGCTGCGGCCGCTTCTTCGAGGGCACGGCCCAGGAGATGTACGATGCGCTGTGCACGAAGCTCTCGGCCCTGCCGGACAACACGAAGGTCTTCTGCGGGCACGAGTACACGCTGCAGAACATGAGCTTCGCCCGGCACGTGGAGCCCGACAACGCCGTCATCCAGCAGCGCATCGAGTGGGCCAAGCACCGGCGCGCCTCCCAGGACCCCACCGTGCCGTCGACCATCGGCGAGGAGAAGGCCTGGAACCCCTTTATGCGCGTCCACGTGGCCGCCGTCCAGCAGCACGCCGCCGGCAACGCCACCGATCCCATCGATCCCATCAGCGTGATGGGCAAGCTGCGCAGGGAGAAGGACACTTTCAAGGCCTGAACATGAGTCCCCCCCTTCAAGGCCTTATCATAGAACACCTTTTAAGTCTAAACATAGAGCACCTTTAAAGCCTTCCTGAGCCTGAGCAGGAGTTCTATTCCAAGCATTTTTCTAGTTTCTTTGGTAGTTTCGAACTTGTGATCAAGGGATTTATCGGTGAATAAAATTTGCTGTATTTATGCTAAATTATGGATACCGTGGTGAATCTATTAAATTTATTAGGGGTTTGCGATAGCAATGTTAAATACGGGGTATTTCCTCTGGTATTCCAATAATACAGTGGCTCGCCGCTAGGGAAATTTACAAGTCGAGTGCGTTATGCGGGGCGTTAGGCATTCTCTGATGCAGCGGATCCTCAGGTTCAGGTGAGATGATGCAGCAGATTCTTGGATGATGAAGGTGATGCAGGGAAGGCGACACCAAGGTCCAAAAGCCGGGAGATGATGTCAAATGGGCCAATGATTCTGCATTTTCCAGTAGATCGTTGGGCGGGAAGATCGGGCGGATCCGTTGCTGGAGATGCGTGCCCGTCCAGGAATTAGGCGCTCAGGTCGACGTCCGGCGAGGGGAGCTGGTGGGGAACTAGAGGAAGAGGGGAGGGAAAACTAAGTTTACTTACCCAAAAAATTGGCCTTGTTGTAGCCTACCCAATGAGCTGTAGGGAACAATTTCGCGAAAGGAAAAAATAATTTTAAAAAAATATTTATTTACTAAAAAAATAATTTTAGTATTTCTGTCGCTTCCGCGAAATTAAAATTCCCAACTGGTTCTAGCAGACAGAACATTACTTAAGCTTCATCGAGCCCGATTTAAGTAAACTAATAGGGTAAGTAAACTAATTTTTTCCCTCCCCTCTACCTCTAGTTCCCCAGCAGTTGCCCTCGCCAGCCGTCGACCTGAGCGCCTATTTTACTGGACAGGAACGATCTACTGGAGTGTGGACCATCAATGCCACCTCTGACGTCATCTCCCACCCGACAGACGCTTTCACTGCATCATTTCACACTTGAACCTGGAGATCCGCTGCATCCATCTGGCCTGAAGCAGTGCATCCAAGTGATATTTTGCACCGTATCTGGAGATCGAGAGGACCACCCCCCTTTGGCATTATCTCCCCGCCTAACGGACTCGACTTGTAACTTGTGCTGGAAGTCATCCAAGGAAAGTATCGTTCATATGGCCTGAAGCAGTATGTACATTCAAGCTATATCCTGCAGAGTGTCTGGAAACCAAGGAGATCGAGAGGATCTGCCCCCTCTTGGCCTCATCTCCCCACTTTAGGGAATCGACTGTCACTTTCGCTGGAAACTATCCAAGAAACTTCTGGATCATCTCACCTGAAGCAGTGCATCCAAACAAACCGCTGCATCAAAAAGATGTTCAGTCCTGTGCAGTAGCCGCGTGTTTGCAAGTGGAACATGGAGACCAAGAAGATCGGCCAGAAACAAGGAAGAAGAGTGCCATACTATGTCCAGAGTCCCTAATCCTCGACCTAATTTTGCCCGTCTTTAATTTTGTTCTCCTCTTACAATTTAAGGTGATCCCGAAATGATCTTCAGCTTAGACTCCCCTTTGCTGCATCGGCCGGGAATCGAACCCGAGCACTCCATGACTTGCTCAAACTCGATTGTCAGAACGAGAGCTCTACTGGAATTCAGTCTCGTACTTACTCCCATCGAATAAAGACACAAAAGAAAAAAAAACTGATTTTCGAAACAAAAAGCAGCATCCAAAAAAAACTTTAACGGACATAAAAAAAATGGATTTCGGAAGAGAAGCCCAAATGCTAGCGTTGTGCATCCACGTCGTTTTTATCAACATTATTGTGTTTTTGCTCGGCGAAGTGGATCAGACAAAAATATTCCCCCTGCTGACTGCGGTACAGGACGTTCTGCCGGGAGCTGACAGCATTGGACCCGACGATCCGAATCTCTACCCTGGTATTCCGGTGTGCTTCGAGTCGCAGCTAAGCCGATTTCAGTCTATCGTCGGCATTTCCGAGTCAATGTGTCCGGCTCCCATGATTGCACACGATCAGAGTCCTCTAGAGACTGCACTGAACCTGATCCCAGCACCTCGGAAAGATTATGTCACTCCCATGTATGGGTATGAGGAATTGATCCTCTGCCTGGCATATGCTCTGATGTATATCTACAAATGGCTCACGAAGCCGCTAAAGAAAAGCGTCGATTCAAAAGGAACTGCGATCGATTCCTACTATCTTATTGAATGGCATGCCGGTTACCTCGCTTGGTTACCTCAAGACGAACGGATCTTTGCAGGAGTAGTTGATGAATACAACGAATATTCGATAGTGGACGATGACGGGTACCCAAATATCCGGAACAAGGAGGTCCAGGCCGGATTCGGTGACCTCGACATTGGGGGGCTGCGCATCCTTTCCGACGAGGAGTGCGGAAACTACGCGCTGAACGTTTAATGCGATGTACACGTTATTGTAACACTATATAATATATTATACCACATGTTTGTGCATTGCTGAATGTGTTTTGTTTCTCTTTACCAATGATGGGCAGCCCTTGGCTCTTTTGGCTCGCAGTGCTCCCAAAAAAAGGCATGAAGGAGCTATAGGAAAATCAAGTGGAAACCTCCATAATATCGTTGAGTATCTCTTGCCTTTTGATGTTTAAGGGATATTCAAATTATTAAGCCAGTAGAATAGTGATAAATGATTAAAAATTATTCCCAGGAAGTTAGAAACTATGTTTTGGTTTTGGCGTGCTGAAAGGGAAAAAGGAAAATCACACACTGAACGTTTAAACGTTTAAAAAAGTTTTCTAGGATAACTAGATCGTTCACATCGTTCTACTGTGTCGCCTATTTTTATTATTTTTTTATGTAATTAAATCGATTAATAGGGTATTCTTCATTTTGGAGTTTCCTTTGGTGGGTAAATTGAACGTTTTAAGTTTTGGTATTCTGACGTATATGTCATATTTAAACATTTTATTTTTAACTTATCGTGCCCGTTAACCACAATTCAAATGAAATAAATTTGAATACATTTGGTATTTAAATACAAAAAATACCACTGTTTGTAGTATTCTGTGGCCCTGTCGAGTTGGCATCCCTGCTACGGCCATTCACACAAAAGTGGCGGCGTCTGTCCAATGAGATTTCAAACGAGAAACAAACAGAAAACAAAGCCATAAAAATGAACAAAAACAGGCCCAGGAGCTCGGTAAGTGCCCGAAAAGCATGTAATTTTGCAGTTTAATAACGCATATTTCGCTATAGCTGCGCCGGGCACCCAACGAGGACGATGACGTCACCAACACAGCGCTCAGGATGAAAAAACGCATCAGTTTCAGTGGCAAAAAGTCCGTGAGGTAGGTACAGTGTTCACTTTGTTTTTTTTTTTACCCTCAAAACCCCTAATGAAACCCTCTTTTTGGGCACTCTTTGCAGGGAATTCATCGACACCGAGGAGCAGAAGAACTGGGACTACTCCTGCGAGGTTTCCGGCGAGGAGATTCCCTCCTTTGGCCGCTCCAAGGAGGATGCTCCTCCGCCGCCTCCTCCGCAAAATGAAAGCCACTTGAGTGTGCACATCGATGCCTCGCTGAAGCTGCAAACGAGCGTGGACGTTACCCTGTTGCCCTGCGAAAGGGATCGCCCTGCCAGGCGGGTGCTCACCCCCCTTTTGTATGGCCAGGACGCGGAGAGCATTTACCTATCCAACGAGGAGCAGGCGAGGCTGCAGAGGCAGTCCTTCAATGTCCGCTGCATGGACAAGACCATGGACGTGATGTCGGGCTCTTTGGTGAGCCGGCTGGGTCCCAAGGAGAAGGTTAAATCTCAAAGTATCGGCGACTCCTTCATGGACATCACGCCGCTGGGTTTGGCAGCGGAATCGGTGGCTCCCAGGGCTTCCGCAGCGCCTGCTGCCTGGCAGAGTGTGATGGACCTGGAGCCCGAGGAGTGGGAGAAGGAAAATCAACCCGTTTGCCGGGAAAACGAGAAGGAAAAGCCCCCCCAGGCCCACGATGACTTGGATATCTTCCAGGACTGCCCCCTAATGGGTTAGTTAAGTTAATTCCTCTGTTGCCCTTCCTCTGACCGCTCTTTTTGATGCCTTTCCAGTGCCCGAGGAGAGCCCCCGCCTGGTGTTCAACAACACCGCGTCCAGCACCAACAGCACCCTCGCTTACCTGAAGGACGAGTCCGTGCTGATCCCCCTGGACATGATAGCGGGCGAGAATGTGAGCCGGAAGATCAACTTCCGGCAGCTGAACGAGGAACTGGAGGCGGGAAAGATACAAATTTTCCCCAATGGCCCCAAAACTCCCACCACGGATCGCAAGCAGCAGCGACGCTTTTGGGAGGGCATGGAGGAGGATCCCATGCCCGTGAGGGACATACGCAGCCTCAAGCCAAGGGCCACGCTGAACTTTAGCGAGAACATGATGATGTCGCCGGCGGTGGAAACTCCTCCGCCCGTTGTCAGGGATAAACGCGAGAAAAACAAACAGAGGTATCGCTTCTCGCAGGCCGATGAGCTGATGCTGAACAACACGAACTTCCTGGCGCACGCCAAGCTGGGCGACGAGACGCAGTCGCGGAATACCTCGAAGAACTCCACCCGCAGGGAGACCACCTTCGAGCACAACGATCTGGCCTTGTCCGCGGTGAAAGTGCCCGAACGGGAGCCTGCCTATGCGTCGAGGCGTACGCTGCACTTGAACGAGAGCATCGATGAGGAGGGCATGCATGTGCGGAAGGAGATTGACGAGGAAATAGTCGTGCAAAAGGCCGAGGATGCCGAGGAGCAGGTGGTTTACAGAGCCACCTTTGAGAAGTGCACCAAAAGCAAGCGCAGGGAGACTCTCCTGCTGCAGGAGAGCATGGAGGTGGATGCCACAAGTCCGCTCAAGGATGCTGCTCCCCAGGAGAAGGTGAAATCCAAGGCCAGGCAGACAGTTTGCGTGGCAGAGGCGCTCGAGGAGGAGCTACCGCAAGGGAAAGCCAAAGCCAGGCAGACGATTCTAGCCGCAGAGCCCATGGATGAAGAGACGCAGCAGGGAGTCCAGAGCTTTCACACAAAAACCAAACCCAGGCACACTGTGCTCATGCAGGAACCGATCGAGGAGGAGGGAATCTTCCCCAAAATGTCCACAACACAGCCGTCAAAATCGAAAGCCAGGCAGACTCTTCTCTTGGCGGAACCCATAGAGGAGGAACTCGTGAGAGATGCCCCAGTTGCAGGTTTCAAAGCCAAGCCGAGGCAAACCATGCATTTGGAAGAGCCCATGGAAGAGGAACTGGGCAGCCAATCAACTGCAACCGCAGGGCAGACCCTTCGATTAGAGGATCCCCCTGAAAGCAAGATTAATTCGCGTTATTCGCTGAGGCCCCGCAGTAGGTCACCGAAGGCGGGCGTGCCAGATGTGCCAGGGCATAATGTCCCGTCGCAGCCAAACAAATCCAAATCCAGGCAGACACTTTTGTTGGAAGAACCCATGGAGGAGGAACTGGGTAATCAAGCCAGCTTGAGGCCCACTACAAGCTCATCGCAGGCCAAAACCCGACAAACTCTGTTTCTGCAGGAATCCATGGAGGAGGAGAGGGATTCCGATAAATCCAAGACTGTTCCTGCTTGTGAACAAAAGCCTTTGCATGTTTCCGTAAAGAGCAAATCACGGCAGACCATGCTTCTACACGAATCCTTGGAGGAAGAGAAGGAAAACGCCACAAACTGTCAACCTAAAACCACATCTTCGAGGGTGTCAAACAACTTGAAGTACAGACAAACACTTTTGGTTCAAGAAGACATTGTAGAGGAACCCTTGAGGGAGGAAAAGCCCGTAAAAGTTTTCCTTAAAAACAAAGCAAGGCAGACCCTGCTCCTCCAGGAATCAATGGAGGAGGAAAAGGATAATAGAACTGTTGGATACTCCGAAAACGCGGCACAATCAAAAAATATACCCTCGAAGGTGCCCATATCGCAGCACCATAAAATCAAGAGCAGACAAACGCTTTTGGTTGAAGAGCCCATGGATGAGGAGGCGAAAACTAATTCCAAACCAATTCCTCAGGCTAATTATTACAATAAAAAGCCTAGGCAGACACTGCTCCTACAGGAGTCCATGGAAGAAGAGCAGGACATCGCCACGCACAGTCTTTCAAGGCAATTCAAGAATACCTTGGAAATATCCGGGCAGAAAGTGCCACAAGTCTCAACAGTAGCCATCGAGGAGGAACCGAAAAAAGGTTCTCCAGTTTTGTATCCAAAAACCAAGGCCAGACAAACGATGCTGCTGCAGGAGTCCATACAAGAGGACTTGGATAATGCAGCCTCGTATTCACCTCCGAAGGCAGGTGTGTCGCATGCGAGAAATGTTTCCACAAAAGCATCCTTTTCCCATCACAATAACCAGTCCAACAGAAGGCAGACTATGCATTTGGAGGAATCCATGGAGGAGGAAACAAACGAACTAAAACGAGAGGAAAAGAAAGCTATTCCCAAGTGTAAATCCAGGCAGACTCTGGTGTTTAATGAGTCCATAAACGTGGAGGCCGCTGATCCCTTGAACAATCCGCCAAAATTAAGCCAAGAACCTTCCTTGAATGTTGAGGAAATGTCGGGATTGGAGGCAATCAATTGGCAGCAGAAGCACAAAAACGTGGATACAGGGTTTGCCAAATCGCGGCAAACCATTCTGGCGGCTGAAGCGATGGATTTGGAGAATCTCGAGGAAACTATGCCGCATGCCAGGCCTCTGGGAGAAAAGAAGCAGAACGAAACCACCAGACCCACTNGAAGAGCAGGACATCGCCACGCACAGTCTTTCAAGGCAATTCAAGAATACCTTGGAAATATCCGGGCAGAAAGTGCCACAAGTCTCAACAGTAGCCATCGAGGAGGAACCGAAAAAAGGTTCTCCAGTTTTGTATCCAAAAACCAAGGCCAGACAAACGATGCTGCTGCAGGAGTCCATACAAGAGGACTTGGATAATGCAGCCTCGTATTCACCTCCGAAAGCAAGTGTGTCACACGCGAGAAATGTTTCCACAAAAGCATCCTTTTCCCATCACAATAACCAGTCCAACAGAAGGCAGACTATGCATTTGGAGGAATCCATGGAGGAGGAAACAAACGAAATAAAACGAGAGGAAAAGAAAGCTATTCCCAAGTGTAAATCCAGGCAGACTCTGGTGTTTAATGAGTCCATAAACGTGGAGGCCGCTGATCCCCTGAATAACCCGCCAAAATTAAGCCAAGAACCTTCCTTGAATGTTGAGGAAATGTCGGGATTGGAGGCAATCAATTGGCAGCAGAAGCACAAAAACGTGGATACAGGGTTTGCCAAATCGCGGCAAACCATTCTGGCGGCTGAAGCGATGGATTTGGAGAATCTCGAGGAAACTATGCCGCATGCCAGGCCTCTGGGAGAAAAGAAGCAGAACGAAACCACCAGACCCACTTATAGAAAATCAGTTTACATGGAATCGGTCTCAATGGCCTGCACTCCCCAACGAACCATCAATCCCAACTCGTCCAATCTCTCGGTGGACGACTTTGAGAAAATGGAGGAGTTTTGCAAGAAGACACCGAAGGGGCAGCCTAAACCGCAATCCATTGCGCGCAGGGTTTTGGAGGGGAATGCCGCGCGGCTTGGCACTCCCAGGTGCCAGCCCGGGATGAAGCGGCTGCCCATCCATCTCACGCCCAATCTGCCGGACTCGAAGAAGCGTAACCATCAGCTCTTCAACGATAGCAACATGGAAATAGATGAAGTAGCGGATAAATCACGCATTCCCATTCGCAGTACATTCAACTTTGAGGATTCTCTGCAGCCCGTAAGGGACTGCCGGCAGATTGTGGAACAATTTCAAGTGGAACCCCTGCCGGAGGTGGAGGAAAAACCCATAACCGTTTCGGATGTCAGCCAGTTCTTTCAGGTGCAGAAGCTGCCGGCGGAGGAGCGGGATCGGGACAGTGGGGGCAGCGATCGCACATTCAAAAGCCTGGCGCCCACCAACCAAAAGCTCATGCGCCTCTGGGGCGACAGCACCATGTTCGGAACGCCGCAGCCCGTCGAGATAATCGACTCGGATGCCGAGGAGGCCGACGATCAGATTGACAACGAAAAGATGAGCCTGGTGTCCACCATGGGGGAGGAATCCAAGGAGGAGCCGCAGCCGGAGCTGGAGATGTGCGAGCAGCAGCAAATTCCCGCGGTCCCAAGCGGCAGCAAGGGCTCCTGTCGGAGGTGTCGCACCTGCCCGCGCTCAATGAACGAAACCGAGCTGGGCTCTGTTTCCTTTGCCCTGCCCCAGCGCGATCCGTGGGACTTCTCCAAGGAGCGCAACATGCTGATCCGCCTGAGGAGCAAACCAACGCTGCAGGAGGTGCATCAAAACTGGCTGCTGCGGGAGAAGGAGCACCAGATGGCGGCCCTGGAGGCGGATGTTGAGGTGACAGTGACGGAAGACGTGCAGCATAACAGTTTCCAGCAACTGTTGGCACTGACGCAGAGGTGAGTCCACAAATTCTATTCAAATTGCAGTTGCTAACAAGGGAATTTTGCTTCCAGACCGTTGTCCACGCCTGCCAAGGGTATACAAGGAAATGCTAGGGAACTAGTTGCATCTCCGGAATCGTTCTTTGAGCGCCTGAAGCGTTCGCTGGACAGTCAACAGCCCAACTGGATCTTCGACTGCCAGATGAAGTGCTCGCGCCAAATGATCTTCTACAACCGTTTGCTGCCCACGTTTCGATTGGTGGTGCGGTATGAAAACCTGGACGATCTAGAGACGGCCGTCCGGGTCTCCTCTGTCGCTGTGGACAACGAAGTGGCCGTGCCCAAGGAGCGGTGGACTGTGTACTATCATTACCAGGACTTTCAGCTGAGCCTCAAGCTGCCCGTCAACCTGACCAATGCCATTGCGGGCAGCAGCGTGGACGCGTGCCTGGAGTTCCTGCAAGGGATCAACCACAGCTGCGAGACGGTCAAGCAGACCATGAACCTGCTGCTGACAACATTGATGCAAACGGGAGCGAGGATGCTAAGGTAGTCTTGATATCTCTACCTCTATAATACCTTTATTAATATGGAATTATTCTTGCAGGGAGGCGAATCGAACTGTGGTGAGGAAGAGCGTTTGGAGGGAGATCCCGGGGGAGGCATTTTCTCGCTACGAGAAGATAAATTTCCGGGTTGAAATTTCCAATGTTGACAAGGTCTGCTTCAGGGACATTCTGGAGCCGTCCATTCATCTGTTCGACGAAAATATTCAACATCTGCCCATGGGAATCGCCTTCCTGGAAACTTTCCTGCCTCGGCCCGATACATTTTTGGCTAATTTGTAATTCCCAAATCCCCCACCCATTGTTATCTTAAGTAACCCAGCTGTATAAACTGTTTCCAAAGCAAACAAATAAATTTACCTACCTTTTAAATTTACCTTTTATTTTTGTACCCAGTAATGCTGTAAATATTTTACTTTTATTAAAATTTACCAAACTATATGAAAAATATATCTTCTGGTCCACACAGTTTTCTCCAATATAGTAAACAGTTTATTTGTAATATTACGATTTTTTAATCCATAATTTGCTCCAATTTTAACTGTATTTAATAATAATGCCAAATATTTTCTGGGTATATATTTCCCAAACTTTTCAAATTTTATTTGTAGACTTATATAGACTTATTTTAAGTCAAATTTATATCCACAGTTGATAAAATCCATATTTACCTTGCTATGAATTAATGTAAGATCTATAAATTATAATTACAATAATGCCAATAAATAAACAGCCTCAAATTACCTGAAAGTTGAATTTTTTCCTGGATATAAATCAGCTATTCAAAATATAAAAAACACTTAAAGCCCTTAAATTGTTTATTAAAATCGATTGTTTGCTTTATATAGTTTACTGCAAGCCATAAATAATAATGATTTATTATCCATTGCTTACAATTATCTAATAATAATAAAAAAAAAAAGGTGAATATTAATACAAAGGTATTAAACACCGAAAATTTTCAAATGTTTTTGACGTTAAATCGAAACTGAAAGTATATCCAGGTGGTTCCCTGCTCTTTAGGAGAGTCACGGTTTTCGGTATTTTCTGGTACGCGAAATCGATAGCGCCGCCATGCCCACTTATCGATGTTTCGCCATCTCTGGCAGGTTGTAAAAATTCCTCGGCTCTCCGATTTTCGAGGCGAAAAAAGTAACCCACGGCATTGGGCAATAAACGACGAGTAATTACCGAACCAGAGTGTCCGGCGGGCGTAATCATGTCTTGCGCGGCCACGCTCCCCGGCTCCAAGGACTCGACGAACGCGGCCAATGCGAGTGCGAATGCAAACGCGAACGCGAACGTGAACGCAAATGCCAATGCAAATGCAAATGGTAATGTGAATGTGAATGCCAGCGGAGCAGGAACAAACGCGAACGGCAACACGGGTGCCCAGCAGGCGACGTCAGCTTCTGGGGTGGGCGTGGCAGCGGGCAATACCTCCTCCTCCTCCGCCTCCACTGCGGGCAATGGCAACATCAGCGCCTCCGGCACGGCCTCCTCCTCCTCCGCTTCGGTGGCAGGTGGCAACACAGGGGCGGGCGCGGGCGCGGGTGCGGGTGCGGGCACGGTTGCAGGGGCAGGAGCGGCTGCGGTGGCCAGACGATTCTCGATGGAGGGTGTGGGGGCGCGAGTGATACGCGGACCGGACTGGAAATGGAACAAGCAGGTGAGGTCAAGTCTTTGGTCAGCTCCTCAATTGGTTTAATTGCAAGCGCGCGGGCCGAGCCAAGTGAAAAGAATCCGGTTAGGCGACACACTCAACTAGAAGATTTCACCAGAAGCGCCGCCAAATTGAGGCTATAGCCTTGATTCGCCAGCAGATTCACTTACTCGCCTCCCGTCCAGCCGAGTGAAAGGTGTTCTTTGCGCGCCCAGGATTCGCAGAGATTTCTGGCATATTTCTTCTGGTTTTACCCACAAACCTTGTGGGACCATAGGCAATATTTGTTATTGGAAGCGGAATAAATAAGTTCACAGTTGTCTAATCGAAATTATCTAATAAAAGAGCTATAAATGAGGCCAAACAAAACACAGTGAATACAAAAGGATAGACACTTGAAGGTATGGTGCAATGCCCATCAATAAAATCGACTAAAAGAGCTTAAAATGCCAACTATAAATACATAGATGAAGCCTTTAAAATTTAAATTAAATTAAATAGTTAAACAAATACTTTAAGATAAGATGCAATTCTCATCAATAAAAATACGTATAACAACTATCTAATGAAAGAGCTAAACATTTTGGGCATAATATTGTAAAAAAAGGCATAAAATAATAATTATTTCAGAGGCACTTAAAATTATAGTGCAATTCTAATCTATAAAAGCTTTTATTTGATTAAAAAAAGAGAAAATATCCTAATAATACATAAAAAAGACAAAAAATATAAGTGAAGTAAAGTTGTTTAAAAGTATTTCAAGCTAAGGTGCAATACCTATCAATAAAGCGGTTATAACAATTTGAATGCATAATAATATTAAAAGATAGCCATAGAATAACAATAAAATTAAATATTTCGGTGTTATGTTGCAGTTCCTATCAATAAAAGCAGATATAGACAACAGTTGTATTATTATTATGATAATAATACACAAATAAAGTCATAAAATATAAATTAAACAAACTATTTCAAAAATACTTCAAGATTTGGTGCAATGCCTATAAATATAAGCAGTTTTTGCTAAACATTTTTAAGCTAAACATCTTATACATAATAATATGTATATAAATGAAAAAATAAGTGTATTTTTCTGCTAAAAGCTGAATACATAAGGTACAAATTGAATTAATCGTCTGGGAGCCACTCCCATGGTGTCATACCTATCAATAAAATCAGTGATTAAACAATTGAAAGGCTAAACGTGGAAGGAAACGTATTCTATCTTTTAAATTAATATTAAATTTTATACATTTTTCCATCTATCTGTTTGTAAAATCAGTAATTTCCCAAAAAAGAAGTTTGCATATATGTATATAAAGAGATATAAATTTCCACCTTCAAGAGCAACTTCTTGATAAACCAAAAGTAAATAACCTTTCGTTATCGATCCAACTCAAATATCATTATTTCTTATTCATTATAATTTACAACAAATTTGGCTGTCTCATTTAAATTACAATAAGAAATTACAAAGAGTATCAAATGTGTTGTATAGTATATCTTGTATTCCTCCAAAAGCATTACTCACACATTTGAGCGACTAATGGTCAGTCTGTAGAAATATGACTAAACCTTTGCTCGAGCCATCTGATATAAAAACAATGAGAAATATTTTTTCTTTTCGGTTTTTTCTTCTTTGATTTTACAATCAATTGAATACATTAACTCGCAAAATGTCGCATCCGGAGAAAGTGAAAGATTTCCATTGATAAAGCTTAAAAATTCTCGCTCTGGGCCTCACTCTTTTTCTATAGAAATATATAAACGATGTCTAATCGAATTGCCGCCATTTGATAGTCACTTTTGATTATATTACAAAGCTGTTTCCGAGATTAGAAGGTGATCCCAAAAGGTAAAAAAGATGGAGAGAATTCCGACCTATAACACAATATACAATGTAAACAATAAATGTAATAACAGTGGGTTAAACTTGTTTTTAACTATAAAGACAAGTTTTACACAGTAATAAGTTAAATTCCTATTGAATTTAGGTCAAAATTAAGTGTAACTTGGTTAGGAAGAAACTCTACATTTGGAATCCCCATTGGTCTCGCAAAATCAATATACCTGGGTTTCCTTTACCAATCTGCCTTTGCAGTCTAGCCCTTCTAAGCTATAGTTATTATAGATAATATAAAGCTGTTTCCTAGATTAGAAGGTGATCCCAAAGGATAAAATAGCTGGGGAGAATTTGGAACGCCCTAATTTGGAAGAAGAAATGTAATGACAGTTGGTTAAACTTATTTTAGCTATAAAATCAAGTTTTACAAAGTAACAAGTTAAAATTACAATAGAGTTTTGGTCAAAATGAAGTGTTACTTTGTTAGGAAAGAGCTCTACATTTGCAATCCCCATTGATCTTGCGAAATCAATATGCCTGTACCAATCTGCCATTGCAATCTAGCCCTTTTAAGTAACATAATTACAGATTGCACTATTGACTAGTTGATTTCCCCGGGCAGATAGCCAGAGGAATCACTAGCAATCGCCTACCCTAAGCCCTGATCAGTTGTGATTATGCACTTCAACCATAGCTTTCGCATCCTAATCAATGTCAGTCTCGGCTTACGAAACGACCCACATCGAACGACAACTCACCGCTTCCTTTGTGTTGTTCTCCCTGCAGGATGGCGGCGAGGGCCACGTGGGCACTGTACGCAACTTCGAGTCCACCGAGGAGGTGGTGGTAGTCTGGGACAACGGCACCGCTGCCAACTACCGCTGTGCCGGGGCCTACGATCTGCGCATTCTGGACAGCGCCCCCACGGGCGTCAAACACGAGGGCACCATGTGCGACACCTGCCGCCAGCAGCCGATCTTCGGCATCCGCTGGAAGTGCGCCGAGTGCATCAACTACGACCTCTGCTCCATCTGCTATCACGGCGACAAGCACCATCTGCGTCATCGCTTCTACAGGATCACCACGCCGGGCGGCGAGCGTACGATGTTGGAGCCGCGTCGCAAGTCCAAGAAGGTCCTCGCACGGGGCATCTTTCCGGGTGCACGGGTTGTGCGCGGCGTGGACTGGCAGTGGGAGGACCAGGACGGCGGGGTGGGGCGTCGCGGAAAGGTCAACGAGATACAGGACTGGTCCTCGGCCTCGCCGCGATCCGCTGCCTATGTGATTTGGGACAATGGCTCGAAGAATCTGTACCGCGTGGGCTTCGAGGGCATGGCCGACCTGAAGGTGGTGAACGATGCCAAGGGCAGCAATGTTTACAGGGATCACCTGCCCTTGTTGGGCGAAAATGGTCCCGGCAAGGGACCGCATGGCTTTCACATCGGCGACAAGGTCACCGTGGACTTGGACCTGGAGATTGTGCAATCGCTGCAGCACGGACACGGCGGCTGGACGGACGGCATGTTCGAGTGCCTGAGCAATGCGGGCTTGGTGGTCGGCATCGACGAGGATCACGACATTGTGGTGGCCTACAACTCGGGCAACCGCTGGACCTTCAATCCCGCTGTCCTCACGAAGGTCTCCTCGCCCACGACGGCTCCGCCGGAGTTCCAGGTCGGCGACATCGTCAAGATCTGCTCGGACGTGGAGAGCATTAAGATATTGCAGCGCGGCCACGGCGAGTGGGCCGATGCCATGCAGCTGACGCTGGGCAAGATAGGGCGCGTGCAGCAGGTCTATCACGACAACGACCTCAAGGTGGAGGTGGGCAACACCTCGTGGACCTACAACCCACTCGCCGTCTGCAAGGTGGCCTCCTCGGCATCCACGGACGGGAGCTGTGCTCCTGTCATTCCCAGCGGCGAAAGGCTGTCGGCGATACTCAAGAAGCTCTTCGAACCGAATGTCTCGGGCGATGCCACCGAGGAGTTTGTCAAGGCAGCGGCCAATGGATTTGCGGTGAGTTTGGGCTATATATTCCCCAAATATTTGCTGAAGTTTTCTCTCGATTGCAGGCCCGCTGCGAGGAGTATTTGGCCGGGGCCGGGCAGCCTTCGACGTCGAGTGCCTCGCCAAGTGCGGGGCCGGATGTGAATGTGAACGGTGTGTTTGCCGGGCACACGGCCCTGCAGGCGGCCAGCCAGAACGGTCACATCGAGGTGATTCAGGTCCTGTTGCGGCATGCCGTGGACGTGGAGATCGAGGACAAGGACGGCGACCGCGCTGTCCACCACGCGGCCTTCGGGGACGAGGCGGCTGTGATCGAGATCCTGGCCAAGGCCGGGGCGGACTTGAATGCGCGCAACAAGCGGCGCCAGACGTCGCTGCACATTGCCGTGAACAAGGGCCACCTGAACGTGGTGAAGACCCTGCTGACGCTGGGCTGCCATCCCAGTTTGCAGGACTCCGAGGGGGATACCCCTCTGCACGATGCCATATCCAAGGAGCACGACGAGATGCTCTCCCTGTTGCTGGACTTCGGGGCGGACATAACGCTGAACAATAACAATGGGTTCAATGCCCTGCATCACGCCGCCCTCAAGGGCAATCCGAGCGCCATGAAGATCCTGCTGACGAAAACGAATCGTCCGTGGATTGTGGAGGAGAAGAAGGACGACGGCTACACTGCCCTGCATCTGGCGGCGCTCAACAATCACGTGGAGATTGCCGAACTGCTCGTGCACATGGGCAAGGCCAACATGGACCGTCAGAATGTGAATCTCCAGACAGCCCTGCACCTGGCGGTGGAGCGTCAGCACGTGCAGATTGTCAAGCTGCTGGTGCAGGACGGGGCCGACCTGAACATACCGGACAAGGATGGGGACACGCCGCTGCACGAGGCCCTCCGGCACCACACCCTGTCGCAGCTGAAGCAGTTGCAGGATGTGGAAGGCTTTGGCAAGCTTCTGATGGGCCTCAGGAACGCCAACAACAAGAAGGCCTCCGCCTCGATCGCCTGCTTCCTGGCCGCCAACGGGGCCGACCTCACCCTGAAGAACAGAAAGCAGCAGACGCCGCTGGATCTGTGCCCCGATCCGAATCTCTGCAAGACGCTGGTCAAGTGCTACAACGAGCGCAAGACCGACGACTCCGAGCTGCCGGGCAACGTGGCGGGCACCAGCCTGAACGCCAGGGCCAGGGCCATGAGTGGCACGCTGCATCAATCGGCGTCATCCAGCTTGCCGTTGGCCAGCTCCGCCTCGGGCCTGGGCATGGGCCTCAACGGAATGAGCAACGAAATGAGCCAGTCCCTGAATGTGGACGCCCCCAAGGCGTCGGGCGGCTTCGACGAGTGCCTGGTCTGCTCGGATGCCAAGCGGGACACCGTTTTCAAGCCCTGCGGTCATGTCAGCTGCTGCGAGACGTGCGCTCCGCGTGTCAAGAAGTGCCTCATCTGCCGGGAGACGGTGTCGTCGCGCGAGAAGATCGACGAGTGCATGGTGTGCTCGGACCGAAGGGCGGCCGTCTTCTTCCGCCCCTGCGGCCACATGGTGGCCTGCGAACACTGCAGCGCCCTGATGAAGAAGTGCGTCCTCTGTCGCACCCAAATAGACGAGATGCTCTCGTTCAGCCTCTGCTGCGGCGGCCTGGGACGTCCGGAAAAGGTCTCGGCGGCTGCTGGCACGGCCGTGGCCCTGCCCCCGACCGTGGAGCGTTTCATGGAGGTGGCTGCAGCGGCGGCTGCGGCCTGTGCCAATGCCTCCGGCCACAGTGTGGCCATGAACAACACCGTGGTGACCCCGGTGGCGGGCAGCAGCAATCAGCTGAACAGCCAGAACAACATCCTGGTGGCGGCCGCCTCGTCGAATGTCTCGAATATCCAGCCGGCGGGCAGCGGCTTGGTGGCACCCTCCAATGTCAACAACTTCCAGATGGACGACGTGCAGAAGCTCAAGCAGCAGCTGCAGGACATCAAGGAGCAGGTGAGTGTGGGGAGCGCCTTTACTCTCTCATACGGATAGCTAATTTTTGTGTTTTGTGTTGCAGACCATGTGCCCCGTCTGCTTCGATCGCATCAAGAACATGGTATTCCTGTGTGGGCACGGAACGTGCCAGATGTGCGGCGACCAGATCGAGGGATGCCCCATCTGCCGCAAGACGGTGGAGAAGCGTATCCTGCTCTTCTGAAGCTCTTGGCCGGCTCACACATTCCGCGCACAGTCTGCACAGCTTTCGACGTTTTAGGCTTAAGTAACAAAAACTCACTCTTGAACACACAAACAAGATTATATCCGCGAAAATGTCATATATAAATCCCTATATATATATATATATCGATGGTCTTAAAAAGCAAAAATATATTTTTAACAAATATTCCAACACAAACGGTCGTCTACGCTGAAATACTTTTGGCCGGCTCCTTGCTCATCAGCTCCCCGAGAATGTCCTTCTTGGACTCGAAGTAGTCGCGGAACCACAGGATGTGCTCCTTCTTCTCCTGGGCCGTGATGTAGGGATTCTTGGAGAGGCCCACGCAAACGAGTTCCATGAAATGGCGAATGGGTCCGCGGTTGGGGCACCACTCCTCCAAATGCTGTTCGAGGAAAATGTGCTCCGAAAAATCGACATCCACCTCGTCGGACCAATCCTGTTCGTTGTTGATGGGGAAGCGCCAGACCTTTTTCTGGTCCGTCCACAGGGCCATCTGCTCGAAGTAGTTGGCCGGCGGGTGGGCGGCCTGGAGGCTCAGCTCCCGCTCGCTCAACAGCGACCAGGTGGCCAAAATGTCGCCGGAACTCGACTGCTGCGACTCCTTGAAGATGCCCAGCGGCTCACCGCCGTACAGATTGACGCTGCCCGTGAAGGACTCTGCCTCGCGCTTCACCTGCCGCGGCGGACGCTGCTGGAAGCGCTCCGAGTGCCTCGGCTTGGATCGCGAGGCCAGGGAGCGGCGCACGTACTCCCCGCGGGTTTGCTCCGCCAGCGGCGACTGCTGCTTTCGATCGATCTTCATGCCCACAATCAGGTCGCTGTTGGAGGGAGAATCTTGTGACTTAGATGCTCCATATTCGCCAATGGCCTACCTCAGATTGAGCTCCTTGTCTGGCACTGCCTCCGCTGCCTGGCCCTCGCTCGGAGTGGCTACACTTTCGTGGCCCAGCAGCTTGGCCAGCAGCTCGGATTCGGTCTGCTTTTTGTCGCTCTCGCTGGTGCCCAGCATGCTGGCAATGTTCTTGGCCGCCGTGAGGACATTCTTGGAGGCGGCCTCCTGCTTTTGGGCCTCCCGCTTGCGCCGGTTGGCATCGCCAGGACGCGGAAAGTCCGACGCCGAGAGGCGGTCTGTGGCCTGCATGGTGCCCAGCAGGCGGTTCAGACGCTGGGCAGCCGTCTCCGCGGGTTGTTCCTTCTTCTCCTTTTGCTTTTTCGTGGGTTTCTCATCGTCGGATGAGGAGTATCCGTCATCTTTGGACTGCGAGGAGTACGGGGACAATCCCACGTTTTTGCAGGTGGCAGGTAGCAGGGATCTAAGGGCAAATAAAACTGAATTGATTGGGTAAACTTTGGACTTGGGAACCCTACCTCAAGCTCAACCTGGGGGCATTGCGTAGAGCCAACATTCTAGCCAGTTTCTTTGATAAATTCGCTTGGAATTAAAACATGAAAATCGGTCGCGTAACAACAATCCGGCTGAGCCCAGTGTGACCATTTCTTGGAACATTAAATACCAAATATCCAACTGGGATTCCAAAAGTCAAATTCCAATGCATGTTATCACTATAACCAATTTTACTTACAATTTCTCTACAAGTAATTAAAAATCAATGCTTTTTATTGCTTAATTTTTGTTGGTAGTTTTGTCGTGTGACCTCAGTCAATCATCGATATCCCGCCTGTTGCTTTTTTGTGTCAACCCAATTGAAATGCCAAAATTGCAATTAAAAAAGAACAAGTACAGATGGTATAGGTAAATTTGCNAAAAGAACAAGTACCGATAGTATAGCTAAATTTGCAAAATTTCATAACTGTATTTAATGTTTTACATTATAATTGAACGCTAAGAAAGAAGGCCTGCCGCACATCGGGTCTGGGCAATCGATAACTTCGCTGCTGTCATCGATGGCCTCTCCACCACTATTTTGTTTTTTGCGCTATTATTCCTGTTACTTTTTTTCGGCGTACACACGCGTTTTGTTTTTTTGCGCGATCAATTAATGAATTGCGATTTGTGAGCAACGCGGCATGCGAGTAGAATCGGCGGGTGCGAAAAAATTAAATAACAAGGATACGATAATAAAATACGAGCCCGCAACGGGAGTGTGTGCGCTTGTGTGCGAGTGAGTGTGTGTGCGTGTGTGTGTGGGCGTTTATAAATAAAACGCTGCGAAGCTGAGTGCGAAAAGCAGACGCCGATAGAGTTTAAAAAGTAAAAGAATGAGCGCAACTCAAAACAAGAGCGACGGAAAAGAAAGTGTTTTTTAAGCAAATATCCGCGGTTTTTAATCGACAAACGAATAAAACAACAAAAAAAAACAAAAACACACACGAAAAAAAGAAGGCACCGAAGGCGAAAGTGCATACAGAGAGATAGAGATAAAGAGAGCTGCTGGGGCAAGCGAGCGTGCGAGCGAGCGAGAGGTGAATATCAAAGGGAAAACCCATTTGCATTCTGTTGTGCGAGCGAGCGAGCGAGCGAGCAAAAGAAATAAAAACGAAGCGAACGAGCGGCCAAAGCGTAATTGTAAAATTCCACTGTCTGGGCCAGCCTGTTGTTGTTCTCGTTGTTGTTATTATCTATATACTACACTATATGTACAGTGTTACATATGTACTCGTCGTATATGTCTATGAAAACTGTTGAGCAGGAAAAGCGTTGGAAAAGCCTGCACTTGGGGCACTTGCTTGCTTGCAAATGATGATAATTGTCTCGTTACTGAAATGTGCAACATTTTACAGTGCACGATCCGATCTGACCGAAAGCTGGCTGCGATACCGAGTGCTTAAATGGATGCAACATCAATAATCACGCAAGTTTCCCGCGACGATGAGCAGTTGAACGTCTATCCCAGCTATCCCAATGACAAAGGTAAGCCCACCACCTCCAAAAACCCCAAATGAGTCATGCCCCCCCTCCCTCCCCCACCTTGGCAGTGCGAAAGCGAAACGAAGGCGTCACAACAAAGACGAAAGGACACTTGTCCCGTTGTCCGCAAGCCCCCCAACAAGCCCTCCCAGACCTCCCATCCACCCAGGCCACCCCTTTCCCGTTCCACAACACCCCGGTGACCTTTCGTGCCCATACAATTGCGGTCAATAAAATTGCTGGAATTTGGAATAGCAGCCAGTTAGTTGAACAAGCAACAGAGTTTCTCCACAGCTCCGAATCAATAGTACTTTCAGTTTAAACAAAAACACAAGGTTGCGGGGGTTACAGGGTCTTACGGGCAAAGGTTACAAAGTTTCATTTAGAGGGGTTTTGTTGGGAGAAAAATATGTGTCCCTTCTATAACCGGAGATACAATAAATCGAAAGGTTATATAGTTTCATATATGAATGGTTTTTATAGGGCTCCAAATCAAAGTAAGGGAATTTGAATAAGGGTCTTACGCGCTGGGCTAACAAAGTTTCATATAAGAATATTTCTCATAGGTGTAACGTTAAAAGTTTATCAAGTATGTAGGTTACTATTAAAAAATTATATTCCCCTCTCAGCTGAGCTACGAAGATTAAAAGGTTCAACTGTTTTAAGGTTTCATATAAAAATCGGTTTCAATTTTAAACAAGCAACAAAGTTTATCGCTAATCTAGAGCTCAAAATTCAAAGTTCCTTTAAGGTTAAGAGGAGTTACAGGGTCTTATAAAGCTTAAAAATGTTCTTATAAGAGTGGTTTTCATGGGTCTTCATAGTATAGGACTTTAAGTTTAAACAAACGCAGAGATAAAGGCAATTCTTGTTCTCATAGGGCTCCAAATGCATAGTACCTTTAAGTTAAACAAAACCAAGGCTGAGAGGGAAGTTGTGGGTCTTATAGGAAAAGGCTTAAAAGATTCATATAAGAAGGGTTTTCAGACAAAATATTGTATGTCCCTTCTATAAGATACGATACAATAAATTGAAAGGTTAAAATGTTCAACTGTTTTACGATTTTCTTAACAAAATGTTTGAAATTTATGCTTAAACAAGCAACTGAGTTTCTCGTGTCTAGAATTTGGGTTATCATTAAAAATATGATCAACATTTACAACGTTTTCATACATAAATTTGTGGCAGTGTTTACTTAAACAAGCAATACAGTTTCTATAGAGCTATAAATTAATAGTAAATTCAATTTAAACTAGAACAATGTTATGGTTATGCAGAAAATCCATAGTATCAATATGAAGCTGAGCTACAGCAAATTCAAAGTTCAAAAGTCTCAACTGGTTCAAGGTTAGCATATAGAAATGGCTTTCCAATAGGAAAAGTTGTCAAAACTTTTACCACAAACTTGCCAAGACGGAAATCTAGGTTACCCAGCTGTACTCTTCGCCTTTCCAACTATTATATGATGGCCACCTAATAGTTATTTTTGAATTTCATTAGTTTAATTCGCGCCAGCCCCTTGGCAGCTTTTTTGTTGTGTTTTCTTTTTCTGTACGCCTGTGAATGATCTAACCACTTGCTCGCTTCGTTTGAGGCCGTTGAATTTATTTTGCGACGCAGTTGCAACTTTACCACCCACAAAAAGACCACCCACAATCCAACAGCCACCACCCACTGGCCCACTCCCACCTCCCACCTGTAATCAATCGATGACGTCTTTGGGGCCGCGTGACGTCATTGAATTCGGCGGGCATCGGCGCACGAAAGGCTTTGCCTTTGCCTTTGCCAGTGGCTTTGCATTTGCGTTGGATTTGCGTTAACTAAGCTAACTGCCTTTGCATGTTTACTTTCGAGAAGAGGCTCTAACAATAGAAACTGCCAATTAAATTGCACAGTAAAAAGCAGCAGCGCAGCAGCGGAAAACGGACAAGTAAAAAACTTATGTTAGAAAAAAAAATTGAGGAAAACCGGTATGGAGAGAGAGAGGCGACCACAACTAGTTTTATTATTATTTCTGTTGTTTTTCTTTTTATTGTTGTGGTGATGCAAACAAACCAACAAACAAACAAACAAGCAACAGAGGAACAACAAAAGCGAAGCTTAGAGGTTGCGATATGAGAGTAGTGAATGAATAGATGAATGAATGGTGAGAGCCAGGAGAGAGCGCCATAAAGAGTTGGGATTGGGATTGTACACAATAAAAAATATAATATATGTATATTATTATTATCAACCTTTGAATAAAAGCTCTCGGAGCGGAATCGCCCCAAAAACGCCTTAAAGTAATAACACATTTAATCTAATCTGCGACCGCCAATGCACAAATGTATGCACAGACATACGCTGGGTATATAGTATACGAAATATTTGCGGTTAGGTGTTAATTGACGTCTCTCGTCGCTTTGATCGGCTCTACTGTCAATCCCTGGTAAATGAATGTCTTCTGAGACGTTATCTGTATGAGAAATCAAAGTGTGTCAAGATATCTGAATTCAAGAAATCAGAGTTTCCATTTGCTTTCCAGTTTAAACCTGACTAGATCAAGTGCATCGAAATGGCATTAGCTTTTTGCTGCACTTGCGGGCAAGCCATTAGCAAAGGTTTAGAAATCCGGTTTTCACGAATCTTATCCGTTTACGAGGCTATTAATCAGCTGACACCAATTAAAATCCCTAGTAGTGTGCCTAGGCACACTAGTTGCCCGCTAAATGCAACTAAATTGTTGTCACTTAGTTGTTCATGCACTACACTTGCGGGAAACCTTTTAGCAAAGGTTTGGATATCCGGTTCTCAGCTACAAACCCTGCTAATCTTATCCGTTTAACGTTTTATTCCCTTTTCACAGTCAACTTCGGATGACGTAGCCATGTCGGTTCCCTTTTGTTCGAGACATTCACAGCTTTTTGTTTTTGGAAGCACTGTGAGCTAACAGAGCTATGGGGTGCCCACCGCTGTTTAACATTTAAACTCCCTAGTATACTGGGCACACTAGTTGCCCGCTAAATGTAACTAAATTTCTGTCACTTGGGTGTTCTCGCGAAAAGTCTGGCCAGCACAAATACTGTCCAGTCACAGCTGTTACTTTGAACCTGTGTTTTGTTTACTCTTTTCGAGAGATACCCGTCGCACTACTATTAGTGTGACCTCAGCTGTTTCGGGTGGGCGGGGGTTGCGGCATTAGAGGCAAAAACCGGCAAGCGAACAGCAGAGCAACAGTTGAAATATGTTTTTCTTTTTTTTTATTTCGGTTTCGGAGAGTGGGTGCCGCCGCCTAAGTGCTTTTTGCCTCACCGCGTATAAATATTTATATAGATATATGTACATATGTGTTCGCCATATACAACCACCAAACCCGCCAGCAACCCGCAACCCCCCAACCGTCTCAACACGCGCTTTATAAATACATCTATATTGTTTTTATGGGCAAACGCTCTCCTAGTACGCGAGTATCTCATTTCTCGCGCGGCCGCTGCCGAACTGCTGTGATTTTTCAATTTTCTCAAGGTCTTCAAAGCCAAATTACTCTCGCACACACATGGGGCCGAAAAACAGCAGACAGCGCGTTTTCCTCACCCCAACAACAACGCCCTTTTCCGCCCCAGCCTTCCCCTTGGAAATTTATGATTTTCGCATTTATCGATCCAGTGTCCAAAAATAGATGAAAATGTTATTTAAAAGAATGCGAATCGAGTTCAAAGATCTGCCCATAAACAAATGCCTGGAGCACTGGAAGGGTGTGTGCTTATTTTGGCGAATTTCCCCCGAACATGCTGAAATATTTATATTCAGCTTATCGCACAAACAGAACCAGCAGCCAGTTATTTTTTATACATTTATTGCACTGGCGTAAAAATAGCAAAACACTGAACAGGTTTAATTAATTGGTTTATAAACAAAGCATAGAATTCAATATTGGCCATATTTTAAAACAAATATGTTGGTTTAGCCACTTGTGGGAGTAAATATGAGAAATTGAATTTTTTCAAGTTTCTGAAGAGCATAAACAATTCAAGCTGTTTCTCGCTGAAATCCACAAAACAGACAGCCAACAGATGCATTGCAATGCTTAATTATTGAACAAATAATACGTATTATACGCGGCAACAGTTGCGGGCCGGCCACTCATTTCCTATATACAAGTGCCAGCCAGCACTACCCGTACGTAGTACGTACTACGAACTAATCCCAATGGACAAGCGATGACTGCAGCCGCAGCCTTTCCTCTTCTCGAATCGATAGAGGTCAACGAGTTCTTCTGGGCTTGGAGATTTTATCTCCATGGCTGATATAAGTTCGTTGAACTGCCTTTTGGGGGTTAAATAAAGGCCAACCCCCAAAAACAAAGGCGTTTCTGTGGTGTTGCAGGTTCCGAGAACCATCCTAAGGGTTCGTACAAATTTGAAAACAGGTGCTGGTGACAGTAATCGTAACGAATGCCCAAGCTCTTTGGGATAATAATCTAGAAACTTTTTAGTTAAGTTCCACAATGATTAATGATGTTTTTCTAAATATGAAAACAGCTTTCTGATGGTCAATTTTTGACAGCAGTTTTCGTTTTTCCACCGTTTATATCACGTGCCATTAGCACTGCTTGTCATCTGCCTCTGCCGTGGCTTTAACTCTGATCCGTCTCTATCAAGCGATTTTTTTTTGGCCGAAAGAAAAACCTCCACAAACAATCTGAAGGTCGGAGATTGGAGATTGTCTTGGAATGATATCATACTTGCGACTCGTAGTGTGCCCCCCACCAGATAACAAACATTTTGATTAGATAAGCGTGTGTCGTGTGTGTTCGAAATTCGAATAAAAAAGCGCTCATCAGTGTAGGTACGTGCATGTGCGGCATGTGGGCAATTATATTCTCGATTTCGTATGAATTTCTTGTTTGCTTTAAATTAATTATCAAATAATTCCCCCCTTGGCACCGACACCGTCCCGCGCGCCTCTTATCTGACAGCGCAGACCTTGCCCGCCAACCAACCGAACAGCAGAGACTTGTCAAAAAAGCAAGGAAAAGTCTACGCTCAAATTATAACAAAAGAAAATTCTTTAAAAATTCCCATTGCCGTTCCGCTTGAGTGAGGAGCTGAGCTGTTTGTTTTGTTTGCTCGTCTGGATACCCATCCACCCGGGTACCCGGGTATTCGGGTGTGTAGTTGGTGGCATGTCCTGAAGATCTAGCCCAATTGACGCGTGAGGCCGTTTAACAGTCTGACGGAGAAGGACTCCTCGCATTTGCATAAATGACTGCACCATTTCTGATTACATTTTCACATTAATCGGCGGTTCCATGGCATGGAAACATGGAAGCAACTAGAGAAGCAGGTGTATGACATCTGTAAATGATTGAGCCAAAATTGATTCAAACATCTGAGATTCCAGGCCATATTTGGGAGTGTATTAAAACGAAATCGCGCCGAGGTATGACAGATTTTTGCCCCAATAATGAGCTATAAATATGGTCATCTAAATCTGTCTGGAAACGAGCACAAAAACAGAATGCGAAACGGCCCGCCCACACGGCAAGCAGAAGCAATTCCAGCGACGCTTTACCTGAAACACCTTAAAAATAGGACAAAAGCCTATTTGAGTGTGCGATGTGGGCTGTGGGCGGTGAGGTGATTGGATGGGAGGTTGGCTTCAAGGGGTTGCCATTGGAATGGCGAGAATTCCAGTGGCTTGGCTTAAATGGCGATGGAACGGGGGTTTCCGCCTCCTCCTCCACCACGACGACCCAAATATAGATTGCCTATCAATAATCAGCAAGGATACAGAGCAGTTTTCAACAAGTTGAGTGTTTCGGGGCTGGCTTTTATGCAAAGATATGCAAAAAGTCGGATGAGGGCCGGGAGGGGAAAGGATTGCGGGGCCGAGGTTCACCTGCCTAATAATTACAAATGCCAGACGCTGGAAAAAAGCTTTCATTGTGCCATGAGAAGCATCAGCAACTACAGCAACAGCACGCGCTCATAAAATATTCAAGTGCATTTGCACTTCACTCGGGAGGGCTCTAGGCAAAGTAAAAAAAAAAGTACATTAAGAAAAACATGAAAGGGGAAGTTCTACGAAGAATACTCTTTATAAGATCTATCTTTATATGCTCCTAATAAAATCTATCTAGAATTCTAGATCAATCTAAACTTTTAGTCGTTTCATCGAATCGTTTTCAATACAATTTAATTGCCTTTTAATGTAGATGCTCTATTTACGAATTTACGATCACACAAATCAATCTAAACATCAAAAGCTCAAGGAAATTAATACCATTTTACAACACTATAAATGCGATTGTTGCAATAACTGCGGTACCTTTGGCAAGTGCAGCGACACAGTAACATAAAGCTTGCCACATCCTGAGCTCAGTTTTCGCTTGGCTAACGGTTCAATGAACCGTTACGTCTAGCTTAGCCAGCAAGAAGGACATGTTTTTGCCCCCCCACGACCACTTGAAGCTTGTTTTCCCTGCTAAGTGATGTTTGACTGCTGTTTCCTTTTGTTGCCACACAATGCAAATGGCGGACGGACGCATTCTTGCCATCCATTTGCCCCAGCACACAGCTCACAGCACCTTGCCACCTCGTCCCCATTTGACATGTTGGGTGTCCGCACCTCAACCAGCTTAAAGGTCAACCTGTGACCTTCTAGCCGCCTATCCGACTAACTATCTCTATACGCTACAGTCGGACCTCTATCGCTTCAAAGCTCAAATGTTTAGAATGCTTTTGATAGAGATAAATCAAGTAGAGTTTATAAGACAGCGTCCATAAGGATCCATAAGAGCAATACATATGAAATCCTTGAAAATAGCTTGAAAATATACTTGAAATTATAAATAAAATAGGAAAAAGTACAAGTTATGGGTGGAAATAAGAATTTTTGATCCAAATCCTTAATCCTGATGCATTTTAGGCAAAACCTTTTAAAATATAAAATATAATTTCAACAAATACCTATGTGTATCCCTAAAATAGGAATAAATTAGAGTTATGAGTGGAAATTGAATAAAATTGTATTGCTTGTGACTTTTATTTCCATCTCACACCTTTGTATTACCCGAATCTGATCCCATTTCGTTTGTGTAATGATCCATAGGTGAAGTTCATTAAGGAAGCTCACCTGTGACTCGCTAACCTGCTCTATCTGCCACTTTGTTAGCGTTTGCATGCAATTATAGCGTTTCCCATCGATTAAACGCATGTTGCTACCGCCCGCCGTCCCCTGAAGTGCCCCTCGAGAGACCTGCCTGTCTCTTGGCTTTGCCTTTGACTTCTATTTTTAAATATTTTCGCACAGAACCCAAACACACGCAGTCGAAGGAAAAACAAGCAAAGCAAATTGTCGGCATTGCATGTACTGCAGTATTAACCAGATATACTCGTACAAATGGAAATAATCTATATTCGTTTTATGCAAACGTAGCAAACAAAACAGACAATGTTTATGTCATTATGGTGGGAAAACCGAAAATAGTAATCTGAGCAAGGCAAGCGCCAAGACGCCAAGACGAAAATGGAATGAAAATAAATATATATAGACCTGGGGGGAAGGAAATATTGTGGGCGTATTTAGGGGTCTTAAATATTGGGCGAGAAGTTTATATGAGACAGCTAGAATTTTGTTTAAATTAATGGAAGAGCTATCAAGGAAATGCCAGGAATTTCCATTAAAATGCTCTGCTTTAATTAGCTTGTTTAGATAGAAGTATGTTCCTCCAAATTCCAGATTTTATGGAAGTCTTAGAGCCCCTAAAAATGTATAGTGACTTTTGATACTTGTTTTTTAGGCACATGAAATGAGAAAACTAAATGATCTTTTATATTTCAGATGATGTAGAACGTCTCAAGCCACAGAAGCGCGGATTTATCCAATCTCTGCTCTGCTGCTGGCGACGGAATCGTACGAAAACCAACCAGAATGGCACACAAATCGATGGCTCCACAACACCGCCACCATTACCGGACCAACAAAGGTACCTACTACCTCAGGTTAGGCTCACCGATATGCACAGAAAGTGCATGGTTATCGATTTGGACGAGACCCTAGTGCACAGTAGTTTTAAGGTAAGCCAACTCCCACTCCCACCACATCATTTATGCAAATTGGTAGATTTACTATATTTTTTCTATGAACGCAGCCCATACCGAATGCGGATTTCATAGTACCAGTGGAGATCGATGGGACCGTGCATCAGGTGTACGTCCTGAAGCGACCGCATGTGGACGAGTTTCTGCAGAAGATGGGTGAACTGTACGAGTGCGTTTTGTTTACAGCATCACTAGCCAAATATGCAGATCCGGTTGCCGATCTGTTAGACAAGTGAGTCCCCTAATCAAATATAAATTTTGGCATTGAATTCTAACAGATTTCTATTGCAGATGGAATGTGTTTCGTGCAAGACTGTTTAGGGAATCATGCGTTTATTACAGGGGTAATTACATTAAGGATCTGAATCGCCTGGGGCGTGATCTGCAAAAGATTGTCATTGTGGACAATTCGCCGGCCAGCTATATCTTTCATCCAGACAATGCAGTGAGTACAATAGCCCATACAGTCGATATAGGGATGTTAACTTAAAAGTGCTTGCTTTAAGGTTCCTGTGAAATCCTGGTTCGATGACGTTACCGATTGCGAACTGCGAGAACTGATACCGCTCTTCGAGAAGCTGAGCAAAGTTGATTCCGTCTATTCGGTGCTCTGCAATTCGAACCAGCCGCTGAACAATCAGACCAACCAGCAGCATCCCCAGGAGATGCAGCAGGCGCCGAACCAGCTGCAGCAACAGCAACAGACCATCTCTGCCACGACAGTTATTACCCAGGCCACCACCCTGTCTGCCCCGACGATGCTGAATCAACAGCAGCAGCAGCAGCATCAGCAGCTCCAGCAGCAGCAAAGTCCGCCCAGCCAACAAAACGAGCTGCTGCAAAAGACGTAACATCAGTGGGAACTAATGTTTATAAATATATGATAATTGTATACATATTACAAGACCAAGCAAGCCGATAAGCAAGCAAACAAAAGCCCTCCCTCTCCCAAACCGACTCCAAATCCCCAATCCCAGCCCGAATCCCAGGCACTCATTAACCTAACCCGAAAAAAAATAGAAGCGGGATCGCTGGAGGAGATGTGTAAGCAACTACCATTTGCTATATTGCTATATAACCCCCGCTCGACACGATAGGCTAAGCGAGTTTTCTATTGATATACATAATTTTACTGAACCCTATTTACACAGCCCCATTTGTTATTTATTATTTTTTGTTTTGCTCGACCTATAATGAATATTATAATTTTTTTATGTTTTTTTTAGAAAACTGCTAATTGCTTATTGCTAACCGCGTTTTGGTGTACCCCCCCTGAGGGGTATGAATAAACCTAATCCCCTCTTGTGTACCCCAATAATCATATTTCTGTAAGCGTATTTAATGGAAGACCCTTCCCCCCAAAAAAACCGAGCAGGCAAAGGATTTAAAGGCATTAAACAAAATGATAACTATACATATGAGCAGAGAGATAAAATCAAATTCAAAATAGCTATATTTATATATATTTTTTATTAAAAATTGAGAAAAAACAAAAAACAAAAAGGAAAGGATGAGCAGAAAAGAGTGTAGAGGGAGGAGAGGAAAACGAGAATAAGATGGAAACTTAAAAGAAAAATCTATATAATATGTGTACTAAAAGAAATTTATATATACATACATGGATATATATACATATATATATAAAAGGCATGTGTCTACACATGTTGCTAGCACTAAGGCATGTATAATATTTCGTATATTTATTGAAAAGCAAACAGAAGAAAAAAAAACCGAGAGCAAACGTTTAGGCACGGTCCCGCCCTCGCGCCCCTCTCCGCTGGCACTGGCAAATGTCAAAGTTGGGTGTATCGGGTTTATCACGGGGATGGCTTCGTCGTATCACACATTCTGGTTTCCTGAAATGTCTCGCGGACGTGAGCGGCGGGCCCGGGGCGTAAACGAGTTTCAGTTGCATTGCCAGAGGGTGAAAATATAGCTATGTATGTAAGCCAATTTGTAAGGCGTCTAACAGTCTGCGGCGCGTCCGTAGTTAATATTACACGAACCCCGAAAACCGCTAAGACGACGACTGCCCTTCGCCGGCGGCACAAGGTTGCAAATTTCAATGCTGTAGCCCATTTCCAAAACTCATATTAATTGTAATCCTAACGCAAATGCTAATTTCCAACCTTGTGCCACGCCGAAGGGCAGTTGCAACATTTTACTAGGCTTAAATGAAATTTTTACTATACATCTATTGGAAGCACCTTGCTTTGATCGCTGGAGGGTAGCAAACAACTTCAGGCCGCCACCAGCCTTTTTGTGTGGTAATCCCTAATACGAGTATATATTTTAATCATTATGTGTTAATTTCCTCCTTTATCAAGTGCGCTTATGAATCGCATTGCAATATACATAAACATTAATATATATTTACGTCTCTTTAAACTCTTCTTCGAACCAACTTTCGACCGCGTTCTGTACTCTGTAATTGTGTTGGCATGTAAAAAAAAAAGGAAAACCAAAATTGATTGTATGTAAGCCACCCAAAGCTTCTATCTACTCCGACCAAATATCAATCATTGATCGTATATATAGGCATATACTGAGCTCAAGCTGGCCACGCCGAAATCCCACCTGAAACAAATGTATATTACTATATATATCTATACACCTATATAGACAAAAGACGCTATTGCTATCCGAGAATGCAAACAACAACCAGATCACAGACACAAACACAGACACAGTCCAGTCTTGGAGGGAAATTTCTGTCAATCTACCATGTCTCTGTAGTTTTCAACTAACTTTCGCAAAAGCAATTCTTTCATTTAGTGCGTAAGCCCTTGTGTTTCTTCGTTTTGCTTAAGCTAAAAGGTAACAAAACAAATATTGGAGGGTAACAAACGAATTGGCACGTTGCAAACGCGCGATATTCTCATATTCTTTGCAATTGAAGCAAGTAAATAATGCATCAAGTAAAATAATGAAAACACACATAACATATATATATATCATTTACACCTGCCGCTGCAAAAAGCTAAAACTCACCCAACAACCAATCAATTGCAACTAATCACGAAATCTAAATGTAATATTTGCATATATGTGAAGCTGTTTTACTTTTAATAAAAGCAAAACAAATCGATAAACAACCATTCAACTTAATTTATCATAAACGGGAAGAAATTCTATTTTTAAAGTGAGCCTATAAATGTAAAATGCATCAGTGTCGAAAAAACAAAAAAGAAAACAAAATACCATTTAAAATCTACAAATATTATGTCATCAAACAATAAAAAAAATGAAAATTAAAACCCAATCCGAAGCGAGTTTCATTGGAGTCGAAAAACGAGGTGGTGGTGAGTAGGGAATAAAGTTCTATTTATTATTTAAATTTGTTACAGACACCTTGTCGTCGAGCTCTCACCACTTCCATCGGTCTACACACTATTTAATACATTCATATATTTATATATCTTTAGTTAAATATATTTGTCTTGAACTTAGCCGCTAAACTAAAGATGTAGGCAATGGGGTTGATTTGCTTTTTTTTGCATTAAATAGGCCAAAAACACTTATTCCATACGTTTATTACTTGCTCGCGCTGCTCGTTATTAGATATTGTTCGCCTTGTGATCTGGTCTCTTCCTCCAACCAACCCAACCAACCACTTGCTCTAAGTTATACACTTAATTTTTGTTTTTTTGGTTTTGGTTTTTGCGAAAAGAATGTACAAAATGGTTGTGACAGAAATAACTTGTTCGTTTAGCAAATCGCCATCTGATCGGCGCGCCCTCCGTTTGTATATAATCTCAATTACAAAATACATCGAAAAAGTTGCGTGTGGTTTTATCAACGTTTATAGTACTTGAAAATATTGCCCAGCGATTCATTATCATCAATTTACGGTCTGCTAGCCTGCTTGTGGATTTCTTCGTTTGAATTATTAATTAAATGCATTTAAGTAACGTGTTACAATTACAAACATATCCCGTCTTCTCCTGCTGCTATGCTGAAATTCCTTTTACATTTTTAAATACCTATAATTTCATAGCTATGGGTATATATATATTTATATTTATATATGCATTTTGTTAATCGATTTTTGTGGCTGTAGTTGCACTTTAACATTTTACTTAAATGACTTTCTGACTAGACTAGTGCATAATAAGAATCGGATCGCGATTGGAATTTGAATTGAATTATTCATCGTTTAAGTATGCTAGTGCTTGGGATCGAATGATTATTTCTTATTAGTTTTCGCAGTGAATTGCCTTGTTAAATTGCTAACGTTTGTAGTTTTGCGGTTGCTCTGCGATCCTAGAGAGCTGAGGCACCTTGTTACCACCAGCTCTTCCCGGTTCCCTAATACTTGTTATGCCATTTCTCCAGCTTACAAACTTTACAAACATTCGATTGGTTAACTTGTGGATTGCATTTGGTGTTTCTTCTTGCTGTGCGCTTTACAATTTGCGTTTAATTGGAATCTTTGAATATTGCACGCTTAAAACAAACTCTCGTTTTTTGATTATGATTGCAGTAGTAAATTTGTTCGGTGTTTCTTGCTTACGTTTGCATTTAGTTTTTACTTTTTGGTATACAAATACTTTAGAGCGACAAAAAGGTGTTGTGTGTGTGTACTTTCGGCTTATGATCGAAATGTAAGAAATACGCAGAAAATGTACAGAGTAATTACAGTAATACATGCATCCTATATGTACGTATGATCTGACCCCCAATTCATCCGTCCGTTCATCCGATATCGGTCAGCAATGACGCTTCTGTCTTCGTTAAGTTACGTGTGCTTTTGGTTAAGTTTTTTGGCTAGCGAATCCTTTGTTCCTAATAGCAGTTGCAAATCAATATAGTTACCCGGAACTCAAACGGGGACTTGGTGGCTTGTTCATCTTAGGGTCTTAGAATAGGTCTTAGGAGGAGCAGGAGCAAGGGCAGGAGTAGGACCAGAAGGTGTTGGGAGCTGGGAACTGGGAGCTGGGAGGGTAGAAGAAGCTGTAAAGCGCCTAGTGTGTTGTCGATTATTAGACATGCGCGATGGGCATCTGAAGCGTCTTCGCATCCCGATAAGACTTGTCCTACACATACTGATGATCGCCTCCCATCCCGTCCGGGCAGTCCACACTCAGCAGCGGCTCCTTCTCGATGGTCTGGTGCGTCTGGGCATCGTAATCGTAGTAGCTCATCCAGTCCACTCGCTTGGGCTGCACCAAACCGAAGCAGCTGCACTCGAGGAAGTCGATTAGGTTCTGGATGGGCCCGCGAGTGAACGGACTGTGGCCGCCCTTGGCCTGGAAGTGGCGATAGCGGCCGCGGTTCATTCGCTCGTTGGTGGTCATGCCCAGGCAGATGACCTGGTACGTTTGGCAGACCGTCAGCAGGATCACCCAGGACATGTGCAGCAAGGCATTGCCCATCACCCAGCCCACCCAGGCATTGCAGTTGCCAATGGCCCGCATGGCACCCAGGAAATCTACAAGGGTAAATATCCAACTTAGAGAGGGATACTGGATAATGATGATGGAAAATGTTAGCTCACCATCGAAGCGCACATTGCATTGATTCATATAGAATTTGGAGCCGCCGTAGAGCATCCAGCCGCACATGATCAACAGCATCCAGAGGAATCCCATGAAGTAGCTGTGGTTCTTCAGCCCAATGCAGTTGCCCACCCAGGGGCAGTGGTGATCGAATCTCGCCACGCACCGATCGCACACAGAGCAGTGCTTGGAGCGTATGGGACGCCGCACCAAGCAGCCCGAGCAGAAGGATGCCGGTTCAAAGCCAATGCCTCCGCGCTCCGACAGCTCGATGATGGTCTGGGGGGAAGATAATCGTTAGAGCAGCCCTCGTGATACCCACGAAAGAGTGCGCCTACCTTGAATCGCTGTTCCCTGGTCGGCCGGATGATGCCCGGATCGCCCTTCCACGACTTGAGAAAGCACACCCACAGGACCGCCGATGAGATCAGGAAGCAGACGGTGGCGGTGAACGAGACGGCGTCGTCGATGAACATCAGCCAGGTGATGTAGAACCAGGCCTTTGTGGCCAGGTACACGCTCAGCGGCAGGAGGGCCATCAGGTGCTCATCGAACAGGGCCTTGCCGATCGTGTGGAAGATGGCGTACAGGCAGCCGAGCAGGAAAAACTTAATGATGTACAGGGTGTTCACGGTGAAGACGATGCCGGCCAGATAGAAGGCGGTGAAGGGGCAGGCCACCATGGACCACCAGCGCAGGCGCTTGTCGTGCCGCAGCTTCGAGACGAACGATCTTCGCTGCTGCGAGGTGAGCGCCGCCTCCTTCACGCGCTCCATCACCTTGGCCCCTATCCAAATGGCACCCGTTTGCGACTCCAGCATCGACAAGGGCGTCTCTCCGCGCATATTGGGCACATCCAGCGAGGCCTTCGACTTGAGCACCAGCGTGGAAATGGCCGTGGCATTGCGCGCCAAAATGGCCCAGTGCAGCGCCGTGTTGCCGTGCGTGTAATCGACCATGGCAGGATTAGCACCGAGCGTCAGCAGCAGTCGCACGGGGTCCAATGCACAAACCTGCAAGCACAAACCACCCAAAATTAGTAAACCTAGTGGAGAGCGGGAGATCCGTTTACTTGCCTTCCAGGCCGCCCACATGAGGGCCGTCATGCCGCCCCGATCCTGCAGATCGGGATCCACGCCCTTGGCTATGAAGTAGGCCACCAGGGCGGTGTGGGCAAACTGGGCGGCTATGTGTATGCAGGAGCAGCCCTCGGCATCCCGTATCCTCGGATCGGCCCCGGCGGCCATCAGCAGGACCACAGCGCCGAGATGACCCTGCCGTGTGGCCCAGTGCAGGGGGGTGGCGTTCAGCTCCCCGCCGACGGCATCCACGGTGGCGCCCTTCTCCAGGAAGTAGCGTATAATGTCGCGCCGATTGTTGATGGCCGCCCAGTGGAGCAGGGTCACCGTTTCGCTGTCCGGCTGATTGACATCCCAACCGGACTCCACCAGCTCCCGGACGCGGGCAATGGCCCCGTACTGGGTGGCCTTGACGATGTCGAATCCGCTGTAGTCCGGCTCCACGGGCGCCGTGGGCGGCTGTTGGGCAATCAGGGCCGATTCGCGCTCATTGTCCGGCTGCTGGGTGGAGCCCGGGACGCAGGATCCGGTGGTGGCCGCTTGGCAGGCGCTCTGGTACATCCTCGCTCCGCTGGCTGGGCTTCGGCCTTCCTTGCGAGTGTGGAACGTGATTCACAGCGCTCGTAACATCAACCTTCCATCCCCCTCCTGGGGCGACTGGGGGTGTGAGTGCGACTGCGGGTGTGAGCGAGACGGGGGGCGGGTGTGTGTGTGGTGGAACGGTGGAGCGGAGGAGCGAGCGGGAGAGCGGGAGAGCAGGAGAGACACCCCCACTGGTCGGTCAGGCGATTCACAGGTTTGTCATTTTCACCTTCTTCCCGGCGCTTGAGTGGCTGCTGGTCGGGCAAGTGCTTGTCCTCGGTCCCTGGCCCGGAGGTTCGAATGCTCGGAGGAGTAGTCGGGCGATGTGGGCTACTGCGTTTTAAGTGCGAATTTTTGGAGGACTAAAAGCAATTTTGGTGGTACCGAGCGGGCTGCCAACTGTTTATTTTCTGGCTAACAGGGCTGCCAATCGGTCAACACCAAGCAGCTGGTTCTAGCGTAAGGGTAATATTTATATTTCAAGCCACTAGAACAATAATTTTAAATATTTCTCAAGGAATTTAATGAATTTACTAAAATTTATTGTAATTAAATTACAGCAGTATATTTGTTTATTGGCAAACTGAATTTAATAAAGCAACTATTCCAAAAATGTCTTTGATAATTTAATATTCCTAATCAAAATGACTTCACAGTGTTATTGTTTTCAGTTTCACTAGCAGTATATTTCAGGTAGGAATTTTCAGATTCAGGCCAATTTAACAGTAGTTGCAAATATTTCTTAGATAGTTTTAATAGAAATTTAAACACTTCATAGCTTAACCCAATAAAGTAGCCTTTAATTTCAGTAGCACTGAATTTCTGAGTTCCTTTTCTATATTCAGTTACATGCAAAAATAAATAATAATTTCAAATATTTAATAAGTAATTTAACCGTTTATCCAGACTGCAAAGATTTTAAGCTTTTGCACCAGTATTTTTCTGGTATTTCTATGTTTAGTTTTGGCGCTGCCAGTGCAGCCCCATTAATTCACAACATCTGCAAAAGCGCGCCTCAATTTTTGGCATCATTGAATTTCGCATGTTCTCGTCTTGAACAAATAATTAACAATTTCAGGCTTTAGCAATGGAAGCCAAGCGCAAATTTAACGGCCACTCCAATGGCCAAGCCAAGAGGCCCAGGTAAACAAGCCACAGAAAGCTTGAAAGCAAGATAATGACCAAAGGAATTCCCCTTAGGAACCCGGATGATGAGGAGGAAATGGACTTCGAGTCGGAGCTGGCGGCGTTTGAAAACAGCGAGGACATGGACCAGACCCTCCTGCTGGGCGATGGCCCCGAAAACCAGCAGACCAGCGAGCGCTGGTCCCGCCCAGCGCCCCCCAAACTGGATCCCTCCAAAGACAGCTTGCAATTCCAGCAGCTGGATGTGGAGAACTATTTGGGACAACCTCTGCCCGGGATGCCGGGCGCCCAGCTGGGACCCGTGCCCGTGGTCCGCATGTTCGGCGTCACAATGGAGGGAAACTCCGTTTGCTGCCACGTTCACGGGTTCTGTCCGTATTTCTACATCGAGGCGCCCAAGAAGTTCGAGGAGCGGCACTGCGAGAAACTGCACCAGGCCCTGGACCAGAAGGTCATCGCCGACATTCGCAACAACAAGGACAACGTGCAGGAGGCCGTGCTGATGGTGGAAATGGTCGAGAAACTGAATATCCATGGCTACAACGGCGACAAAAAGCAGCGATACATCAAGATCACCGTGACGCTGCCGCGTTTTGTGGCCGCCGCCTCGCGGTTGCTCAAGAAGGAGGTGATCATGGCAGAGATTGACTTCCAGGACTGTCGCGCCTTCGAGAACAACATAGACTTTGATATCCGCTTTATGGTGGACAACGACGTGGTGGGCTGCAACTGGATAGAGCTGCCCAAGGGCGAGTGGCGCATGCGGAGCAGCCACAGCAAGCCCCTGCCCGAGTCGCGGTGCCAGATCGAGGTGGACGTGGCCTTCGACAAGTTCATCTCCCACGAGCCGGAGGGCGAGTGGTCCAAGGTGGCCCCCTTCCGCATCCTCTCCTTCGACATCGAGTGCGCCGGCCGCAAGGGCATCTTTCCGGAGGCCAAGATGGATCCCGTGATACAGATAGCCAACATGGTGATACGCCAGGGCGAGCACGAGCCCTTCATCCGGAATGTCTTCACCCTGAACGAGTGTGCACCGATTATTGGCAGCCAGGTGCTGTGCCACGAGAAGGAGACCCAAATGCTGGACAGGTGGTCGGCCTTTGTGCGTGAAGTGGATCCGGACATCCTCACGGGCTACAACATCAACAACTTTGACATTCCCTACCTCATCAACAGGGCGGCCCACCTGAAGGTGAAGAACTTCGAGTACCTGGGCAGGATCAAGAATATACGCTCGGTGATCAAGGAGCAGATGCTGCAGTCCAAGCAAATGGGTCGCAGGGAGAACCAGTATGTGAACTTCGAGGGCCGGGTGCCCTTCGATCTGCTGTTTGTGCTGCTGCGCGACTACAAGCTGCGCTCCTACACCCTCAACGCGGTGAGCTATCACTTCCTGCAGGAGCAGAAGGAGGACGTCCATCACAGCATCATCACGGACCTGCAGAACGGCGACGAGCAGACGCGTCGTCGCCTGGCCATGTACTGCCTGAAGGACGCCTATCTACCCCTCCGATTGCTGGAGAAACTGATGGCCATTGTCAACTACATGGAGATGGCCAGGGTGACGGGTGTGCCGCTGGAATCCCTCCTCACCCGCGGCCAGCAGATAAAGGTTTTGAGCCAATTGCTGCGCAAGGCCAAGACCAAGGGCTTCATCATGCCCTCCTACACGTCCCAGGGATCGGACGAGCAGTACGAGGGAGCCACCGTGATTGAGCCCAAAAGGGGTTACTATGCGGATCCCATTTCCACGCTGGATTTCGCCTCGCTGTATCCCAGCATAATGATGGCCCACAATCTCTGCTACACGACTTTGGTGTTGGGTGGAACGCGGGAGAGACTGCGCGAGCAGGAGAACCTCCAGGACGAGCAAGTGGAGCGCACACCGGCCAACAACTACTTCGTGAAGTCCGAGGTGCGAAGGGGACTGTTGCCGGAGATTCTGGAGTCCCTGCTGGCGGCCAGAAAGCGCGCCAAGAACGATCTGAAAGTGGAAACGGATCCGTTCAAGCGCAAGGTGCTGGATGGCCGGCAGCTGGCCCTGAAGATATCGGCCAATTCCGTGTATGGCTTCACGGGGGCCCAGGTGGGAAAGCTGCCCTGCCTGGAGATATCCGGCAGCGTGACCGCCTACGGCCGCACCATGATCGAGATGACCAAGAACGAGGTGGAGACGCACTACACGCAGGCCAATGGGTACGAGAACAACGCTGTTGTCATCTACGGCGACACCGATTCCGTGATGGTCAACTTTGGCGTGAAAACCCTCGAACGCAGCATGGAACTCGGCAGGGAGGCGGCCGAGCTGGTCAGCTCCAAGTTCGTGCACCCCATCAAGCTGGAGTTCGAGAAGGTCTACTACCCTTACCTGCTGATCAACAAGAAGCGCTACGCGGGCCTCTACTTCACGCGGCCGGACAAGTACGACAAAATGGACTGCAAGGGCATCGAGACGGTGCGCAGGGACAACTCCCCGCTGGTGGCCAACCTGATGAACTCCTGCCTGCAGAAGCTGCTCATCGAACGCGACCCGGACGGGGCGGTTGCGTATGCCAAGCAGGTGATTGCCGATCTGCTGTGCAATCGGATAGACATCTCGCATCTGGTCATCACCAAGGAGCTGGCCAAGACGGACTACGCCGCCAAGCAGGCGCACGTCGAGCTGGCCGCCAAGATGAAGAAGCGGGACCCCGGCACGGCCCCCAAGCTGGGCGATCGAGTGCCCTACGTGATTTGTGCGGCGGCCAAGAACACGCCGGCCTACCAGAAGGCCGAGGATCCTTTATACGTGCTGGAGAACAGTGTGCCCATCGACGCCACGTACTATCTGGAGCAGCAGTTGGCCAAGCCGCTGCTGAGGATCTTCGAGCCCATTTTGGGCGAAAAAGCCGAATCGATTCTGCTCAAGGGCGAGCACACGCGCACCCGCACTGTCGTCACCTCGAAGGTGGGCGGTTTGGCCGGCTTCATGACCAAAAAGACGTCCTGCCTGGGCTGCAAGTCGCTGATGCCGAAGGGCTACGAACAGGCCTGCCTGTGTCCGCACTGCGAGCCCCGGATGAGCGAGCTCTACCAGAAGGAGGTGCTCGGCAAGCGGGAGCTGGAGGAGTCCTTCGCCCGCCTGTGGACCGAGTGCCAGCGCTGTCAGGGATCGCTGCACGAGGAGGTGATCTGCTCGAACCGCGACTGCCCCATCTTCTACATGCGGCAAAAGGTGCGCATGGATCTGGACACGCAGGAGAAGCGGGTGCTGCGGTTCGGCCTGGCCGAGTGGTGAACGAATGCATGGATTACTGAATTGTTTAATCCTATAATTTAATAATTACATTACTAGAAGTTATTACAAAGTTTCTTTCGGTTCGTGGATTGGTTGCGCGATCTGCAATTGCAATTTGAAAAAAAGCTGTAGACGATTCCTAGCTGGCGACGCTTTGGACACACACATTTTTACACAGGGCATACAGGAGGGAGAGCTCGATATGGTCCCGGGACCGGGCCCGACTCATTTACGGCTCTGCAGGGTGTTGGACAGCCAGTCCATGGCCTGGTCGAGGCCCTCGCCCTTGGTGGCCGACGTCTTGAATATTTGGAACGTGCGGTTCTTGAGGTTCTCCAGGCCCAGGGCATGGTGCACCTCGGCCACGGTCATGCAGCCGTCCATGTCCTGTTTGTTGGCCAACACGACGAGTATCGCCCCGGCCAGCTCCTCCTCGCGCAGCATGTACAGCAGCTCGTCCTTGGAAATGCCAATGCGGTCCCTGTCCGCCGAGTCCACCACGTAGATGATGGCATCTGTGTTGCTGTAGTAGCAACGCCAGTAGGGTCTGCAAGAGAACAAGGGATTGGCGGTTAATGGTTATTATATTTTCAATGAAATTTGTATAAAATTAGATGACAAGGGCATGCGCAGGCAATAAACTCCATCTGCCTGCATTAATAACGCTCCAAAAGCAAAAAGAATTACACCTTTAGCTCTTACCATCTCCGAGAACGACGTGTTTATACATACAGACGGCGATATCGACTCGGAAACACTTCCTTCTCCCTGTTACATACATGGCACAAACTTAATATACCATTTGTAGCTTAAAGTACATGGTTTAAAAAGTATTTCATACATCGGCCGGGAATCGAACCCGAGCACTCCATGACTAGCTCAAACTCGATTGTCAGAACGAGAGCTCCACTGGTATTCAGTCTCGTACTTACTCCCATCGAATAAAGACACAAAAGTGAAAAAAACTGATTTTCGAAATAAAAAAAAACATCCAAAAAAAACCTTAAGGGACAGAAAAAAAATGGATTTCCAAAAAAAAGCCCAATTATTAGCGTTGTGGATCCCCATCGTTATTATCAACATTCTTATGTTCTGCTGCGGCGCAGAGGATCAGACAAAAACAGTGCCCTTGCCGACTGGGGTAGCGCTACAGGACGTTCTGCCGGGAGCTGACAGCATTGGACCCGCCGATCCGAATCTCTACCCTGGTATTCC
>JAJJHQ010003614.1:1340212-1420988 GCA_021223825.1 Drosophila ironensis | reverse complement strand
AATTTCAATTCAATTCCATGTAAGACCGTGTAGTTCTCTAGAAATTACCTCTTTAAACTGTTTGGTTACTCAAAAAAAGTCCACCTTTATATCTACGCATCTAAATCACACGTAATTTCCAAAAGATACCTTTCATCTTCAAAGCTTTACAAAGATTAATGTTCTGTCTGCTCAAAATGAAGCGGGTAAACCCCCAAGATGTGCAACACGCAGTCTTGTTTACCGAGCAAGCCATTAATTGCCTTTCCCGCCACAATTTGTTTATCATCGCTCAGCTGCTGAGAACAATTAAAGCTGGAAGATCGCGCAAAGCTCGTGGAGCTTTAAATTAATTGAGAGCGGGCAGCTGACCTCAAGCTTTTTAATTAAAAATCGTTTTCGCAAACATTCTATTCAATGTGTCCGTGTGTCATGCTCAATTTACTTCTCCACCGGCCTGCCCCCCACCGACTCCTCCTTGTCGGCCTTGCGCAACAGGTCTTCGATCTCTTTGCGCAGCTTTTCCGTCCCGGCGCACACGAGATCCGGCTTCATAATGTCGAAGGGTCCCCCGAAGGGATGGGTGACCACTCCGCCGGCCTCCTTGACCAGCAGATAGCCGGCGGCGCAGTCCCACGGGTACATGTCCTCTATATAAAAGGCATCCAGATTCCCGGCAGCCACCATGCACAGTTCATCCACCACGCAGGAATAGGCCACGAGCCTGCAGATGGGATGGTTTTTAGGGATTCAGATTGAGAGAAAAAACTCGACTCACCTTCGGGCATTCAGTCCGATGTGGTAGATCCTTTTGATATGCTTGTTGGCCACCGAGTGGACGTGCAGCAGGGACACCTCGTAGGCCACATTGGCATCCTTGATGCTCTCGCAGCCGCTCACCCGAATGGGCTTGCCGTTGCAGAAGGCGCCCTGGCCCAGCTTGGTCGTGAAGAGCTTCTTCTGGACGGGATTGTTGATCACGCCCACGACGATCTGCTTGTTGATGGACAAACCGATCGAGACGCAAACATGGGGGATCTGCTTGATGAAGTTGGAAGTGCCGTCGATGGGATCTATGATCCAGGTGGGGGCATCTGTTAGCTCGCCAGAGACATTGTTGTTCTTGGCCGTTGTCTCCTCGCCGACGAACTTGTGATTCGGATAGCTGGCCAGGATTTTCTCCATCAGGAAGTCCTCGATCTTGTTGTCGTAGTCGGTGACCACGTCGTAAAAGTCCCCCTTGATGGAGACATTTTTGCTGGCCTTCTCGTAGCCCTCGATGAGGATCTCGCCCGCTTTGATGGCGAGCGGATAGATGAAGTTGTACAACTCCTCGATCTCCGCTTGGTTAACTTCCGACATTTTGCTTGGCTCCAAAACGATGCGTCGCTGCTCAGATCGCGGTGCCAACTAATCAGAGAGCTGGGAAGCATGTACATATCTCTACGCGCTGGAGCACGAGCTTTGGTTACATTCAGCAATTGTCTCTGATTGTTCGCCTGCATCGGGTTTTATGATCGCACCAGACGCGTACCCTACCACTAAAATTGGCATCTCACTCGAGGCTGCCTGCCTGTCTCTGTTTTATCTCGATTTGTTTGGTGTACACAAATAGACGGATGTCTTTATCACCCGAGACAGCCACTCCAGGGTAGCCAAATAGTTGTAAAACCTGTTTTTATCAGCACTTTTGCCCCACTCTCAGGCCTTTTGGGATGAATTATATTTTCGGGCTGCAAGTCATTATTGTTGGAACGGACCATTGTGCTAAATTGCCCAAATATCTTTAGTATCCACCTGGCATTCATTGATATTTGGTTACATTTGCCTCGGCCCATTTCCTAATGCTTTATCCAATATGATTGACTGTCTATTTCACCACAATTGGGGCTTAGCTTCTCTGTTCCTTTATTCAAAGGTAAAACCTTTTATTTGATCGGCTTCCTCAATCAGTTGAACCGCTTCTTTGGCCAAGGCCTCGGTGGAGGCGCATACGCAATCGGGCTGCATCACATCGAAGGGGCCACCGTTGGTGTTGACAGTGCCTCCCGCTTCCCGGAGGATGGCCACACCGCCGGCCAGATCCCAAGGCTTCAGCTTCTCCACATGATAGACATCGCATTGGCCGACGGCGATGTAGCAGAGCGATAGAGCTGCACTGCCAAAGCTTCGGGAACTGATAACACAAATAATGTATCAATTGTGGGAATGGGATCAGAGTTCTGTGGGTCACTTACCCATTAGCCCGCGAGGTCAGCTTGTAGAGCCGCTTCACTTTGCTATCCCTTCCGCTGGGGAACACAATCAGGGAGATTTCCAGGCCCACGCAAGCTTCGTCGATCTGGAAGTAGTTTAATTGTGATTACGAATTTCACCACTTTTCTTTAAGACCTCACCTTTTCTATCTTGCTTGAGTGAATGGGCTGGCCATTCAGAAACGCTCCATGACCTTGCCACGCAGAGTACAATTCGTTTGCCGGCGGATTATAAATAACGCCGGCCACCAGTTCCTTGTTGATGGCCAGGCCCAGAGATATGCAGCAGTGCGGTATCTTGCGGATAAAGTTGTTGGTGCCATCGATGGGGTCTATGATCCAGGTGGGGGCGTCTGTGAGTTCGCCATGCGAACCGGATTCTGACAAGGCTTCCTCTCCGATTATCTTCGATTCCGGAAAGGCCTTGAGCAAACCCTCGGACAGAACATCTTCAATTTTGTGATCATAGTACGTGACTTGATCGTAGATGGCTGTCTTGGTTACGAATTCAAGTTTGGGTTTCTGGAAACCCTCCATGAAAAGAGGACCGCACTTCCGGACCAAGTCCAGCGCTACTTCGTAGTATTCTCGTAGTTTTTCCTCACAGATTTCGTTGCTCATGGCTGTTTAGCTATCAACTGATCGTCAAGTGACAACGGAGAAATTGGGTAAAGCTTTTGTATTTCGCCAAAGCTTTTGTCCATAAAACTACTACAGTAGAACCTCGATATGAAAGTGTTGTGCGTATCAGGAGCATTCTGTATAATAAATCTTTCTGAGAGCCTAATTGATTATATGTTTATGTGTGCCTTAGAATGTTCATCCAGAAATAGCATGTTTTATTGAGCAGTTTTGATTTTCCCTTAATAAATAATTGAAAATCTAGGTCCCACTGTAGATCTACAAAATTTATCATTCCTTGGGCTTTTTAATCTCTTGCTATCAAATGAGTTTACAGCGAACTTTTACAATGGATTATGCATATTATTAAGGTAATTTGTATACAATTTCTACTGGAACGTATACTCGGTAATCTTGTTGGCCTCGTCGATAAGACTAATCACATTCTTGGCCAGCTGCGGTGTGGCGGCGCACACGCAGTCGGGTTTCATCACATCGAATTTGGAGCCGCTGGTGTGGCAAATGGTGCCACCCGCCTCGGTCAAGATGATGGCTCCGGCCGCAATGTCCCAGGGCTTAAGATCCTCCACATGATAGGTATCACACTGGCCGCTGGCCACATAGCAAAGGGTGAGGGCAGCGCTGCCAAAGCACCGGGTAGCAGTGGCATTTGAGGCCAGCTTGTACAGACGCTTCACATTCTTGTCCCGCACTCCGGCCGCATGGATCAGTGAGATTTCGTAGGCCACCACCGATTGATTGACCTGTGAATATGGGAAGGAACAATTTTATAAACATGGTTCTACACTATATGAATTTTCAGAAGGTAAACCAGTTGTATAGTTTTGGTCCGCAATCTGTCCGTAATAGATTGTGGACAAATATATGAGAGAAATTTTAAGAGGGCCTATTGATATATTATATCCCTTTGAATCTTAAACATAGCCATGTATGTACATATCATTCACCTCCAGATTGTTTACAATCTGCCAGGCTATCACTCTGTTCTTTGGCATGCTTATCAAAATGGGTTCTGTTGTTCTATCAATGTTTTTTCCCTGTGCATGCATATGCATGATTACTCGCAGAATTTCGTTGTTTATCTGGTTTGTTGCTATAATTTTTTGTGTGGCTCCCGCATCTATGTATTATATAAGCTCAATGCTCTCGCTTACCGTCGTCACTTTGGACGTGTGGATGGGCTGGCCGTTGAGGAAAGCACCGTGCCCCTTGTAGGCGGAGAACAATTCGTTCGCCGGGGGATTGTAGATGACGCCCACGACCAGCTCCTTGTTGATGGCCAGGCCCACGGATATGCAGCAGTGGGGAATGCGATGGATGAAGTTGGTGGTGCCGTCGATGGGATCTATGATCCAGGTGGGGGCATCCGTCAGCTCCGCCTGCCGCTTGTTGGCCGCCGACTCCTCCTCGCCAATGATGAGGGAATCGGGAAAGGCGGCCGTCAGGCCCTGGATGAGAAGGTCCTCGATCTGCTTGTCGTAAACGGTGACCAGGTCGTAGAAGTCCGACTTGACCTCGTAGTCCGTCTTGGCCTTCTGGTAGCCCTCCTGCATCAGGGGGCCGCACTTGAGGACCAACTTCAAGGCAACGTCGTAGTACTCCTTGAGCTTGGCATCGCTGACCGGGGAGGAACTCATTGTGATATACTCGCCTGAAGGCCCTGCACTTGACTGAATGCCAGAACAACGCCAAAGAACTGTGGGATACGATGGGAGCGGGTGAATCAGCTGTGGACAACAGAGCTTTTCCGCCCAAGCTTTTTATCACTTTGCACTTTCAGAGAGTTTTGTGGAAGTACATACACTCAAAGGCACACAAGTAGGAAAGTCCCCTAAAAATAGCCGTAGTTTATGATGTTTAAACCTACACAACATTAAAAAAAAAATGCAGCAAGGTGTAATTAATAAGGAGTATAATTAATTAAAAATACAAGTCATTTTCAGCTCAACGTTAACTCAAAACGTTAATCACTTTTCCCTACTTGTATCGCAGTAAATCATTGAAAATTTGCATAGCAGCTTTACGATTGTATTTGTAAACAGATTAAAGAATTTAATCTGGTACATGCATATCAGTAAATTACTTTCTAAATCCACATAAAAGATAAATTTGTTGTACCTAAACATGATTTGCAAATTTGTTGTTAAAGAAAGTTGAGGACAGTCTTTGTCTGGGGCGATAAGACAACTAATCGCCTGAAATTGGTACACATAAAAGCAGATTTAGTTGCAGTTTTAAAAGTTTGTTTTTCTTAGAAATTTCTTTGTATTTTAATATGCTTGTTAGTCCCCTCCAACATGTTTCTCCTGGTCAGCTTTTCGAATGAGCTGCTCTATCTCAGCTCTAAGCTTCTCTGTTCCGGCGCAGATCAAATCCGGTTTCATGATTTCGAAGGGACCGCCATAGGGATGGGTAACCACTCCGCCGGCCTCTCGGATGAGCAGGTAGCCAGCAGCACAGTCCCAGGGATACATGTCCTCGATGTGAAAGGCATCCAGGTTACCCGCAGCCACCATGCAAAGGGAATCCACTACAGCGGAATAGGCAACGAGTCTGGAAGAAGCAAAATGTTTAGGAGTTTTGTATATATATAACTCTCGTGGTAACTCCACCTCCTTGCATGAGATCCCAAGTGGTAGATCCGCTTGATGTGCTTATTCCTGATCTTTGGGGCATGCAGCAGGCAGACCTCGTAGGCCATGTTGGCATCGTTTAGAGTTTCGCAATTGCTCACCCGAATGGGGTTTCCATTGAGAAAGGCTCCCTCTCCCAATTTCGCGGTATAAATTTTCCCTTGCGCTGGATTTAGCACTACTCCCAGGACAATCTGCTTGTTGATGGACAAGGCAATCGAAACGGATACGTGGGGGATTTGTTTGATGAAGTTGGAGGTGCCATCGATGGGATCTATGATCCAGGTGGGGACATCTGTTAGCTCCTTTGTCACATTGGCGTTCTTGTGGGTGTCCTCCTCCCCTATGAATTTGTGATCCGGGTAGCTGGCCAGGACCTTCTCCATGAGAAACTCCTCGATCTGGTTGTCGTAGTCGGTGACCACGTTGTAGAACTCCCCATCTTTCAAGGCGACAGCCTTGCCTGCGTTTTGGTAGCCCTCGAGGAGGATTTCTCCCGCTCGACAGGCCAGGGGATAGATGAAGTCGAAGAGCTCTGCGATCTGTGCTCTGTCTGCTGTCATCTTAACTTGTCTGCCTCCGTCCTTATCTCTGCTATNGGTAACCACTCCGCCGGCCTCTCGGATGAGCAGGTAGCCAGCAGCACAGTCCCAGGGATACATGTCCTCGATGTGAAAGGCATCCAGGTTACCCGCAGCCACCATGCAAAGGGAATCCACTACAGCGGAATAGGCAACGAGTCTGGAAGAAGCAAAATGTTTAGGAGTTTTGTATATATATAACTCTCGTGGTAACTCCACCTCCTTGCATGAGATCCCAAGTGGTAGATCCGCTTGATGTGCTTATTCCTGATCTTTGGGGCATGCAGCAGGCAGACCTCGTAGGCCATGTTGGCATTGTTTAGAGTTTCGCAATTGCTCACCCGAATGGGTTTTCCATTGAGAAAGGCTCCCTCGCCCAATTTCGCGGTATAAATTTTACCTTGCGCTGGATTTAGCACTACTCCCAGGACAATCTCCTTGTTGATGGACAAGGCAATCGAAACGGAAACGTGGGGGATTTGTTTGATGAAGTTGGAGGTGCCATCGATGGGATCTATGATCCAGGTGGGGGCATCAGTCAGCTCCTTTGTCACATTGCCGTTCTTGTGGGTGTCCTCCTCACCTATGAATTTGTGATCCGGGTAGCTGGCCAGGACCTTCTCCATGAGAAACTCCTCGATCTGGTTGTCGTAGTCGGTGACCACGTTGTAGAACTCCCCATCTTTCAAGGCGACCGCCTTGCCTGCGTTTTGGTAGCCCTCGAGGAGGATTTCTCCCGCTCGACAGGCCAGGGGATAGATGAAGTCGAAGAGCTCTGCGATCTGTGCTCTGTCTGCTGTCATCTTAACTTGTCTGCCTCCGTCCTTATCTCTGCTATCTGAACGATGTTTCAGAGTTTTTTTCCGACTCTTGTGGCTCCAGTGGCGACAGTGAATCCAGAACTGCCAGCAGTCGACAGTAGAACGGGTTTTGTTAGCAAAAATCAGTCACTTGGCAGTCACTTCGCTGGCTGAGATTCTGGACGAGCGGGAGCTTTTGGTTAATTGATTTGCTCTTGACTTTAGCTTTTCTTAAAACAATGGGAGCTGCCTTAGAACTTGCGCTTACATGACTTCATTTTACAGGCCCCGAATCAGCCGTGCATCGTGTCTCCGGGTGGCCCACCCGGCGGTCCTCCGCCTCCGGAAAGATCTAGCCAGGAGAACCTGCACGCCCTGCAGCGCGCCATCGATTCCATGGAGGAGAAGGGCCTGCAGGAGGATCCGCGCTACTCGCAGCTGCTCGCCATGCGGGCCACCTCCAAGCACCAGCACTTGAATGGCAACCAAGTGAACCTGCTGCGCACCCAGATCACAGCCTACCGGTTGCTGGCGCGCAACAAGCCCATCTCCATGCAGATGCAGCAGGCCCTGCAGGCGGCGCAGCAACAGCCGCCGCCGGGTCCGCCTATAGGACCTCCGGGAACCCCGGGAGGACCTCCACCGGGTCAGCCGCCTGTGTCGCAGCAGCAGCAACAGCCGCCGCCTGCTACGGGCACGCCTCCGCAATGCTCGACTCCACCGGCCACCAATCCCTACGGGCAGCCTGTTCCGGGCCAGAAGATGCAATCGGCTCCGCCACCGCCGCACATGCAGCAGGGCCAGCCCCTGCCCCCGCAGCCGCCTAACGCGATCCAGCAGCAGCAACAGCAGCCGCCGCAGCAGCAGCAACCGCCTCCGCAGCCGCAGCAACCGCCGCCGGAGCAGCTGCAGCACCAATTGCCCAACGGAGGCAAGCCCCTGAGCATGGGCCCCGCGGGAGGACAGCCAATGCTTCCTTCGCAGGGCGTAAGGCCGGCCCAGCCTGGAATGCCGCCGGTTGTGGGCGGCCAAGTGCCGCCGCCTGGTGGGGTTCAGGCGCCTAGGCAGGTGCCACCTGCCGGGATGCCGATGCCCAAGCCGAATCGGGTCACGACGGTGGCCAAACCGGTTGGCCTGGATCCCATAACCCTGCTGCAGGAGAGGGAGAACCGGATAGCGGCGAGGATATCGCTGCGCATGCAGGAGCTGCAACGCCTGCCGGCCACCATGTCCGAGGACCTCCGCCTGCAGGCGGCCATCGAGCTGAGGGCCCTGCGGGTGCTGAACTTCCAGCGGCAGCTGCGCATGGAGTTTGTGCAGTGCACGCGCAGGGACACCACGCTGGAGACGGCGCTGAACATCAAGTTCTACAAGCGCACCAAGCGACAGGGATTGCGAGAGGCGCGCGCCACCGAGAAGCTGGAGAAGCAGCAGAAGCTGGAGGCCGAGCGGAAGCGTCGGCAGAAGCACTTGGAGTTCCTGGCCGCCGTGCTGCAGCATGGCAAGGACTTGAGGGAGTTCCATCGCAACAACAAGGTGAGTGAAAGAGATATTCAAAACGTAGAAATCAGTGGGTAATTAATATCGGTTTTCAGGCTCAACTGGCCCGGATGAACAAGGCGGTGATGAACTATCATGCGAATGCCGAGCGCGAGCAAAAGAAGGAGCAGGAGCGCATCGAGAAGGAGCGTATGCGGCGCCTGATGGCCGAGGACGAGGAGGGCTACCGCAAGCTTATCGATCAGAAGAAGGACAAGCGTCTGGCCTTCCTGCTGTCGCAGACGGACGAGTACATCAGCAACCTCACGCAGATGGTGAAGCAGCACAAGGACGATCAGATGAAGAAGAAGGAGGAGGAGGGCAAGCGGCTGCAGCTCTTCAAGAAGGAGCTGCTGATGAGCGGCGAGTATATCGGCATCGACGAGGGCAGCATTGTGGCCGACATGCGTGTGCACGTGGTGGAGCAGTGCACCGGCAAAAAGCTGACCGGGGACGATGCCCCGATGCTGAAGCACCTGCATCGCTGGCTGAACATGCATCCCGGCTGGGACTGGATCGACGACGAGGAGGAGACGGGCGGCAGCGACGACCACAAGCCCAAGGTGGAGGAGCAGCCGCAGGCTGCCGAGGATGTCACCGACAAGGCAACGCCGGCGGGCAACGAGGAGGACGCCAAGGATCTGATCACCAAGGCCAAGGTGGAGGACGACGAGTACCGAACGGAGGAGCAGACATACTACAGCATTGCCCACACCATTCACGAAAAGGTCACCGAGCAGGCCAGCATCATGGTCAATGGCCAGCTGAAGGAGTACCAGCTGAAGGGTCTCGAGTGGCTCGTCTCCCTCTACAACAACAATCTGAACGGCATCCTTGCCGACGAAATGGGTCTGGGCAAGACCATTCAGACCATCTCCCTGGTCACCTATCTGATGGATCGCAAGAAGGTGATGGGCCCCTACCTGATCATCGTTCCCCTCTCGACCCTGCCCAATTGGGTGCTGGAGTTCGAGAAGTGGGCGCCCGCAGTGGGCGTGGTCAGCTACAAGGGCAGTCCCCAGGGCAGGCGGCTGCTGCAGAACCAGATGCGCGCCACCAAGTTCAATGTACTGCTCACCACCTACGAGTACGTGATCAAGGACAAAGCAGTGCTCGCGAAGATCCAGTGGAAGTACATGATCATCGACGAGGGTCACCGCATGAAGAACCACCACTGCAAGCTTACCCAGGTGCTGAACACTCACTACATAGCCCCCTATCGGTTGCTCCTCACCGGTACGCCGCTGCAGAACAAGCTGCCGGAGCTGTGGGCCCTCCTCAACTTCCTGCTGCCCTCGATCTTCAAGTCGTGCTCCACCTTCGAGCAGTGGTTCAACGCCCCCTTCGCCACCACCGGCGAGAAGGTGGAACTGAACGAGGAGGAGACCATCCTCATCATTCGTCGTCTGCACAAGGTGCTGCGTCCCTTCCTGCTGCGTCGTCTCAAAAAGGAGGTGGAACACCAGCTGCCCGACAAGGTCGAGTACATCATCAAGTGCGACATGTCCGCATTGCAGCGGGTCCTCTACAAGCACATGCAGAGCAAGGGCGTCCTGCTCACCGACGGCTCCGAGAAGGGCAAGCACGGCAAGGGCGGTGCCAAGGCGCTGATGAACACCATCGTCCAGCTGCGAAAGCTGTGCAACCATCCGTTCATGTTCCAGCACATTGAGGAGAAGTACTGCGACCATACCGGAGGTCACGGAGTGGTTTCGGGTGAGTAATCTCGCAGGGCAAACAGCTCTTTGCAGTGCCTAACATTGTATCCTCTTTGCAGGTCCCGATCTGTACCGTGTGTCCGGAAAGTTCGAGCTGCTCGATCGCATTCTGCCGAAGCTCAAGGCCACCAACCATCGCGTGCTGCTCTTCTGTCAGATGACCCAGTGCATGACGATCATCGAGGACTATCTGAGCTGGCGCCAGTTCGGCTACCTGCGTCTGGACGGCACCACCAAGGCCGAGGATCGTGGCGATCTGCTGCGCAAGTTCAATGCCAAGGACTCTGACATCTTTGTCTTTCTGCTGTCCACCCGTGCCGGTGGTCTGGGTCTCAATTTGCAGACAGCCGACACGGTGGTGATTTTCGACTCCGATTGGAATCCCCATCAGGATCTGCAGGCCCAGGATCGTGCCCATCGTATCGGTCAGCGCAACGAGGTGCGCGTCCTTCGGCTGATGACGGTCAACTCGGTGGAGGAGCGCATTCTGGCCGCCGCCAGGTACAAGCTAAACATGGACGAAAAGGTCATTCAGGCTGGCATGTTCGATCAGAAGTCTACGGGCAGCGAGCGACAGCAGTTCCTGCAGACCATCCTGCACCAGGACGACAACGAGGAGGAGGAGGAGAACGAGGTGCCCGACGATGAGATGATCAACATGATGATTGCCCGCAGCGAGGAGGAGATCGAGGTCTTCAAGCGCATGGACATTGAGCGCAAGAAGGAGGACGACGAGATCCATCCGGGTCGGGAGCGCTTGATCGACGAGTCCGAGCTGCCCGACTGGCTGACCAAGGACGATGACGAGGTGGAGCGTTTCCATTACCAGTACGATGAGGATACCATTTTGGGTGAGTTATTGCGCTGCCTCTTACCTGTTGACAATTTATTTATTGTTTTGAATTCAAGGCCGTGGATCTCGGCAGCGCAAGGAGGTGGACTACACGGACAGCCTCACCGAGAAGGAGTGGCTGAAGGCCATCGACGATGGCGCCGAGTTCGACGAGGAAGAGGAGGAGGAGGACTCGAAACGCAAGCGGCGCAAGCGGAAGAATCGCAAGGACGAGTCCGACGACGACTCGCTGATTTTGAAGCGAAGGAGGCGCCAGAACCTGGACAAGCGCTCCAAGAAACAGATGCACAAGATCATGAGCGCCGTGATCAAGCACACCCAGGACGGGCGAACGTTGTCCGAGCCCTTCATGAAGCTGCCGTCGCGCCAGAGGCTGCCCGACTACTACGAGATCATCAAGCGGCCGGTGGACATAAAGAAGATTCTGCAGCGCATCGAGGACTGCAAGTACGCCGATCTCAACGAGCTGGAGAAGGACTTTATGCAGCTGTGCCAGAATGCGCAGATCTACAACGAGGAGGCCTCGCTGATCTACCTGGACTCCATCGCCCTGCAGAAGGTGTTTGTGGGGGCCAGGCAAAGGATAACCATGGCCGCAGATGCCGTTGCCGTGGCTGCCGGCGACAATACGGGCGAGGCGCACGGCAACGGTGGTGGCGGATCGGACAACTCGGACAACGACGACGACGACGGCGGGGACGATGGCTCTGATGACGAGGAGATCGCCACCACATCCGCGGCGGCCGTGAAGATGAAGCTGAAGCTCAACAAATCGCTGGCCAGTGCTCCGGCCACGCCAACGCAATCGTCCTCGAATGTGGGCAGCGGTGCGGCCACCACGTCCAAGAAGCAGACGCGTCGCAAGCGCTCGCAGAAGAAGTACACCATCTCCGATGACGACGACGATGACATGGACTAGCTGCCGCTGGGCATGATCTTCAAGCGCGGCTCCTCGGATGTCGATTGATTCGTAGTTAGCCTAGGTTTACACCCTTTCCGGCTAGGTGCTTGCTGCAATGCTCGTCCCGAAGGATATCACCGACCGACCATCTGGCCTGCCTAGCCCCGCTATTCTTTAAACTATCTATCTTAGCTGTAGGTTTCCGTTGTAAGTTTCCTTTCCCCAATGATATGATGGCACTCACCCAGCGTTCTCCACACACAAGTCTAACAAAATGTATTTAAAACTACATGCTTTTAAATAAATGCATAAATAACTGACACGGGCTGAGTTTTACGGACTGCGGGTTGAGCACCAATCACATGGCAAAATAAGCTTTGTCGTCATCCAGGAATTAGTAAGGTTGTAGGACTCGTAAGATGTCAGGTCTCTAAAGCAGTTGCTCCATTTGAAGCATTGCTAAATGTTCTCCGAGGTCCACGTTCTTTGTTCCGATGCCGAAGGTCTATTTAAACAAATCTGCATTGGAATAAACCTTATACACACCTTAACCACGTCTTTTGACATCCAGAAAGTGCATGATATTTGGATAGGAGACAACGTCCCTAAGGCAGACAAAGTCATACGTTTGCCGCGCTTCAGGCCTCTAAAGAAGCTGGGAAAACGGAAGTTACAGAAACTAGCAGCCATATTCATGCGCACCCGACCGCTGTCTGTCAGTGACTAGTCAATACGCTTTGATAATGCCCAAATACAAACGAGACAATCTCATCATTGCTCTGGCTTATCAGACTTTCAAATCTATTTAAAATTACATGACAAGTAAATGCATAAGGCTACGAACGGGGGTGACTCAATAGATCTACAACAAGTAGTGGAAGTACTCGTCGCACATCTCGTGGACGGAGGCGGCAAGCTCCTCATCGCCGCTGTCGCTGGAGCGCAACGTGATCTTGTGGGCATTGGCGTACAGGTCCTCATCAATGTTCGCATCGTCGGATTCTGAGAATGTGACATGCAATCAATTGAGTGGATGCATTGGGGGGAAAGGTATTACGCTTACACTTACCTCTGTACTTTTGCTTGCGACTCAGGCGCAGCTTGGAGCTGGACAGCACAGCCTCGTCGCCCAGGTCGAGTTCGTTTTCGCGGGATCTCCTCGAGTAGCGGACGGGCGGGGCGAGGAACCAGTAGGCCTGCAGGATGCCCTTGAGGCCCGGCATCTGCCGCAGCTCCGCCAAGCGCTGCGGCTGTCTGGCCAGCGCCTGGAAGGCTCGCAGCTGCAGCGTAACCGGCTGCGAAGTGCAGTTGATCAGCCGTATCACGGACTTGGCTGCCGTGGAGCAGACCATGGGATATATGCTGACATCCGAGCTGGTGGGAACATTCGTGTAGGCCACTCCCAAGGGCCGGCGATTTAGGTAGAACTCCAGGTGGCCTGTGTTGCGGTCCAGGCAGACGCCAATCAGGCAGCCCTGGGAGAACTTCTGGCCGTAGGGCAGCTGCTCGCCGCAGTGCTGCACCTTGCCGGAGTAGGAGAAGCCCCAGGACTGGGCATTGGTGCCCAGAGCCGAGACAAAGTGGAACTTGAACTGGCCCAGATTGACGTTATCGGTGCCGATGCCGAACATCTGTAAGCGTACGAAGGGGAGACGGCTGTTTACATTGAACTTTTCATGCTGCGCTTATCAGCTGTGCTGTGTAGTTGGGCTGTCTGCCGAAAGATTTCCTCCTCCGGCAGACACTGCGCTGCGCTTATCTTATCGCTGCATTGTAATCTGTCATCTGGCATCTGTAATCCGTGGAGGGGAGCGAGCAATTGAGTCGAAACGAGAGCACAGCCCGCCGCAAGCTGTTGTTCCATTTATAGAACCCGACTTTGACTGACTTTCGTCGCTCCATTGAGGAGTGATCGCACCCGAACCGCGAACCCCGAACCCCTGCTTACCACGTCCGTGCCGGCGAGCGCTGTGATGACTCGCATCTCCCAGAAGTGCACCATGCCCGGCTGGAGGCTCCGGCTGCCGCGCACTATCGCCGTGCCCTGGCTGTAAGTGGGATGGAAGACAATGTCCCGGTCGGTGACCAGGGCATCTGAATCCTCGGAAGCGTGCCACTTCCAGGGGCTCACGTTGCCGGTCACATCCTCGCCGCACCGGCACCTCACCAGGTCGGGTATGTGGCCCTTGTGGTGTGTCACCTCAATGGAGTTGGGGAAGGGGCAGTCGCAGAATCCGGAGGAGCTGGCGCCTCCGTTTCGTTGGCTGGGCAACATGCTGTCCGGCTGGGGTTCAAGGGGAAGCTGCTTCTGTCCGTGCTACTGCTGCTCGAGGCGATGACACCGCGCGAATGTTCCTGTTTAACCTGCTGCCGCCTCATATATAAGCGCGCGCGCGTTCACCGGCGATCCCAACCGCGAAACAAAAAACAATGCGATGCGTGTAAACATGGTCAGGATTGGGGATGGGCGCGATCGATGTGTTTGGATGACACATCGTGACACGAAAAATACTATATGTGCATATGCTTACAGTGGTTCAGAACATAAATGATTGGAAATATTTATTTAGGGAAATAATTATTTCGGGGAAATATTTATTTTAAAATAATTCCGGGAAATTGTAATTTTAATATTAAAAAAACAAAAATAATATTGGAGGTATAAAAACATAATAATAGAATAAGAACAACTTCCTGCCACAGGTTAGACTAAAAAAAAGTTAACAATATTTGGAATTACATAAAAATATTATTTGCTTGCTGCGTTATACAAATAATAATATATATCATATACCACTTTCTGCCACATGTTAAAATAAGGCAAATACAGTACCCAAAAATAGGCAAAAGAACTAACAATGAAATGAATAAAAGCAATAATAAATTATTTTCACTATTACTTCAATCACACTCTTGCTAGATTAAATAAAAAATCACTAACATTAATTGGAGGCACACATTATTTGCGTGGTATTTAAATACTGACCTCACAAACGGTCACATCCCTACCGCACCGCATCACTGCCACATTGCAACTCTGTTTCTTGCGGCCAAAACAGCGGCGTTTTCTTTCCCCCGATTGAGTTGGAAAAACTTGTGAAATTGATAAATTTAGAGGGCAAACGTCACTGAATACCCACTCACCGACATGGCGGATGCCGCAGCTCGTCAGCTGCAGTACGAGTACAAGGCGGTAAGTGCGGGAACCCCCTCCCACGCAACGTGACCCGCTCTCCATGCGGCATTTGTGTTTACCTGCAATTTGCAATACACTTTCCCCTTTCCGCAGAACTCTAATCTTGTGCTGCAAGCGGATGTGCGACTGATCGAACGACCGCGCCGCGATGAGGCCACCGGCGAGGTGTGCTCCCTGGTGGGCAAGCTGGACGGGACGCGGATGGGCGACCGCTACCAGAGAACCAAGCCGGAGAAGACCGAGGAGCGCAAGGTGAAGCGTCAGAAGCGCGACGAGGCGCAGTACGATTTCGAGCGCATGAAGGGCGCCACCCTGCTCTCCGAGGGCATCGACGAGATGGTCGGCATTGTCTACCGCCCCAAGACGCAGGAAACCCGCCAGACCTACGAAGTCCTTTTGAGCTTCATCCAGGAGGCCCTTGGGGACCAGCCCAGGGACATTCTCTGCGGTGCCGCCGACGAGATCCTGGCTGTGCTGAAGAACGATCGCCTGAAGGATCGCGAGCGCAAACGGGAGGTGGACAGCTTGCTGGGATCCGTGACGGATGAGCGCTTCGCTCTGCTGGTGAATCTGGGCAAGAAGATCACCGACTTTGGCACCGAGGCCGTCAACGCCCTGACGGCGGCCCCCAACAACGAGGAGCAGATCGATGAGACGTACGGCATCAACGTGCAGTTCGAGGAATCGGAGGAGGAGAGCGACAACGACATGTACGGCGAGATCCGCGACGACGAAGGCCAAGACGAGGGCGAAGAGGCGCGCATCGATCACACCCTGCACGCCGAAAATGTAGGTAATCACTGGAGATACTCTTTAACGTTTCTAACTATGATTTTTTCCGTTTGATAGCTCGCCAACGAGGAGGCCGCCAACAATGTGAAGAAGGACCGCTCCCTGCATCCGCACGACATTGATGCCTATTGGCTGCAGCGCTGCCTGAGTAAGTTTTACAAGGACGCCATGGTGTCGCAGAGCAAGGCCGCCGATGTGCTGAAGATCCTCAAGGATGCCGCCGACGAGCGCGACTGCGAGAATCAGTTGGTGCTCCTGCTGGGCTACGATTGCTTCGACTTCATCAAGCAGCTGAAGCTCAACCGCCAGATGATCCTCTACTGCACCATGCTGGCCTCCGCGCAGACGGACAGCGAGCGCCAGCGGATTCGCGAGAAAATGCGCGGCAACTCGGCGCTGGCCAAGATCCTAAGGCAACTGGATACGGGCAAATCCGAGGAGCAGGAGGAGGGCGAGGCCAGGGGCAGCAAGCGAGGCAAGGGCGATGCCGAGGATGGCGGAGCCGCTGCAGCGGGTCAAGTGGCCGGCGTGCGACAACTTCTGGAGCTGGATGAGCTGGCCTTTACACAGGGATCGCACTTCATGGCCAACAAGCGGTGTCAGCTGCCCGACGGCTCGTACAGGAAACAGCGCAAGGGCTACGAGGAGGTGCACGTGCCGGCGCTCAAGCCCGTGCCCTTCGATGCCACCGAGGAGTTGCAGCCCGTGGACAAGCTGCCCAAGTATGTGCAGCCCGTCTTCGAGGGCTTCAAGACCCTCAATCGCATCCAGAGTCGCTTGTACAAGGCGGCCCTGGACAGCGACGAGAATATGCTACTCTGTGCGCCCACCGGTGCGGGTAAAACCAACGTGGCCCTGCTCACCATGATGCGGGAGATCGGCAAGCACATCAACGAGGATGGCACCATCAATGCGCAGGATTTCAAGATCATTTACGTGGCGCCCATGAAGTCGCTGGTGCAGGAGATGGTGGGAAACTTTGGCCGGCGCCTCGCCTGCTACAATCTCACCGTTTCCGAGCTGACGGGAGATCACCAACTGACCAGAGAACAGATTGCAGCCACCCAGGTGATTGTGTGCACGCCGGAGAAGTGGGATATCATCACCCGGAAGGGCGGAGAGCGCACATTCGTGAGCCTCGTGCGTTTGGTGATCATTGATGAGATCCATCTGCTGCACGACGAGCGAGGTCCGGTGCTGGAGGCTCTGGTGGCGCGTACGATCAGAAACATTGAGACCACCCAGGAGGAGGTGCGCCTGGTGGGGCTGTCGGCCACTTTGCCCAACTACCAGGATGTGGCCACCTTCCTGAGGGTTAAACCCGACAAGGGACTCTTCTACTTTGACAACAGCTACCGGCCAGTGTCCCTGGAGCAGCAGTACATCGGTGTGACGGAGAAGAAGGCCCTGAAGCGGTTCCAGGTGATGAACGAGATTGTGTACGAAAAGACCATGGAGCACGCTGGTCGCAACCAAGTCTTGGTCTTTGTCCACTCCCGCAAGGAGACGGGAAAGACAGCCAGAGCGGTGAGGGACATGTGCCTGGAGCAGGACACCCTCGGCAGCTTTCTGAGGGAAGGATCCGCCAGCATGGAAGTGCTGCGCACGGAAGCGGAGCAGGTGAAGAACACCGAGCTGAAGGAGCTGCTCCCCTACGGTTTTGCCATCCATCACGCCGGAATGACCCGCGTGGACCGTACTCTGGTGGAGGATCTCTTTGCCGATCGGCATATACAGGTGCTGGTGTCCACCGCCACCTTGGCCTGGGGTGTGAATCTGCCCGCCCACACCGTAATCATCAAGGGAACTCAGGTGTACAATCCGGAGAAGGGCCGCTGGGTGGAGCTGAGTGCCTTGGATGTCCTGCAGATGCTGGGACGTGCCGGCCGACCGCAGTACGACACCAAGGGTGAGGGCATCCTGATCACCAACCACAGCGAGCTGCAATTCTACCTCTCCCTGCTCAACCAACAGCTGCCCATCGAGTCGCAGTTTATATCGAAGCTGCCGGACATGCTCAACGCTGAGATTGTCCTGGGCACCGTTCAGCATCTCCAGGATGCCGTCAACTGGCTGGGCTACACCTACCTGTACATCCGGATGCTGAGGAATCCCACGTTGTATGGGGTTTCGCACGATGCCATCAAGGCGGACCCCCTCTTAGAGCAGCATCGGGCGGATCTCCTGCACACTGCCGCCTGCTGTTTGGAGAGGAGCGGACTCGTCAAGTACGAGCGCAAGACGGGCCACTTCCAGGTCACCGACCTGGGACGCATTGCGTCGCATTACTACCTTACCCACGAGACAATGCTGACGTACAACCAGCTGCTGAAGCAGACGCTCAGCGAGATCGAGCTGTTCCGAGTGTTCTCGCTGTCCTCGGAGTTCCGTCACATCTCCGTGAGGGAGGAGGAGAAGCTGGAGCTGCAGAAGCTGATGGAACGCGTTCCCATTCCCATCAAGGAGTCCATTGAGGAGCACAGTGCCAAGGTGAACGTTTTGCTGCAGGCCTACATCTCGCAGCTCAAACTAGAGGGCTTCGCCTTGATGTCCGACATGGTGTTCATCACCCAATCGGCCGCCCGGTTGATGCGGGCCATCTTCGAGATTGTGTTGACCCGAGGATGGGCCCAGTTGGCGGACAAAACGCTGACGCTGTGCAAGATGATCGATCGCCGGATGTGGCAATCGATGACCCCGCTCAGGCAGTTCAAGAAGATGCCCGACGAAATAGCCAAGAAGCTGGAGAAGAAGCACTTCCCCTGGGCCAGGCTCTACGATTTGGAGCCCCATGAGCTGGGTGAGCTGATCAGGGTGCCCAAACTGGGCAAGACCATTCACAAGTTCGTGCATCAGTTCCCCAAACTGGAGCTCTCCACGCACATTCAACCGATTACGAGGGGCACCCTCAGGGTGGAGCTGACTATCACCCCGGATTTCCAGTGGGACGAGAAGGTGCACGGCCAGTCGGAGGGTTTCTGGGTGCTGATCGAAGATGTGGACTCGGAACTCATCCTGCACCATGAGTTCTTCCTGTTGAAGCAAAAGTATTCCCAGGACGAGCACCAGCTGAAGTTTTTCGTTCCCGTTTTCGAGCCTTTGCCGCCGCAATACTTCCTGCGCATTGTTTCCGATCGCTGGATCGGAGCGGAGACTCAGTTGCCGGTGTCCTTCCGACATCTCATCCTGCCCGAGAAGAATATGCCGCCCACAGAGCTTTTGGATCTCCAGCCGCTGCCCATCAGCGCTCTGCGTCAGCCCAAGTTCGAGTCCTTCTACTCGCAACGCTTCCCGCAGTTCAATCCCATTCAGACACAGGTCTTCAATGCCGTGTACAACAGCGACGAGAATGTCTTTGTGGGAGCCCCCACAGGATCCGGCAAGATGACCATTGCAGAGTTTGCCATCATGCGCTTGTTCACCACCCAGACGGATGCCAGGTGCGTGTATCTGGTGTCGCAGGAGGCGCTCGCGGATCTCGTCTTCGCCGATTGGCACAGCAAGTTCGGCGCCTTGGACATCAAGGTGGTGAAGCTGACCGGAGAAACGGGCACGGATCTGAAGCTTATCGCCAAGGGACAGCTGGTGATCACGACGGCGGACAAGTGGGATGTGCTCTCGCGCAGGTGGAAGCAGCGCAAGAACGTGCAGCTGGTGAACCTCTTCATTGTGGACGAACTGCAGTTGGTGGGCGGCGAAGATGGTCCTGTTTTGGAGATCGTTTGCTCCAGGATGCGGTACATAAGCTCACAGATCGAGAAGCAGATCCGGATAGTGGCTTTGTCCGCCTCCCTGACGGACGCCAGAGATGTGGCTCAGTGGCTGGGCTGCAATCCCAATGCCACCTTTAATTTCCACCCCAGCGTGCGCCCGATCCCCCTGGAGCTGCACATTCAGGGTTTCAATGTGACGCACAATGCCACCAGGATTGCCACGATGTCGAAGCCGGTGTACAATGGCATACTGAAGTACAGTGCCCACAAGCCGGTGATTGTGTTCGTGTCGTCCAGGAAGCAGGCTCGGCTTACGGCCATTGACATCCTGACCTACGCTGCCTCCGATTTGCAGCCGAACCGCTTCTTCCACGCCGAGGAGGAGGACATCAAGCCCTTCTTGGAGCGCATGACGGACAAAACCCTGAAGGAAACCCTGGCCCAGGGCGTGGCCTATCTGCATGAGGGTCTCTCCGCCTCCGACCATCGCCTGGTGGAGCAGCTCTTCGACTCTGGAGCCGTGCAGGTGGCCGTTGTCTCCCGCGATCTCTGCTGGGGCATGAGCATCTCCGCGCACTTGGTGATCATCATGGACACGCAGTTCTACAACGGCAAGAACCACTCGTACGAGGACTACCCCATCACGGATGTGCTGCAGATGATTGGCCGGGCCAACAGGCCGAACGAGGATGCGGATGCCAAGTGCGTGCTGATGTGCCAGAGCAGCAAGAAGGACTTCTTCAAGAAGTTCATAAACGAGCCGCTGCCTATCGAGAGCCACTTGGACCACCGCATGCACGATCACTTCAACGCCGAGGTGGTCACTAAGACAATTGAGAACAAGCAGGATGCCGTGGACTATCTGACCTGGACGTTCCTGTACCGGCGGCTGACCCAGAACCCCAACTACTACAATCTGCAGGGTGTCACGCATCGCCACCTCTCCGATCATCTCTCTGAGCTCGTAGAGAACACTCTGAGCGACCTGGAGCAGTCGAAGTGTATTAGTGTGGAGGATGACATGGACACTCTGCCCCTCAATCTGGGCATGATTGCGGCCTATTACTACATCAACTACACAACAATTGGTAAGCATTATTTATACTTATTTCATCTAAATATACCTAATCAAATCCTTTTTTCCCCTCAGAACTCTTTAGCTTGTCGCTGAATGCCAAAACCAAAGTGCGTGGCCTGCTGGAGATCATCTCATCGGCGGCGGAGTACGAGGATGTGGTGGTGCGACACCACGAAGAGCAGGTCCTGCGCACTCTCTCGCAACGCCTGCCCAACAAGCTGACTGGACCCAACGAAACGGCACCAAAGTAAGACCTTACATTGCATTAAAATTAGCAATATTACCATTTATACGCTTGCAGGTACAATGATCCGCATATCAAGACCAATTTGCTGCTGCAGGCGCATCTTTCGCGTCTGCAACTGGGACCAGAACTTCAGGGTGACACGGAGCAGATCCTGAGCAAGGCCATCCGCCTGATCCAGGCCTGTGTGGATGTGTTGAGCTCCAACGGCTGGCTCTCGCCGGCAGTGGCTGCCATGGAGCTGGCCCAGATGGTCACGCAGGCCATGTGGACCAAGGACTCGTACCTGCGGCAGTTGCCGCACTTCAGCGCTGAAATTGTCAAGCGATGCACAGAGAAGGTAAACTTAAATAGATTTAACCTGCTCTTGTTCTTACCTGTTTTTGTCTCATTTTAGAAAATTGAAACCGTTTTCGATATCATGGAGCTGGAGGATGAGGATCGGTCTCGACTGCTGCAGCTCTCCGACACTCAAATGGCTGATGTTGCCCGATTCTGCAATCGCTACCCCAACATCGAGCTCAACTACGAGGTGGTGGACAAGGACCGCATCAACTCTGGCTCCACAGTCAACGTGGTGGTTCAGTTGGAGCGCGAGGATGAGGTCACCGGTCCGGTCATTGCTCCATTCTTCCCGCAGAAGCGCGAGGAAGGCTGGTGGGTGGTTATCGGCGATCCAAAGTCCAACTCCCTGCTGTCCATCAAGCGCCTCACGCTCCAGCAAAAGGCCAAGGTCAAGCTGGACTTTGTGGCCCCCAGTCCGGGCAAACACGACTATACTCTGTACTACATGAGCGACTCCTATCTGGGCTGCGACCAGGAGTACAAGTTCTCCATCGAAGTGGGCGATTTCCAGTCGGAGAGCGAAAGCGAGTCGGATTAGTCAGGTTAGATACGCCACAAGCAGATCAACTTTACAACTCGATTATGTTTAGGACTTATTTTAAAAAATAAACCGAAAAAGGGACCCAAACCCTTTTTAAATTGACATCTCCTCATAGCCGGGTGCGGTTTAGTCTTTGTATTATATGGGTTTGGCATCGGGGAACCTCTTCATACTTTCCAACAAAATTTTTTACTTCCATCAAAAGATGCTCGATATCTTCAGGAATTTTTAAAGTCATTGAATCTTTTATAGGGATGCAACTAATTATACCCGGTACTTTTAAAAATGAATAAGGGTATATTGAATTCGTGCGAATGGAGTTATTTCGTATCATAAATATTTATTAGCACATTTCGAAATTTTCACAAGAGTTGAAAGATCTACAGACAGTTTTGGGAGCAGTTTTGGGGGCTCCAAAGAAAGAGTCGCCCTTCTTAACGGCTCACCGACACCGCCGAGCCGTGACTGCTGCCCTTGTTGGCGCCTCCGTTGGCGAAGCTGTTTGTGGAGCTGAAGTTAATGGTCTGTCCGTTGGGCAGATGGTACACCTGGCTCAAGGAGGCTCCGGCGGCGTTGCTGGGTCCAGAGGGTCCGAAGTTCTGCGACTGGGTGACCGTGCCGGCGGAGGAGGCGCCGAAGGAGCCGTTGGCGCTCTGTGACTGGAAGCCCTGCGCCTGTCCACTGGCAGCCGAGGATCCCGAGTTGAGTCCGTTGTTGTAGTTGCTGTGGGCAGCGCCATTGGAGGCGGCCTGCTCCTGGTTATAGCCATTGGGTCCCAACGGTCCCAGGGGATTCAGCTGCACGTTGGCATTGGCATTGCCGCCATCCGGTCCGGCTCCAACATTGACGCCCGCCTTGGTTCCTCCAGCTCCGGCTGTGGTTCCGGCCTGGACATTGCCGCCCTGATTACCACCGAATCCCTGGTTGCCTCCGAATCCTTGATTGCCACCAAAGCCACCTCCGAATCCTTGGTTGCCTCCGAAGCCGCCTCCGAATCCAGGGCCTCCGAATCCGTTACCGAATCCCGGATTTCCGGCATACTCTCCGCCGAATTGACGTCCCCGTCCAAACTGACGCTTGACGCGCTTGTGGGTGGCATAAGTTCCGGATACCTGCTGCTCGGCCGAACGCACCCGACGCACCTGAGGATTGCTCTTTGGCTTTATGTACAAGGCGGACTCCACAACCACTTCCTCAATCGTGGCTCCCTTGGCGGCTGAAAGTAAAGAGAATGCATTTAATAAGTCGGGTATAGATCATTGCTTACAATGGAGTTTAAAAAATATACAGTAGGTCGCAGCTTATTTCGTCTCGAACTCGATCTCCTTTGGATCCAGACATGGTGCAGGATATCGCTAGGATGTACTGCCTCAGGCTTTGTTGGTTCATCGTCCATCTGGCCTAAGGCAGTGCATCCAAGTGTCTCCATGTCTGGAGACAAAGGAGATCGAAAGGCCTCCCCCTTTGGCCTCAACACCCCGCTTCAGGGAATTCACTGTCACCTTGGCAGGAAATCATCCAAGAAACTGCTTATAGCGCTGATTGAGTAGATTTCCCGCCCGGGACGCGATGCCACCCGTAATGCGATATTCCTTTCGTTGATCAGCAACCACATGACACCACAGCGCTCCAAGATGCGCTCCCGGCTAATCATCACGGCGGTTTCTTTCTTTGTGGCCCCCCAATACCTTGAANCCAAAAGGCGGTAGATGACGTCAGAGGAGACAATGATCCTCCATTTCGCAGCAGATCGTTGTCGGTAGGATCGGGCGAATCCGATGCTGAAGATGCGCGTCCGTCCAGGGAAAAGGCGGCCAGGTCGACGTCCGGCGAGGGGAACTGGTGGGGAGCTGGAAGGAGAGGGGAGGGGAAAAATTATTTTACTTACCCAAAAAATCAGGCTCGATGTAGCTTAAGTAATGAATTGTGTGCCAGAACTAGTTGGGAATTCTAATTTCGCGAAGTGTCGGCAATACTAAAAATTGAATTTGGTTTTTCAAAAAGTTAATATTTAAGTATTTTGTTTGGTTCAGTATTGCCGACGCATCGGCGTCCCAATTAGTTCTAGCAGACAGAACATTACTTAAGCTTCATCGAGCCCGATTTTTAGGGTAAGTAAACTAATTTTTTCCCTCCCCTCTCCTTCCAGCTCCCCACCAGTTCCCCTCGCCGGACGTCGACCTGGTCGCCTTTTCCCTGGACGGACGCGCATCTTCAGCATCGGATTCGCCCGATCCTACCGACAACGATCTGCTGCGAAATGGAGGATCATTGTCTCCTCTGACGTCATCTACCGCCTTTTGGACCCGGCTCTCGCATTCCCTGCATTACCTTCATCATCCAATAATCTGTTGCATCATCTCACCTGAACCTGGAGATCCGCTGCATCAGAGAAATGCCTAATGTCCCGCATAACGGAGTCGTGCATTGCGCTGGAAGTCAATCAAGGAAATCATCGTCCATCTGGCCTAAGGCAGTGCATCCAAGCGGTATCATGCACCATGTCTGGAGACAAAGGAGATCGAAAGGCCTCCCCCTTTGGCCTCATCTCCCCGCTTCAGGGAATTCACTGTCACCTTCGCAGGAAATCATCCAATAAACTGCTTATAGGGCTGATTGAGTAGATTACCGCCCGGGACGCGAAATCCCCCGTAATGCGATATTCCTTTCGAGAAAAATATGGCTATACGCGGTCCTTATCCATTTAGTCTACACATCGATCCGTACCACATAGAAGGCATTGGTAGGATTTGTTTCGTGTGAAGCTGCGCCCATGTGGTGGATCCACCAGCACAGTCCATATATTTAAACGTTATTAAAAATTGTAGAGGAATTTTTGACATGCAGATTCGAAAAAGGATTCCATTTAGAAAGAATGTCAAATAATTACATTAATTACATAATTGCATTTAAAGTTTGTCGATATCTTATTTAGCCGCAATAACGACGCAGTTTTTTTCTATTCAACTGCACAAAATACGCTGCGAGCCACTGTATGTATTTTTAAAAACTCAGAATTCGTATGTATGTATACTTCACGTTTAGTTTCGATTTTCCTCGAACACATCGGAATTGAGATTACAATTTGGTTCGGGTCACGACCCCCACTTACGCAACTCATCCTCCGTGGTCTGGACCTGCTTCTCGTTGCGCTGCCTCAGCTGCGGGAAGGCGGAAACGGAGCCCAGGCAGAAGAGGAGGGCCACCATCAGCACCGGAATATTCATTTTGAATGCTTCGAAATGGGGATTCTCCGGGAGGGACACGTCCGTTGGCTAGAGTGCTTGGCGCACAACTGTTTTCGAGTATCTCCGTCTGGCGGCGATCTCGACTCTCACTTTTCAATCGCCACGGGGGGGCGTCCCCTTTGTCCGGTGGCGCTAATTGCTTCAATCAATATTCAAATGTTTCGGCAAATACGAAACAAAAAGGCCGGTGGGGAGCAAATGATACTGACAAAAAAAAGCTGCCTTGTATAATTCGGTGATTTTTGGCACATGTAACCGAGGCAAACAGTTAATAATGTTGTATTATGTAGGCAAGGAAAAAAACAAAACGGGTGTACAAAAGCCGAAACCGGTTTGCAAGCACTGCCCGTCGGAGGAACTAGTTTGGATTTCTTTTGTTTATTTCTTTATAAACTTTAGGGTGTCGCTTTGTGTTTTGCTGCTGCTGCTTTGGGTTTCCTTTTCGGGAAACAGATGTTGCCCAGAACTTTTACGGGCATCCGGAGCGGAGGCGGTGACTCTTTTGGGCGTCCTATGTGCAGTACATTGTGCATCCCAGCGAACTTTTCGGCGAGAAAACAAATTCTCGATACCCTGTTTCAACTTTTTTAAAATTCTTTATTTCTTTCTCCATACATATACTATAAATAATGAAAATTACTGTAGAATTTTAAGTAAAACGTGCAGTAGGAATTGAAACACAAATTGAGACACTCACAGCTTCATCGAAAACACGAAAACGAACTGAACATAATATAACAATGGGACAGGACATTGGTTGAGATCGCGCAAATCAATCGGTTAATGTTGGGCTATGCGGCGTTTAATGAAATATGCAAAATTCTTTACTAACTAAATGGGGGTGGGGGGCCAAAAACACAATGATTCGAATCGAATTTAATTACAATTGTTTCTTTTTTTTGTACAACTTGAGAGTCGTGATGAGGCGCTTGAATGGTTCCTTCTTTGAGTGCTTCGTTTTGCGAGCCTATATTGTTGTAGCCTAATGTCGTTACCGGTAATGCTTACGCTTAAGTTAAGGAAACAACAAAACTGAGCACTGTTCTCCGATATAGTTAGCTGTTAGCCTAGGATAAGTGTTTGGGCAGCGGCTGTCTGCCTATTCGATGCCATGGGCGAATATCATGACCAGGCCGGGATCGATCATGACGTCCTCAGTCATGTGCAGGTTGTCGCAGCTCAGCACCAGCACGGCCTGCTTGCCTGTCAATAAAATACCAAGGGTTATATATTCCCATTCATATTGATTTAGGTGAGTAATGTAAGTCACCTGGAATGCGTCGACACACGTAGTTGTCGTAGATGCGGCGATTGGTCTGTCGCGTCTCCAGCGAACTGAGCCCTCGGGGCCAGCGGCGTTCGTGGCAGAATTCCATGAGGCTGTCCAGAATGTGCGGCGGACAGCCCGACTCCGACAGAGCACGCTTGATCATGAGCTGCATTCAATTGGCAAAGCATTAGTCTTGTCTTGTGTTCACAAAGGTTAGTTGGCTGGGCAAACCTGCAGGGCGTCGTCGGGCGTAGAGATCATTCCCCCCCAGCGCGTGACCCGGGCCCGGGGCAGGGTGCTGCTCCATCGTATCACCTCGTCGCGCTCCATCTGATCGGCTATGGCTCGCATGGCTGGATTGGAGACGCGCATGGCGCGCATAAAGTCCTTGAACAGCTGCAGTTCCCGCTTCAGTTCGTTGATGGTCAGCTGTTGGTCCGTCAGTTCCGACTTCAGTTCGCCAATCTTCTCCGTCTGCTTCACGATCAGCGTGCGCAGCTCCCTGACGCAGTTGTGGTCCTTCAGCTCGTCCTTGGGAATGTCAAAGCCGCAGCCCTTTTCGCAGGGAAACGGCCGCTTCGGATTGTGTATGCACTCCTCCAAATGCGAGTTGTAGGCATCCAACTTGAGCACGGCCGCGCAGCCAAAGGGGGCGTTGTCGCAGGTAATTGACAGTCTGCAGGGGGACACCATACAAAGGGTTATGCCTGGGACTAAAGTCAGGAACTAGGCGAACTCTCACCTGGACAGTAGGTTGCGCAATATGCGAGGCACTGCCCGCAGGTTGGCCGTGGTGAGGGCGTTGCGATCCACGGGGCAGGTGGGCTGACGCGTGAGCCATTCGTTGATGCAGCCCCTGCAGAAGGCGTGTTCGCACATCACGGCCTGCAAGGGAATAAACAAAAAGTAAGCCAAGCTGCTCGGAGGCCTGCAAATGCAAACAAAACAAACCTGGAGGGGATCTTCGAGCACACCGGAGCATATTGGGCAGGTGAGCTCCTCGTCCACCTCCCCCTGAAAGCGATTGACGTCGTAGCCCATGTCGGCGGGTCCGCGTTCAGTCCATCTGCCTGAGTACCCGACTAAACTTCAAATAAACATTTGCTCTTCGTTGGATTGCGAAATTTTTTTTTGTTACATCCAGTTATTGAGGTGGAGAGGTGCAACTATCGGACCATGTATCGACAACAATCGATAGACAGTCCGGGCCTGCCAACTTGTTTTACAGCAAAAGAGAGCGCCAAATTTAAAGTTTTGGACATACAAAATGATTACATATATTTTGGTTAGAATCAATATAATCAGAATATATAGCAGTTTTTAATTTTCCTCTTCTTGAATCTAGGATACATTTAAATTAAATGTTTTCAACAGCCCCTATCAGGGTTTATATTATTTAAAGGCATTTTCGCATTTATTTTCACATAAAAGCACGAAACATTTTATAATGTGCAATTAACACACGAGTCGGTACGTGATACATCCAGTTTTTTATTTTCCCACTCTTTAATCCAAAAAATAATGCATATTAATATGTTCTACAACCCCTATCAGTGCCTTTAGAATACAAGGTCTTGGATATTTAAATTCCGCAAATTGGCATTTATTTTGAGCATATTATATATGACATGCAAGTATAAAACATATAAAAAGGTGCATATTTGTGATGGGTCATCGTGATGTGGCTAAGGATAATAATAGTAAATCATTTATTAGCGAATTTTACAACTGTCCCACTTCGTGGATATAGGCGCCCAGCAATTTGATCTAGAAAATATTGAGATTAAATATTTATAACAAATTGCAACCTTGCTTTTAACTTACTCCCTCAATGTAGTTGTGAATATCAATCTTCTCGTTCTGGGAGTGGGCTCCATCATCCGAAGCGCCCACTGGAACAAGGATCACATTCTTGCCTGTGGCCTCCTGCAAGGTAAGAGTGACCGGAATGGAACCGCCCTCGCGGGTCATGTCCGGCTCCACCTTGAAAACATGCTTCACAGCCCGCTTGGCGGCCTCGTAATGGGGATGGCTGGGATCCTCAGTCCAGGGTTTGCCGGCCGAAAGCATAACAACCTTAAAAACACCATGCATTAAAATCAAATAAATAACTATATACACAAAACTGTACCTTCATTTGGTTGGGCGAGCCACGCTCGGCCCATTTTTCATTCAGATATTTAGCAACGCACTCCTCAATGTGCTTGGGATCCTGGTTGGGCACCAAGCGAATGGAGAACTTTCCAATCACTTTCTTGGGAATGACAGTCTTTGCGCCTGGCTCGTAGAAAGCCCCCTCGATTCCATGGATCGAAAGGCTGGGATAGCGCCATCTGGCCTGAAGCAAACGGATTTTGTTGCCGTTGTGGGGCAACTTGTCCACGCCAATGTCTTTCCTGAAGGGATTACAATAAGAGGTTTGCAGGGGATATAATAAAATTGTATTTACTTGTAATCGGCCACCTCGAAGTCAATGTTCTCATAGATCGACTGCTCGTTCTTCAGCTCGGGCGCCACCTGAAACATAAAGGGTTAAAACTTGGGATCACAATTACGAGGTTTTCTGGGAACTCACATCGCGATTCACGCCGGGAATCAGAATATTGGTGTCCTTGTCGACCAGGACACTGAGCAAATAGCACAGATCGGGCATGGCCTCGTGCACAGTGCCGCCAAAGACTCCGCTGTGAAGATCCTTGGTAGCGCACTCGACCTCCACCTGGAAGTAGGCCAAGCCACGCAGCCCGTAGGTCAGGCAGGGGCGATTCTTTCCCAGCCAATAGTTGTCGGAGATGCAGACATAGTCGACGTCGGCCAGGAAATCGTCCTTGCGACGCATCAGCAGCTCATCGAGGCCCTCGCTGCCGCTCTCCTCCATGCCCTCGAACACGAACTTAATGTTGAGCGGCAGCGCAATGTTGAGCCGCTTGTAGGCCTCGATCGCGTGAATCCAGCACAGGACAGGGCCCTTGTCATCGGTGGCGCCGCGTCCGTACAGCTTACCATCGATTTCAGTCAGCTCAAAGGGATCGGTGTTCCAGCCATCTTCCTTCAAGGCGGGCTGCACATCCAGGTGGCCGTAAACGAGGACAGTCTTCTTGGAGGCATCCGTTCCCAGGGTGCCGAAGAGCACCTTGGGCAGGGGGATCACTTGACCGCTGGGCAGGGTCTGCTGGCCCACGTCGACCAGCTCGATTTCAGTTCCTAGGGCCTTCAACTTGTCTGCGGTCCAGTCGACCATACGGTCGATTTCGCCGCGCTTATCGGGCCAACACGATACGGATTGGATCGCCACTGCGGTTCTTAGGGCGCCGATGTAATCGCCCTTCTTGCCATTGACGAAGCTGAAAGGCAGTGGCGGTTGCGGTTTAGAAAAACTACGATAGGTCGTCGTCGCCTAGGTTGCAGGTGCTGTTAGAGCGCTTTGCGGGCAAGATTTCCTTTCATGCCACTTTCATGCAAAGAAAGTGATAAGGCAGAAAACAAGCCACCCGGATGATAAACTGACAATCAGCAACCGAATGCTCGGGGAGATGTACTGGTACGTGTTTGTTGGCGCTGTGCCAGCCGGTACAAGGGAGTGCGCATACAATATGAATAAACAATTCTGGGAAGGGGTATATTCGAATCGGGGGAGTGTATGTCATCGGAGGAAGGAAGCGTTTTAGGTCTTATAAGGTATACGAATAGATATTCTACACCGTCATAAGCCGGGGGCACTAAAATCTATCAAATTTCCTATACACCAAGTTATTTCCCTGGCGAATACGAAATAGAGATGATATGCAACACCAAAAGTGTGGGAGAATATATATAAAAAAATTTATATAGATGGGTATGTATGCATGCATATTCTTTATCCGCAATTTGGAGATGCTTAAATCTTCTTTTTCCTCGGCACCCTGACTTGAAGATGATAAAAACGATCTCAATAGAAAAAAAGGTATGAAGAGGAAGAGGTAGATGAATAANCACCCTGACTTGAAGATGATAAAAACGATCTCAATAGAAAAAAGGTATGAAGAGGAAGAGGTAGATGAATAAATTTATATACATATGCATATATATATATTTGCCATATATGGATATGGAAAAGTATGGAATTTATTGGGCAAATATTACCTTTGTTGCCAACATAAGCCTGCCCCCCGGCGACATAAAACACGACTAAACGGTGAATTATTTATCTTATCGCGAAAAAAATATATGAGGATCGGATTTGGAAAAAGTGGCTTAAGAGTAAAGTCGGTTGCATAATATGCCCCAGGTTTTCACATTAATAGTTGTTTCTTTTGTTCAATTATGAGTTAAGAACCTGCTATTTGTAATCGGCTTTGCCGACTCTTTTTTTTTTAGCAGCTTGATTTATGTGACCCGCGCCCCGATGCCTTTTATCTTTATTGCTCTGGGAAAAGGCGGCGATAGCTTTCCCTTTATTTATACACATATGTAGGGTTTTCCACTTACTCGAATAGCTTTTGGAGTTCAACAGGTACCGCGGCCATCCTTTCTGTATTTAATTTTGTTTCGCACCGAAAGCAGAGCTGCACTTCTACACACAGAATTGTGCTAATAACCAAATGCTCGGCGCTTAAATACGAGTTTTCTGACTTAACTTAACCGGCACTGCCAACTAGGTTTCTGTCGTGGGTTTAGTATTTTCGAGATTAAATTTTGGTATTTTTGCCATTTTTGCGCCCTATTCAGATTTAAGGGCAATATGTGTGTTTTTTTAATTAACTTTTTGTTTAACTGTTATATATACCTATTATATACACATGTTTTATTTTGTATAAATCGTAAAATAAATTAACGAAATGTTAATCTTGTTTTAACCGGCTTTAAGCGCTTACAAACAGCTTTGCAATAAAAAAAGTTTTTAAATTATACCTACATTTGTAGGTTTTAATGTTCAAAATGTAATGTTTGCTGCTTAAAATGCTTTCAAACTAAATGAGCTAAAAAATCAGCTTTTAATGCATTGGGATTGATTACAATTTAATCAACATTAAATGTTGAACATTTATTTATAAACTAACAACGTGTATTTATTTTGGACCACGTCATCTTAGCTATAGTTAGGGTTTGTGGTATTGAAGGGGTGTTTGGGGCATTATTTTATACATATGTATATTTTATAAACATAAAATCGTATTTTTCGTAAAATAAACATTTGTATTTGGTAAAAATATCGTTTGGCGTGTAAATATGAAATTCGCTTCACAGGCATCAACTAAAAACTAACATTTAACACAAGGATGTAACAGCAACATTTAACGCACTCTTGCCTTGATAAGCCCCTTGGCCCAGCTTCCCTCCATCTGATATTACATATATATTGTGTCTATTCCTCCATTAGATACTATCAGATACTCTTGTACCGATCCCTCCTTTAGATACTGTGTCCTGTAGCAATCCCTCCATCAGATACTATATCTCGTTGCGGTCCTTCCATCCGTATTTCTGGCGCTGCTGCCTTTCCCGGCTGTTCGAATACTGCTGCTGTTGCTGCTGCTGCTGCCGGTTGTTCGACTTGCCGGGGGCGCAGTAGCAGGATCTCTGCTGGGAGTCCAAGTAGGAGCGACAGCCGAGGGTCAGGGTGCCGGTGAAGAGCATCTTGGCGGCGGCCTTGCAGCCCTTGGTCATCAGGTCGCTGGCAATGGACTTCTCGTAGCTATCGCAGTATTTGTACAGGCAGCGCTTGAAGTCCAGATCGCACAGCTCCTTGTCGCTGTTGCAGGTGTCGTAGCAGATGTCGTGGGCATTGCAACACTGCTCCATCTCGGCGGCGGGAAGGAATTCGGTGCTAATCCTCAGTCCTAGGGAGCCGCAGCCATCGGCCGTGGGTGTGTAGAACTTGTTCTGCACGGCGCGCGGTGCTGTGGATATGGGAGATATAAGATTTACATAAGATGTTGCGACAATTGCGTGACGCACCTGGTCCTCCGCCTTCCGGTGCCGGACATTGAAAGACGCAATTCTCCTCCACGGCAGCGTCGAAGACCTCGTGAACGGTGCGGAACTTGCGCACCACGGTGATGAGGTTCTTGAACACGTCACCAAAGATTGCTTCTGCCGCTATAATTGCATCCCTTAGCTGCGGAAGACGATAAAAGATGCTACAGATACTGCATCTGCGAGATACATCTCTACTTACATGCACTATGGTGCTGGAGCCGTATCCGGAGTAGGCGTATGTGAGAAATGTGAGCAGGTAAATGGCCACCTTCATCCAGGAGAACTGCATGTTTATTTATAATCCAAACAGCAAGCGGGCAATGCTTTGTGCAAAGATCTAGGATAAACTGAAAACTATTCGCAGATTGTTCGAACAGCTGTTCGGCAGAGCAGGTAGATACCAATGTCAAATCTTGTCTACATACCGCCAAAAAATATCGATTTACGCGCTTAACTTTGGCGCGAAATGGCGCGAGATTCAAAAATAAACTTAATACACGAAAATTAGATTCCTTTCATTAAAACATGTAAAATTTACAGCAATATCATGTGACTACTATTATTAATTCTTTATTTCTANGTTTATTTATAATCCAAACAGCAAGCGGGCAATGCTTTGTGCAAAGATCTAGGATAAACTGAAAACTATTCGCAGATTGTTCGAACAGCTGTTCGGCAGAGCAGGTAGATACCAATGTCAAATCTTGTCTACATACCGCCAAAAAATATCGATTTACGCGCTTAACTTTGGCGCGAAATGGCGCGAGATTCAAAAATAAACTGAATACAAGAAAATTAGATTATATTCATTAAAACATGTAAATTTGCAGCAAAATCATGTGACTACTATTATTAATTTTTTATTTCTAAAGTTGCATATATTTGTAAATAAGCAAATGCTATCATGAACGTTCCCTGAAGTATCTGTCATTGTATTGTATAGCTTTTCAGAGCACTTTATATTCGGGCGTGGGAAAAAATCCAGAAAAAAAATGTTCAATTTGTAATCTTTATTGTCAGTACTAAACAACTCTCAGATCAAATGATTTAAATCAGGTGGGAAAAATCAAAATATATCGAAAGAAAAATAATACCTATTCTTTTACTGCGAAATGAGTTTTTGGCAACTTTTTGGGCTACCCAACCTAGCCCTCCTTATCCTCTCGTTCATCAGACAATCAGGTGAGTGTTTTAAATTTTCCTTAATATTTTAAACTTTATAGTTTCTACAACATACGACCATGAAGCGGAAAGTCTGCTGGAACTTGCACCGACATATACTCAAGAAGGTAAGTGCGAACAAGTCCTTGCCCTTGACAACAGAACTGCAGCAGCCGCAGCCACAAACACACGCAAGGGGGTCACCCAAAAAATAAAAAACAAAAACAGCATATTTAGTATGAATAAAAGCTGGCATCTCGTGCCTGCTTTCGCTTAATTATAACATCAAATTGAAATGCACAAAACAATTGTGTGCGCCACCTGAAATGTGACTCTGGCACGCAGGCGTCGCAAGCGGGCTAGAAAAGCAGCAAAGCCAAGCAAAGTCAGGCAAAGCCAGGCTGCCTCCTGACCTTCTCGGCCTTTATTACGACGGCCAACAAAATCAACATACAGCGGCATGCAAACGCAACACCCGAAATCCGTTAAAGAGGCGTTGTTTGCACCGGCCGAGGGCTCGTAAATACACAAAACATATTTCTCCGATTTTCAGCGCCGCTGCCGCGCTGTCTACTAAAAACAAACAAGGCACTTAGGGAAAAACCACACCTCATACTAGGAATTTCTAATCCGCATATCGGGATAAAAATCACGCAGTGAAATTCTTCATTTTTTTAAATATTTTAGCGCTGCAGCCAACATGTCTGCAAAAGCAAATACTATTACTATATGTATCTCAAAAAGTAAATCCCCTATAAAATCCATAATAAAATGCGTTGGAAAAAAATATATTTTACGCTCTGTAAGAAAAATACGACCTGTTCTCAGAAAATCTGAAGCATTTAAAATGATTCAACCAAATATTTTTCAGGATTGGTTTAGCTAATTCCCTTGAAAATTGAGTTTATAAATAATATAAATGTGTAACAACTTAAATTCCAGATTGTGAGGCATTCAAGAATTGTTTAATAGGCTTCGCTGTACTTGTTTCTTACCAAATGTTGTGTATTGCTTTGTTTTATTTAACTGAATTTGAGTAAATTACTTCACTCGTTTGTTCAGGATTGTACACATTTGTTAAAAAACGTGAATTTAAGTGCATTTCTGATAAAATACTTATAAATATATAAGTACCGTATATGATTCTTTTACCTTGTAAAATGTAATGTAATTGCTTTGTGTTATTTATTTGAATTTTAGTAAATTACTTCACTGTTTTGTGGAGTTTTTCAGTGTTGAAGACCACTACATATTAAGCGTATTCTTGATAAGGTTTTGGAATCATTCATATATATTCTGCTGTGTATATTTGTAGTGTTTTGTTTAAATTAATTGATGATTATATGTACGAAAGTAGACACTCTTGTGAGGAGTTTCCAGTGTTGCTTGAGGAAGTTCTCCAGCAACTAAGATTTCTGAGCTTTGAGGGTTGCGCTTTGGTGTCGTAATTTAGATAGGTACCCTATTCCGGCTTTTGCCTTATCACTGGCACTGATTACGGGCCCTCCTTTGAGCATCCTGCCGTGATCCTGTGTGCTGGGTGCAAATCGTTGCGGGGGAACCCAAGACGCTCGCACATGGAGAGCAAACAGAAACACATCCGATGGCCAGCATCTGGGGCCATCTCCTCGTCGTATCATCATCATCATTGGAGTCCCCTCCGCCCGCCAAACCCCAAACCCCCGCCGGACCCCCGCCCCGTTTTGTGTGCCCCACCAGCAACGTGAAATAAAAGCAAAACACTGAGCACACGAACAACAAAACGAGGAACACGAAGACGAGGCGACGTCGGGAGCTGTGGCAAGCGATTCGCAGATTTTACGTTTCAGTTTCGCGCAAAACGTGGAAGCGGCTGGTCAACCCAACGAAAAAGGCACCACAGTCCCCCAATAGATACTCTGAAATCGGCATTGGTCTTGGAGGAGAAACAAAAACAGATTCAGATTGCCCGAACGTTAGTTTTGATTAATTGCGGTTAGTTGCAGTCATTTGCATAGTTGCGATTGTTTCAAACGCGGTGGCTAAAACGGTGTCTTGACGCAGAGCGGAGGAAAACCGAACTGCAAGCTGCAAAACCGGAAATTCTAGATCCATTGGAGATCTCACGATCCGGCAGGCATAACCAAAACAAACAAACCAACAAGCGAAAAACCTTTCATTAAAGCGGCACTACAAATCGAGGGGTAAAAACCTTAAGCCCAGGAAAAAAGTGACACAAATAAAGCGCAAATCGTCGACGATCGTCGGGTGTCGGTGTCGGGGTCCAGTCAATCAATATAGTAGTAGTACCCCCCGACTATTCGAATATCATCTATATAGCCATAGCCCCCGAGAAGCGCTGAGTGTTGAGTTTATTTCTGTTTCAGTTTCTGTGTCGGCGGCTTCGGCGGTTTCGCTTTTTTCTGTTATTATATTGCCTCCGCTAAAGCGAAAGATTGGTGGGGGAAAATCGACGGAAAATCGTGCGCTCTTAAAGTAACATATTTATTTTTAACAATTTCGCAAGCGTTCAAAATTTGCTCCAGCAAAAAAGCACGAAAAAAACCAAAGTCAGAACTCAGAAACCAGACAATCGCAACCAGAACAACAACAATAAATAGATCGGCGGCGCGATCGTTAGGAAAAAAACTGAAAAAAGCTGAACAAGAAAAGCTGATTCAAAAAACCAAAACAGCGGCAACGGCCGGCAACTTGGCTCTTAAAATTTAGTTGGGTGAGTAATCGTTAATAGTGTAAAAAAGGCAGCACCAGCGGCAGCCGCAATATCAAATCAAAAATGTTTGCTTTCCAAAACAGAAACTAAAAGTGGAGATAATTCCGCCGATGATTAAGCTTTTGGTACTATAATTAGGCTAGCCGATTTAATTAGTGCACTTAGCTAATTGGACCTCCCATGGAGTTTGGTTAAATGTGAAGGAAATAATCATATGTTCACTCAGGAAAATTTGAGCTACCGAACAATACACTTTTCGGCAAATTTTGTTTCTGACCATGGCATTGAAAATACTTGAAATAAATTCGATATATATTACGGACCTAAAACAAAAAGAATTAGTTCTCTAGCTCCTACTATGTCGGAGGACGACGTGATCAAACACATAGATCGACTTTATAGGGTACCATTTTCACCTTAAGGTACATGGTATAAAAATCTAGTTTGTTTGTGATTCCTTCCATCGATTTCAATAACAATTTATAGCTTTAATGCTCGTTTACCTAATAAATTGTATTCAATTGTAATTGAAACATGTATAATCTCTTAACCTTCCCTTTCGGATGGCACAATTCGATTCGTTAAATCACAATTTCCATGCAGTTGACCCCATTTAAATTGAGTTTATTCATGCCCCGCCTTAATAACTCTCTCCCGAAACTCAGTCAAGGCCGCGGAAAATCTATCCCCCAACTTTCCCAAACGCATAAAAGTTTCATGTATATCCATCAACAAAAGGAGAACTAGCGCAAGGACAACGGCAGTACTTGCTCTATAAAAACAAATCCGAAACCATAAATCTTTCGGGCCCTTTTGGCGGGTCGCGGGAAAGGCGCCCAGAAATTGTCAATATAAAAACAAAGCGTGTCGTTGGCTGTTATATGTATTTATGTTATGATTACATTTAGCCGGCATTATTTTTGACGATTATTACCATTCGGCGGGGTTTATTACCCGCACAGCGGAGTGTGGGATGTCTTTATATTCTTATTTTGTCAACCGAAAATGGGCAATGAATTTTCGTTTTTGCCGGAAAAAAAAAAACAGGCGTCGTGTCGTTAAGGCGAACGCATGCACTTACTCATAATTGCAGCTCCTTGATGCATGTTTCCTGGTAAATAAAAAATATTAATAATGCCAACGCCTACAACAAATTCGCTGTGACCGTTTGGAAATTTCGAAAATACCCCGATGACGCTTTCGTTTTATGAAAAAGCCATCTATAAGCCTATATATATCGTTGTGAACAAATCGCCTCACGTTGCTTTTAATTAATTAATAACATAATTTATCCTCATCGTGGCCCAGCGAATTAATAAATGTTGCGAGCATTGCACGTAAATTTAAAATTCCGAAACAAAAACAGAGGTCAAGTGGCCTGCAGTCACAAAAATTAGGTAACGTCTTCTTGGGTTTTGGTTTTCTAAACTTATTTGCTAATATTTCGTATAAATCAAACGCATGTCTTTCTGAGGTGAGCCAAGCCCCAGGGGAAGAGTTTCAACATTTTCTCAGAAAACTAATATAAATCACAAGATTTGGGGCAATATATTATTTTTGAAGAGTAGCACTAGTAGGACTAATTGTCATCCTGGTTTATTGAAGTAAAAACAAACGAAGCGCAACATTTATGGTTTCTAGAAACCCGATTAAGAACCTCTTGATCTCTTCGCTTTCATTCACCTGATGTTTGCACCTTATCTTTGTTATTGCTTAGTTTTTAGTGCTTGTCTGAGGTGTAGTATATACTTTTTATTGCGTTTTCCATTCACGAAAATGGAAACGGCAGCAAGAGCCCCTTCCCTGAAAAGCGAAGAGCGCTGGCCACCGGAAGATTAAGCAACAATTTAACATTTGGCTGGCTGGCTGGCTGGCTGGCAACGACGACCCCAATTTCCATTTCCATTTTCAATTTTGGCAGCCACCAAGGTGAGTGGATGGATGCTGGCTTTTGGCTTTTCTGTTCTTCTGTTCGGATTGTTAGAATATATAGTAGGACCCCGGCGATCGAGAGCGACCGCTCGCTGTTTGTGTTCTTAGCCGCTTTGGCTAATTTACAGGCCGAGTGATTGTCTACAATAATTTTTGAGAAATCATTCGCAAAACAAACCATGCACTTTGCCTCCGACAACTTTAACTTATATTTCCGCACTCTCGATGCGTTGGCGTTTGCATATTCATATGTACGAGTATTTTGTGCCGAAAAAATAAATGCAAAAACGCTGAAGGCGTTCGTAAATAATCTAGAGTGACAGCCGTTCATAAAATTAATGCCAGTGTAATAACAATAAAACAACGAAAACAACGAGAGCAACGCAGATTTTCCAAGAAAGTCTGCGATTCCAACATTCTATTGTGACAAGGTTTTATATGGTGAAACATTCTTGTTTTCTTTTCGAGGCGCAGTCAAGTATTGGATTTACGTATTTTGTGTTTATCAGGTACTCAAATTTCCATTGAAGCACGAGGCGTGTCATACACTGGCTTACGTGATCTGAAAACTTTTACTTGGTTTTATGGGAAACTTAACAGAAAACCTAACAAAAACCGCGCACAAATGAGGCACCCTTTCAATGGGTAAGCCTGACTAATCCATTGTCATCTTCTTGGCCTTCAGAGCAAGTCACAGCAGCCAAAGCTGCAGTTAATTACACACACCACCCGGTTGCACCCCCCCTGCAGATGTCTTTCCGTGTCATCTTGGAATCAATTGAATGCTCTTCTATGGCCCGATTGGCCTAGATTTTTCACCAGCCCCAGCAGCAGCGCTTAAACAATAAAAGCCACTCGGGCAGAGCTATGAATACGGTCGAATGGGTATTGATTTTCATATTCCTGCCCAGATCCATGTGCATTTCGGATGGACCAGTTGCAGCCCCCGATGGTGCTTCCTGATGAATTTTATTATTTTTGAAATTAAACGCATCTGTGCATTAAGGCAGACCGCAGGAAATTGCCTTTGTGTGGCAGCTATTAAGGCGCTTGGGGACTTCTTCTTCATTTTGTTGAGAAAGCAGACAGGCAGACTGTCAGGCAGGCAGGCAGGCAGACAGGCAGGCAGCCATCCATCAAATTGAATCAAGACTGCAGTCATTGTTATTAATAATATTAGTATGTGATATTAACGGGGGACGCGCAGGGGGTAACCCTTTGGCATACGGAGCACTCAATTTTCCTAGCCTGGCAATTTACAATGCCTTTGTCTGCCCGCCAGTCTGCCGACTCGTTGATAAGGCCTGGGACACTGGCCATCGCCCATTGAGCACTTGTTGCGCCCCTGGAATGGATGCTTTTGTGTCCGGCGGCCATTTCATTTCACTTTCAATTCAAGCCTAAACACAAGGCCTTAACACAAAACCATCCACTCTCCGGCTAGTTAATTAATCGACCATGAGAGTGGATCCGGAATTGAATCCAAAATCCAAGGCAATTTGGGAGAAACAATGGGGGAGGCAACTAAAAGCTTTGCAATGATAAGGGATCTGAAGTACATTCAAGGGAAAAACCCGCAAATGGGACAAACAAATGGGAAACAATTGTTGATCTTGATTTTGTCGATTTATAATGCCTTGAAATAGAGAGTTTTAGCCATCAAATAAGATATGAAACCATCAAGCTTGACACTGCTTTGTTATCCAAAAATAACCAATTGTATTTGAATTTGATTGCAGGACAATCGGTTGACGTGATAACGGAAACAGGAAAAGCAGCACCAGGAACGCCATCAAGGACCATCGCTGGGGAGGCTGAGGAGGAGCTGAGCGCTGCAAGAGAGATGTCCACGGCCACTTGTGCCCGCTTTTGTGCGCCTTTGACATCCGGCACTGGATCCTCATCGAAATTGACAACAGGAAGCGGAAGCGGCGGCAACAACATGACGTCATCCTACAAGAAGAAAATTCCATCAAATGCCACAAATGACAGCAACACAGAGACAACATTCACATTCAAATTGGCCCGACCGAACGGCCATGGAAGGAGCAGCAGCAACGTGGCCTCCAGTGAGTCATCCGATCCGCTCGAGTCCGATTACAGCGAGGAGGAGGAGGAGCAACCAGAATCGGATCCCGGATCCCAGGCCAGGACCAATCACAGCCGTAGCAGCAGCAGCGCCACCACCACCACCAGCTCCGCCGACCATGACAATGACGTCGACGAGGAGGACGAGGAACAGGACGACGACGACGAGGATGCGGATGGCAACGGCCGGGACGGGGATGATGTCACCCACGATTCCAGCGAGAGCATCGAGGAGGACGATGGCAATGAGACGGACGACGAGGAGGACGAGGACGACTCCGAGGAGAGCAGCAGCGTGCAGACGGCCAAGGGTGTCCGCAAATACCATTTAGACGACTACCAGATAATCAAGACAGTGGGTGAGTTTGTAAACACTTGGCCCACGGGGCGTATGATTGATGTTAAGGTCCCGCTCGCCTTCAACTTGTCCTCGGCCTCGATCGATTTTCCCCCTTGTTTGTTTTGGTTTTTTCTTGGGAAACTGTTTGGATAGTGTCCGAAGCGTTTTAGGAGCGTGCCCGATGAGATCATGGCGGGGATTTTTACAAATCTTTCGCCTATTAATCTCTTTTAACTTTATGAGGAGCCGTGAATATCGAAACAAATGCTAAGCCCCGAAAAGCGCAATAAATCCGGACAAGAATTAATTGGGAACAGGCAGGCAGGCAAAAAACGAGTCGGAAACACCCCCGCAATCAATTGAATTTCTTTCTTTACTTTGATTATTCAGTTTAATTAAAAGAGTTTTCTCACCTGTTCGCCCGATTCGTTTTCATCTTCAGGCGTTTCATCTGGAGAAAAAATAAATGATTTAAATTCCAAGAGTCCCTCGCATTTGTTGCTATTCTTTGATTTTGCCCAACGATTTGATTTCAAATATTTATTACCTCATTTTGAAGCATCCGTAAGTGTTGCTCTTTTCTGGGGCTAAGCGTTAGCTTCGATTTTCCACAGCGTTTTATTGGTTTTATTTATGTAAATAAACTCTTATTGATTACGCAAATTGAATGGGCCAGGGGGCAGTGAGAGCATATTATGATTATTATGAGCATTTTGCAGCACAGCGGGCCAAGCAATTCGATTTGGATTATATTGTACATTTTGTGTATACCATATGTACGTACGTAGGGGTATAATATATATTTTTGGACTCTGTTTAGGATCATGAATGGGTCTTGCGTACTCGCCGAGACGCCCAAACAATTAATGCCCATAATATTTTGATTTGTTTTCGCATTTTGACGTCTTCGGTGTGAGCGAAGCAAATGGTCTTAGTATTGAACTAAATTTAGTATACAATACTCATTAAGCCTTGTGGCATAAATATTTACTTATATTGAGGCAAGACCGAAACATTTGCCGATTTATTGCCACAACATTTGCGCCGGGGCCACGTGAGATCAATTTTTTCGCAAACAAAAGCGTTTCAAAACATTTATGCAGCGATCGTTTGGCCCAGCCCGGGCCATCGAAGACTAATTGTGGTCATTAAATGGTTTTATGTATTCCAATTTTGATCTGGAAATGGCAAATTAATTGCAGCTATATATTCTATTATAAAGGCTGTGGGATTTAATGGTTCCTTTGAATGCGTTGGGCTTGATTTGCATGCATTCAAAGGTGCTTTTCGCAGTTGGCCAATTATAGATCTTACCTTGTGGCTTGGGGTGAGGGATGTGCGTAGGTTTTCCGGCTTTCGCATCGGGCTACCATTGTGTAAAGTACTTCAATCATCGACTGAGCAATTTCAATGGGCACTTTTCCGCATTTGCTTTCAACAAGCGAGCATGCTCATCCCGATTTAAGCGCACACCACGCGGCGTATGAGTAATGTAGCATTGATTCCAAACAATCGAAGGTACCCGTTGCCGCTGTTCAGGAGAAATCCGTAAAAAGTAAATAAACCAGGGCGGATATCATGCCATGCACACGCGGGCAAGGGAATGGTTTCCCGGGTCCCAATTGAACGCAGAACAAATGCCAGTGAGTCACGCCAGTCTATTAGGGCACACGGATGGCTAATCCTCCTGCTCCTCCCGCTGCTCCCCGTCTGATAATAACAATAACAGACTTGGCCGGGAGAGATAATGGCCCCAGCGAACATCATCACTATAATTGCGGAAAACCAGTGGCTGCTGAAAACCAGAATGGGGAAAAGCTTTGTGCTGCAACCGCAACACATGCCCCCCCATGCAAGATTTACTATAAATATTAATGGTTCATCGGGGGAGGAGGGTCGTGCGAGCGGGTCCCGATTGATTAACCAGCGCGACCTGGAGTCTCTTTCGCAGACTTTTAACCGGGGCAATGGAATTAGGAAGAACAACGCAAAGAAAACACTGAATCGGGGAATTTCCCTGGATTCTCGAGAAATGTTTTTCAATTTGCGAATAAAAACAAGACGGCGCTTTTGTTTTGCCCGCGGGGAAACAAACAGATAGCATGTTTTTGTTTGTGCATGTTCTGGGTGCATGGAACACGCCGTGGCCGGATCAGTAGCCAGAAAATGCCATTAACTTTGGCACTAAACCCGTCAAATTGCTGGCGGAGCTGCAATTAACACAGCATTCGAATGGAAAAATGTTTGCCCCGGGAAACTGGATTGCCAGTCTCTGCGAGACTTTGGTTTTGTGTCTCGAGTGAAAGTTCAAGGCTTGCCAGAGCCCAGGTATCCGGGAAGAAAGTTGATGTTCGCAGCAGGAGCTTCGAGGGATATTGCCAAGAGTTTATGTCTCAATTTGATAGTTTTACAATGTGATAGTTTTTCCAAAAATGTTACATCCCATTCAACGCTCATGCAGCTAAGAAAATTCCAAAATAAGTGGCTGAAATAGGGCAATAGCCATTTCAAAATTTGAAATGTGTTGCCTGGCGATCAACTGCCTCATTAAAATGTGCCTAATTTTCCAAAAGCTTATTGGGTGTGTAGTTTTAGCGAGGGTGTGTACTTTTTGCTAGAAAAGGATCAATAACCCCATTTGTTTTGTGAGGAAAAAGTTATAAATTTCATTTGGTGGCCCACTTTTCGGACTAAAAGCAAGGAAGGCGGAAATGTCAGACAATTGAGTTGCTGACCTTCTGTCTCCCTAAAATGTCTTCTTGGCCAATATTTCAATTTGACAAATATATTGTACCCAGGAGGGGGGCTGTCTGTCGCGGATAGTCGAGGCATTACCGCGGAGCAGGCGTTCCTTTTTGGCCAGACCGTCCACTGATTGATGGATAAATATTTACGCACTATTCTCGGAAATACAATTCAGGCGGGACATAAAATTGGCCACACAAGTGAAGCTGTTTCCAATTGAATCCGCATCGCAGAGTGTCTGGCAGCGTGTGTGGCGGGGATTCCTCCTTGTTTGCTTGTTGCCTTGTTGTCTCTTGCGCTTTTAGCATAAATTGATTTTTAAATAATAAAAGCCAATCAAATTTGAAGCAGCCGAGAATATGCATGTAGTCGGAGACCGAACACATGTCCCAGTTGTTCTGTTCCCCTTGTAGAACAGCAAGTTGTGTGTCGTCGTTGCGTCTGCAAAGTATAACTCATAGTTCAAATGGATTACCTCCTGCCCAGCCCGCAGCCCCTTCGAATTTGTGTTGATTTTTTGTTGCCTGCTAAGTGCCCGGCAGTTCGTTTCCAACATCCTATAGCTTTATGTGTGATAATACTTTTTGGGGCTGCTGTCTGGCCGGCCGGCCGCATGAAAAGACAAAATCAGTCAACGGCAATTTACGATCGCATGGAAAATTTGAATTCACCGAATCCCGCTCCCAAAATCCCATCTCGATCCCCGATCTCTGTAAACTTTCGCAAAGCCCCCTCCCCGAAAGAGGCGGCCGAAAAATCTGAATTTTATTTCAACAGATTCGAGCCAAACGTACGAGTCGAGTATAAGCAAATATTATAGAAATTATTATTTGGCACATTGCCCAGAACCAAAGGAGACCGAGAAAATTGCCTGGTGTTTGGGGGTCCGTCCGTCCGTATCCGGGGATCCGAATTCAAATTCAAAATCAAATTCAAATCCCATTTCCATTTTGCATGCATGTCGCGCGGCGTTTCCACCCAAAACATTAAACGAGCATATACTCGTAAAACTGCGTTATTATAAGCGCACCGCCACGGTTTTGTCTTATTAATAAAGGTGACCTAAAAATGCATTTTGCATCTGGTCCGCAGCCACAAGAAAGACAAATCGAATTGCAGCCATTACCGAAAATAAACGCGGAATGATTTTTCATATTTCATCATCAGATTTATGTTCCAAACCCACCACCACCCCCGCCTCGGGCATGGTTTTGTAAATTGCAATGAAAAACATGTCAAATATGAAAACAACATCGACAGGCAGGGGCAGGTGAGCTGTTCGATGGCTCGATGGTCTTTGGTAAATGTAAATGGTAAACATGTGCTTTGTAAGTGCCATAAATCGCTTAACTTTTGAAGGGGATGTCGCCAATCGAAATGATGGGGCGAGCGAGTGTTCTGAGGGGTTGTTCCATGGGCGAGTGGGTGACGGTGACGGTGACGGTGGCAGTGGCGGTGGCGGTGACTTCCGCGGTACAGTTTCCGAGAATTGTGTACCAATTTTGTCATAAAGTTGGCTATAATGGGGCAACATTAAGTGCAACATCAAGAATGATTTAGGTGGAAAAATGATGTGGTATTGGCAGTAAAAGGTTGCATTTATTTTCTCGCTAACAATACCTACTTTTAAAAGAATATCAAGTGTATTTCAACCTAGTAACTAAGTTTTAATTTTCTCTGAATATGCAATTGAATAGAAACATCAAATTAAAACTTGGTACATCAAATATGAAGGGTAATGGCAGTAAATGGTTGCATTTATTTCGTCTTTTAAAAGGTTTTCAAGTATATTTCAACCTTTAACTAAGTTTAAACATTTCCTGAATGAATAGAACATTAAAACTTTGTGCATCAGATATAATTAAGGTGTAAAAATTGTATACTATAGACTGTAAAAGGTTGCATTTATTTTCTTTTAAACAAGGTTAACCTTAAATACAAAATCAATAATAATTATAATCGAGTCTTTTACTTAGTTTAAGAATTCCCTGAATAGGAAGTGCACGAGAAATAGGAAATAAAAACAAAAAATACCGACATATATGGGGCATATCAGAAAAATAATAATAATACAAACTATAATATGGCGTTTGAGGAATTAAAAATGTTATAGGTCAAAATTAACAGATTAATGACAGAAATGACAAAGCTCTGGTGTTACTGCAAATATTTAAATTTGTATCATGCCTAATTTTAGAGATGTTTTAAAGGTTTGCTACAAAGTGTAAATATGATTATGCATCCGAGTATACTCGTATCACATTGCCGGGAAATGCACCTAAGAAATTACATAAATATTTACAAACAAAGGCCTACCGCAAAAATCTAAGCTAAATCGCAGATCGCAAGTGAAAAGTACTAAATGGAAAATCCACAACAAGTTCACAGAACCGGCTGTTCTGCACTTAATGAGTTCAGAAAGTCAACATTTATAACGTGACCCAAAAACACTTTGTTTATTGTCATTTGCCACTGCTTAAATAGGTGATTTTAATGCCGATTTGGAAAGGGGCAGAATTGTTTTTAACCTGACCTCCGTGTGTCTTGCTTTATTTACGGATCTTTAAACAAACTTTTGCTCCGACCGAGTGCATAAAACGCAATTAACTTTATTTAACTTGCTGCAGTAGATACAGAGAAATTGGCGAATGGTGCCAAGTTTATTATATGGCCGGGCGGAGGGCGAAATTCTGATTTACATGGGAAACTTAACAGCGTTCTGGCATTTTGTACACATAATTTATTAAAAACAGAAAATGTATATGGGAGCGAGCGGGTGCAGTGCTTTTTATTTGCCAGCGCAAATGAAAGGCATCCATCCATCAGATGATGGGCTACCGAATGCATCCATGAGATGGCATTTTCGCTGGCCAGTTGTTCGCGGTATCGCAACAGCGTCAAATAGAAAGTTTTATGTGTTATGTAAAATGTTTTTTCGCCGCTTTTCACGCACTTTTTGCAGTTGCATCTGCAACTCTTTTGCGCCGTCTGCCACACAAGGCGCCAACAGGTTTGGCCACATCTCGGCCAGACTTTAATTGCGGATCGACTGTCTGCGGCGCCGTCTGAAGCTCACCCATGCACTGCCACTAAAAGTAAATGTATCTGAAAATGTAATGCAAAAAAATATATACAATTATTTTTATTGGAAACATGTGTAAGGGACATTAGAATAAAGAACTACAGACGGGTCAGGGACTCTCCTGAAAATAAACATAACATTTAAAGGCCAGTTTTATGGGAATAATCTTTAATGGAACATTAGCATATTGACCACAGACTGGGCCACATCAAACAACCATATGTTGCCTATATAGGTAACATTTTACCATAAATTTGAATGGCATTTTTTGCCTAAAATACTTGTAACCCATTTGGTCACGTTTTTTGAACCGTGCAATCCACCGTCTCAGTTGTGTCTGCTCTGCAGCTGTCACAATTTCACTTTGGCCAGACATTTGGGGGCAGAAAGCCGTCGGGCACTTGGTAGTGGAAGTGGCAGTTCAAACATTGGTAAAAGCACTTTCCTTTGCACTGCAAGTGGTTCGGCTACGAGGTGCTAAAAGATCGCTTCACGACGAGTGAAGTGCCAGCGATGGAGGCCTCCTTTTGGGAAAATGTTTTCACAAAAATAGGGAATTCATCAGACCGCTTTATCCCCAATAATGCTGCAAATTGAATAAGGTTTTAAATGTCTCACAAACCTGACTGATTCAGCTCCTCCAATCAGTTTGAATCATTTGCAAACTATTTGTATTCCCCTTCGAATATTGTGAATAAGAAATCATCCGATTCGATTCGTTTTGATTCGGTTCGATAAAATTTTCCCCTGTTAAAATGTGTAAATATTTAAAAAACTATTCGGTGCAGACAGCATCCGAATTCCTGTTGCCAACTCGCCGCTTGTAGCCATTCTTCCACACCGGCCATGTGCCATTGGGAGATGTTTCATGCAAGGCATGCAGTACCGCGTTGCCGGCCAGAACTTTCCGACTTTTCATTCGGTTTTCACCGGATTCCGTTGTTTTCTTCACGCTCTCCCTGCCATGCAATGTGCCGGTGTCTGCAATTTTCGCTGGAGCACTGAATTTTCCATCATTCGCATTCGATTTTCAACAATAAAAGTATCCATCATTGGATGTAGTTATCTCTGCTTGATTTATATCGTCTGGCATATTTTCGATTATTATTTCTCTCGTTTGTCCAAATTTAGAAATATCTGGTTGGGCCGCAGCAAGTGATGAGATATGTTTGTATCTTGCAAATATTTTTGCCCAATACTATACACATTTAATGGTCTGTTTATTTTTAAAGGCGTGTTTAATTTTTTTTTTGCATTCAAAAGTGTATTTTTGGGTTTGTTCAAAGTTCGATTTTTGGGGCTCCGATAGCTTCATTTGGGGTTTATTTGCCCTCGAATTATGAGTTCATAAAAATGCTTTAGGCGTTTGTTTTATTTTTCAATACCAATTCATTGGAAAACGGTTTGCAAATTGAAGTGGAAATGTTCGCATGCGAATTCATTTCATTTCTGGCATTTATCAACAATAATCGGAGGAAGGGGTGCCCTCCAGTTGTGTGCTCTAATCTGCTTATATAATCCCGTTGCCTTGCTGAATCATTGGAACCACGTAATGCGAAAAGCGATTTGTGCAAGCCACAAAAAGAACATTCCATTAATTACTCGTACAATGTCGAGATTCATATTGTGATTTGCACGTGTAATGCTGCGGTCCCGGCGAACATGCAACATGTTTTCGGGTGCGATTCCTGTGTCGGCTGCGGCGGGGAAAGCACGTGGCAAGAAGCGAGTGTGGTGCGGGTTCAATAATCTGTGCTCACTTTTGCTTTATTACATTGAAAACCATGGCTAATTATTGTTGGCCCAAATGAAAATCGAGGCGAACAGCAAACGTGCTGAAAAACTAAAAGCAGCTGCAGAAAGCAAAATCCCAGGCCGCCAATGAAAATGATTGCGTTTCGGCTTTTGATTCATAAGACAAATCAATTTGTAGCCGTTTTGTTGATTCGCCATCGAATGGAAAACAAAACAGAGAAAACTAACATTAAATGCAAGGAAAAGCAATGAGAAAAAAAATAGAAATTTTCCGGTCTTTGCTCGGCCGTGTAATGAGAGATGCTCACACGTTCCGTGTTTCCTTTTCGGCCAACTTAGTCACTCACTCACTCGTTCAGCGAGTCGGACGTTAGCCCAATTAAAAATTCAAGGTTGAGAAAATCTCGGCTGTCGCGTAAGCCAACACCTCGACCAGCTAGCCAGCTTGCCAGCTACAAGCTTGGTTTTGCAACCTCAAAACGTGCTCGCCGGTGAAAAAAGTAATTATGCACCGCCTCCCAGGGCACCTCCTCCCGGTTTCGAGTGCTTACAGCTGCGTTCAGAATAATAGCTAGCCCCCCTGGAGCAGGCCATCAAATTGGCTAAAAGCCTTCGCATTTTGTATTTCGCATATTAGAGTTGGAATATAAATTGGCATGATATTAGCCAGGCCCATATTGACACGGTTTATGGGGCTATTTTAAGGGGTTTACTATATTTATTAAATTTGTATGCCGGCTACCCAAGAGCTAAATAAATATTTGACACTCGGATCCCCTGTATGTTGTATAATTTATATTGTACGAGTAGAACAGAGAACCAGTTTTTGTGCTATCTCCGGCAAAAGTAATTATCACTTTAACCCCGGCTATTTGGGTCGCACGTTTTGGGCGGGGTAAGGCGAGAACCTTTTGTCGTATCGCTTGCCCACATTTTAATGGGGCATGCCCCGATATTTAAGACAATCGCTTGTGGTTTCTGCCTCGATTCGCTTATTAACATGACACCAAGACCTACCTTACCCCTGTTACCCTTCACTTCACTTTGCGTTACTTAAATTTGCTTTGCTTTCAGGCACTGGTACCTTTGGGCGTGTGTGCCTATGTCGCGATCGCATTTCGGAGAAGTACTGTGCCATGAAGATTCTGGCCATGACCGAGGTGATCCGTCTCAAGCAGATCGAGCATGTCAAGAACGAGCGGAATATTCTGCGCGAGATTCGGCATCCGTTTGTCATCAGCCTGTAAGTATAAATTACGCATACTTGTACCTTGTAAGACAAGCTAAATATTTTGTATTATCTATATAATTCGACCTACAAATGTGGGGAAAAAAACGGAGAATAAATGATATATTGTCCCTTCTTGGGTTTACTTATCGATCTCGCAAATAAATCCCAAAATATATACAAAATATTGAAGCAAACAAATCATATATTTTGCATAAACAGGATCATAATTTGTAAATATGTATTATCGATGCCTTCATCGATTTATTTATCGAGCAGATCTTATAGTATTTACAAACTTCTGGATAAGATAAACCAAATATTTACTTTGTTTTGCACTAACAGGAAATCAATCCCCTCAGTCACAAGCAAATCCTGAAATTGAAGCAGATAAATCAAATAGTAACCTTGTTTTGCATTAACCAAAATCATTTTGTAAATATATGTATGTTAAAAATCTCTTCATTGATCTCGCAAAAAACCTATAATATTTACAAAGCATTAAAGGAATTGATTCAAAAATGTATGCCTCTGTTTAATTAAATCTTTTGTTTCCTTTTCAGGGAATGGTCCACCAAGGATGACTCAAATCTTTACATGATCTTCGATTATGTCTGCGGCGGTGAGCTGTTCACATACCTGCGCAATGCCGGAAAATTCACTAGTCAAACCTGTGAGTAAGCAACCAGCCATTCCGTGATCGTTTCCAATGGGAGATCGCTTTTCGTTTTAGCCAACTTTTATGCGGCTGAAATAGTCAGCGCCCTGGAATACCTGCACTCCCTGCAAATCGTTTACCGCGATCTCAAGCCTGAGAATCTGCTGATTAACCGCGATGGACACTTGAAAATCACGGACTTTGGTTTCGCCAAAAAGCTAAGGGACCGCACCTGGACCCTGTGCGGCACCCCCGAGTACATAGCACCCGAGATTATCCAGTCCAAGGGCCACAACAAGGCCGTAGACTGGTGGGCATTGGGTGAGTCTTGGAAACAATTAAAGCCAACAACCCAGGCATCACTAATTCCGGGCCTCTATAGGAGTTCTCATCTACGAAATGCTGGTGGGCTATCCCCCGTTCTACGATGAACAGCCCTTCGGAATCTACGAGAAGATTCTGAGCGGTAAGATCGAGTGGGAGCGACACATGGATCCCATTGCCAAGGACTTGATAAAGAAGCTGCTGGTCAATGACAGAACCAAGCGACTGGGAAACATGAAGGTGAGCCTTTCGCAGACTAGAATAAATAAACGCAAATGTTTCCATAGTTTGTTCAGCTGCTTTTCATTTTTGTTGTTGCGAGCCATCGTGTTGCCATTTTCCCTTTCATTGGTCGGTTAATTAAACGCCATTTTCGGGTCTGTCAAAGTTTATTTATTGTTTCGGTCTCCTCAAAAATGTTCTTCAAATAGTTGCATATACATACGTTTTGGCAAGCTTGTTTGTTAACATTTGCTGGCTTATTAGGAACGATATTTATAGCAAATTGTTTACACTTGTCACAGTTGGCCGATCAGATTTTGTGGCTCGCATTAAAAATTGCATCGCATATATCAACATTTAATTGTTGGCTATCGCAAAGAGTCCTGCACATGTTCGTTGTCAGTTAGCCTAATACATTTTCGCGAAATCATTTTTCTTTCCCCCGCAATTTTCTTTTCGTTGAGTATTCTCATATTTTCAAAGATTTTTTTAATAGACTTGTCGCGCGTTTTTGCAACACGAGCCAGCGAAATGCACAACGTTATTTATGTCTAATAATTGGTGTGTGTGTTTTTTTCTGTATCTTTCTATATTCGCCCTCGGATTCCCTCGAAATTTCGCAGAACGGCGCCGATGACGTGAAGAGGCATCGCTGGTTCAAGCACTTGAATTGGAATGACGTCTACAACAAGAAGCTAAAGGTGAGTCCAAGGGTTGCAACTTAAAGCTAGCATCGCATCGCATCGCATCGCATCAAATCTTTGCAATACAATATATTTTGCGGGCAGGACTCGTCGAGGAATATGTATTTTTATACGTTCTCGTAATTAAAAGCAAATAAACAAATCAGTTTGCCAAATTAGCTGTGCCTTTAGTTAATGACCGCAGCGTCTATTTCGGCCGTCCGGGTGGGTGTTAGGGCCATAAATCTTTCGATTCCCTCTGCCCAGCCCGGCCCAACTGGCTGGTCTCCCTGGATGGCGGGTGCGAGTGAAATGTAACAAAAGGGGGAATTTCGCATCCGAAGGAGGCGTTAATTGCCCACATGAACGCCCCCGCTGACTGCAGAGACAATGGGTCTAAATGCGTCAGAAACGTTTGTTACACACGTTCCAGGTTTTGCACTTTTTTGGCAAGACTTTTCCCCAAACCACGAGCCACAAAAATCCAAAGAATGTCTAGAATTTCCAATTTGGCAGATGCAGGGTTGTTTAACCAAAATATAGATGAAAATAATTAATCAAAATTTATCTCGTTTATAGCCGCCAATTTTGCCCGATGTACATCACGATGGTGATACCAAAAACTTTGATGATTACCCCGAGAAGGATTGGAAGCCCGCCAAGGCAGTAGACCAAAGAGATTTGCAGTACTTCAATGATTTCTAAATGAGAGAAGCAAATTGTCGTTTTTTGTTGTTTTCTGTTGAAAATTTTGTATAAATTGCGACAGCAATAACATTCATTATTTATACTGGCAATTAAGTGTTTATAGTGCTGTGCTAAAGCAATGATATGTAAAACGGTACATACATATATCTATATTATATAATAAACTATACTATACATATTATTATACATACATAGTAAGCCTAAGTTTATACCCTAATGTTATCTTTATTTATAAATATTTAATTGTTTAAATGTTTAAAATTGCGAGCAATCCCCCGCCCCCCCACACACCCATGAAAAAAAGTACAGTAAAAAGTATATTATTAAAAGTAAAAATAAAAACAAAAGCAACAAATATTAACGTAAAACGTTGAATAAAGTGATACAAATTGACAAAAAAAACCGCGCTACGATGTGTTCTATCTTTGTATTTTACTTTCAGGCGTGGGATTAGTTCTGGATCCGTAAATCTGTCAGATTTTGGACACGAGTCAGTCTGTTGAACACTTTGACGAGCGGGTTATTTACGTTTCCTTTTGTTTTCTGCAGAGAAAATTATATTTGTCCATTTCGGTATTCTTTTGTTACTTTTATATTATAATTTCTCAATTATCATTTGTTATTTTAATGTATTTGTGCAAATATCACTTATTTCATAATGGTAAAGTCTTAAAAATTATTATGTTCATGCCCTAGCTGTGTATAATCAATTAATTGCTAGGATTTGGGCAAAAGGGTGGGACTCAGGCCTAAAACTGAGGGTGATCACTAGATGTATTGGAATTAGTGGGGTGATTATTGCCCAAAGACCTAGGCCTGGCTATGATTGTTCCTCCAAGCGGTACAACGAAATGCAAGAACGTCTGAAATCGCACAGAACACAGGCGACACCCGAGAAACCTGATTATTCGAAGCCTTGGGAGAGATTACTAGTGATCTACATAGTTATCTTTAGTTGGACATTTGTCTATGTTATTGTTAATATCCCAAATCCTTAAAAATAACATTCAAAAAATAAAACATAACTTGTTTTTAATAAAAGCGAGAATAACAAAATATGTATTTTTGAATAATTATAAAAACTCACCACGGTCAACTCACCACGGTCATATCCAAGACACAACCCGCGCGAAACGAAAATATGTCTTTGATTGAATTAATCATTGATATAAAAATCTTAAATACAATACACCTAACAATAAAATAAATGTACTTATGTTATATATGTTTATATACCCGTAAATGCATTAAATGTTTCTTGGAACTAAGATTAGTTTTTAAATCATGATAATCTGAGAACTGATGTATGTGTTTGGGTTTCCAACATATATAATTTTAGAATCGTAAACATAGGAACGAGTTAAAGCTACTGCTTCTTTATATGTCCAAAGATGGCACTTTTTGTGTGAATATTAACTGACTGATATGGCAAAAGAGTGTGAACTCCCGGATTTTCGGTGAGTGTCCTCATCCTAATCAAACAAATTTTAAAGCCAGCTCTTCGTGTAGCTGTATCAAATCCTTAAAAATGAACCCAAATAAAATATGATTACACATTTTCATAGCACCATTGATTTGCATTGCTTTTATATTCGAAAATTCGTAAAATATCCTGCTGAATACTTTAAAATGCATTTCCCTAGAATGTTGCCTACTTTTGGGCGCCAGCCATTTCAAGTGCCAAAAGTAACGGCAAAAAAGCCCGCAAAAAACCGCTAGACCCTATGCGCATGCGCCAACACAGGGTGTCATCCTGTGGAAATTTCAGCCTGCACCCCCTGTGTCCAGTGGGGTGGCTCTCTCTCGCTGTGTCTCTTCCGCTCTGCGTGTGCTTTGTATCGCTGCTCCCTTAGGCCTGGCATGCTTTCTTTTCACAGTTATACAGAGCGCGGCTTTCGGCGTGATTCTCCGCTCAGTTTGTAGACAACGTTTGCCGTGTGTGTGGCGTTTGGGCCGAAAAGGAGCGGACAAAACTTCCAACTATTTTGGCCAAAAGGCAGTTTCCCAAACGCGAATCAGCAGCAACAACAACAAATACGAGAAAGAAAAAAAATAGAAAATCCCCCCTTGTATGTGTGTGAGCGTACGTCACGGGCCGCGAGTGAGCGCGAGTGTGTGTGTGTGTGTTTGTGTGAACGGGGGAAAAAAGAAATCAGTAAAATGTTTATGCAAATCATGCGACAAATGTGCGCCAATTGCGTAAAATTGTAATATGGTAGAGTGCATTAAATGAAACGTAATTATATAATTAAGCAGGCATCGGGAGGAAAACAAAGCGAGGATTTAAAGCGAGTCCTGCTGCTGGAAGAAGAACCGTTGTATCCGTATTCGTATCCCTATCCGTGTGCGCGTGTGGGTGTCGTAGCTGCAACTGTCTTGGTGTCTCGTGGCCAGCTGTGTGTGCCAGTGTGCGTGCGTGTGTGAGTGCGAGAGTGTGCACTGTGGGTGCAACAACGTGAACGCTTCATCCCGGAAGTGATTTGTACAAGGCCCAAAGCCTCTGAAATTTTGCACCCAACCGGAAATAGTGGGTATGTAAAAGAAGCGGCCAGCACCCCTTTTGCCGCTTCCACGATTCTCATATTCTTACGAGTATATTCTGCATTCTTCCGCTTTTGTTACACTGTTTTATTTTTATGGATTTTTGCGTTTTTTTTTTATTTTTTGTTGTTTGTTCTTATCGATTTTCAACCAAAAACAACTGGGAAACAACATCGAACCATCCATCCGTGCGTCCACACAAACACACGCGCAAGAGCACGTAAAAATACACACACACCCACAATTATTTCTGGGGGGAAACCACAAACAACCGCAACTACGTAAAGCTCGTGCACCCAGAACAAAAAGGGGTACCGAACCGTCTGTAAATCGGTTCATGTCTNGTGCAACAACGTGAACGCTTCATCCCGGAAGTGATTTGTACAAGGCCCAAAGCCTCTGAAATTTTGCACCCAACCGGAAATAGTGGGTATGTAAAAGAAGCGGCCAGCACCCCTTTTGCCGCTTCCACGATTCTCATATTCTTACGAGTATATTCTGCATTCTTCCGCTTTTGTTACACCGTTTTGTTTTTATGGATTTTTGCGTTTTTTTTTATTTTTTGTTGTTTGTTCTTATCGATTTTCAACCAAAAACAACTGGGAAACAACATCGAACCATCCATCCGTGCGTCCACACAAACACACGCGCAAGAGCACGTAAAAATACACACACACCCACAATTATTTCTGGGGGGAAACCACAAACAACCGCAACTACGTAAAGCTCGTGCACCCAGAATAAAAAGGGGTACCGAACCGTCTGCAAATCGGTTCATGTCTGCGCTTTCAACAACATCAACTTAAACTAAAGCTCGTAAGAGAATTATTGGATTTATAACTCACATGTTTATAGGTATTACAATTTCTATCCCGAAACATTGGTGAGCCTATGTTTAAAGGGAAATTAAAGCCCAAAAAGGGCGATAAAGAACCGCATTTGAGTCATTTTCATGCTTAAAATCTAATCCTCTTAATTTTCTATTTTTGTATTGTTACGCTTGGGGTTGCTTTCATTAATATTACATGGTCCTTGCTTTGTCGCACTTCGCAGACTAATGAGAATTTGTGGATTTGTGAAAACTACGCCCAATATGAAACCTTTGGGGTGCTATGTGGTTATTTAAATTAAGTCTGTTTCAATACTTCTAACTCTCACTCTAAAAATAGAAGTCTCTTAAAACCTAAAACAAAGCAAATAGTCAACGTTGAAAGCTTGGAAATTCTATCTGGAAAAATCTAAAGAGCTTAGTCTAACTCGCATTATTTTTTAATTTCTACATCTAATATGTAAAAACCAATTATTTGGTATTCCTATAATCTCTATGATGTAGGAAAAATTTACTCAAAACCAGATATTTCGAAACTCCCCATGAGAAGTACAAAATTCCGCCAAGTGTATGTGCACAGGAGTTACTCTCCTCACTCATTTAACTGTATTTATAGACAGTTTTTTGTTTTTGCACGAAAACGAAGTTGAATCGGAGAATTTAATATGGCGGGCGGATGTGGCTTTTGAGTTTTACGAGTGCTCACCTGCGAGCTTCGAGCCAAGCAGGCGCTGGGCGGCCCAAGGAGGCGGGTACAGGACGAACGGGGGCCTCGATGGGCACTTAAGGTGTTTGGCCTGACAGTGAGGGCATTAATCAAGAGACCGGGGACCGAGGGCCGAGGGCCGAAGGCCGGGCATGGGGAAAAAATCGAGAAGCGTAGGGCCACTTGTGCGTCTGAAGTTGGCCCATGCAAATGACTAAACGTCTTCGTTATCAAATTGTCTTCGCACAAAATATTGATATACAAGCTGGGCAGCCTGCGGATTGCGGCTTGCGGATGGGGGATGGTGGATGGTGGGGCCTGGTAAGATGATAAATACTCAAAATTGATTGATGGCCCACAAGTATCTGTCTCCAATAAATTGCAATCATATTTGCGACGCAGTGACGTCATCGCAGACCTATTCGAAAATCCAAAAGGAACGAGAGTCCATGAATATTGCGAGGGCTTTTACATTTGCAACCCCAAAACCGGACGATCCCCTGTCTTGCGTTGTCTGCCTTTGTCAGCTTAGTTTCTTATGGGAGCATTATAGTTTCGTATTTATAGCCAAGTTCAACCCTCAAAATGTTGTTGTCAACATTGCACTGTCCTAATGAACTACTCTCGGGGCGCATAAACAAAAAGAAAGCGCCATGCAATGGGGAAAAAGTCGATACATGTCAGGACGTTGTTTGTTTTCAGCACAAAAGGAAAAATAGGAGCAGCCTTCGATGCTTTCATGAAATTTATGGTGATTGCCAAAGGTTAGTTTATGGCCTATTAAATCGTTCAATGTTAACGTGGAAAATGGCTTGCATCAAATTATGATGCAAGAGTCAAGATTCGGTTGAATGCGAAAACAACTTGCTTATGACATTTTCCCTCCGAACTTTGCGCTTGTAAGTTGGTAACTTTTCGAAACTTTTTATCAATCAAAAGCAGAACCATGAAACTTTATTTCATATCCTGCAGATAGACTTGTCCGACATCTTGGCTTATCAATGAAATGCCAAAATGTTTAGCTCAGTTAAGCTCAACGTGCTTTCATCTTTGCCTTCCGGCTGCTTCAGCTGCCGTCTCTCTGATACTATCTGTATCTGTATCTGCGTTTTTTCTCCCTTTTTGCCATTCGCAATTCTATCCTTTGACATGTCCCAGGAGACTGGCCCTCCTTGGCTTGGCTTGCATTCCTTCTAACGCCACCGCATCCTTTTTCCAGCAAACAATTAAGGTGTCCTCTGTCCGGGGCAATAAAAGAAACTGTCGCGTCAGATCAAAAATGCAGCATCTTAAAATATGAGCACCATTTCAGCTTCCGGCGTGTTTCTCCACTACTCGGCGTGTTTCTTTGCCTTCTGCCGTGTTCTGGTTCTTGCTGCTGTTGTTCAATATTTACAACCTGATGGCGGCGATGAGGAGAACGTCGCCAAACTGAATAAAACATGCGACAATCGGCAGGCGACAATGTCCTGACTGGAAGCAGCATCCTGCGAAGCTGTCGCTGCTGCCGTGATGACGTTCATGTGGATGTTGATGCTGATGCTGCAGACACGTAGACGCCTTAATGACCCAGGGGATTACCGCTGTAGACAGAGGCGGCAGCTCCTAACCGTGGGCGTCCTGCCCTCGCAAATCCGGTAAAACAAAGGCTAGGTGACCAAGATCCGTCCCTAAACTAAGCGGCAGCCATTGTCTCATCCAATTGGTTTCATAAACGTCAACGAAAATGCCAACAATTTCTATTTGCAATTAAAAAGCCATAAGCGGAACTAACAGGCGATGGGGTTGGCTGGTGCACAGGGTGCGGTGCGGAAGATACACTGCAAATTAACACCAATTGTATTTTTTTGAAGGTATTAATTTAAAATCCAACGAAATTCTTAAGATTACAATTTGTAAGGAAGAATAACGTAATGTGCAAGGTGCTGTGAATGGTTTCCCTAAAATCTCTTTCAATTTTAACCACTTAAAATCCCAATTTAGGGTTCCAAGTTTCCGAGATTTTTCTACCGAACTTAAAAATGTGGAGTTAGTAGATAGTGGACTGTGTACATTAATATCTATTACAAAATTTGTTGTTTAAAAAAGTCAACTTTTAACTAATTTAATCCCAATTATTTATGGTATTCAATTTCCAAAAGCTTTTTGATATTTGCTAGAGTTTCCCCTAAGAGAATTTGTTCACCCTTATCCATTACGTTAACTTGTTTAATATATTTGGGAACCTCTAGAATTCCTTACACAAGCTCTTGGTCATAGTGTGTCCTCTCAATTTCTTTAATTTCAAACTTTTGTAAACTATTCTAGAGAACTATTTGAATCACCCACACAAGTTCTCAAAGAAATGTAGGACAAACAATGCAGCTTCTTCGAACTAAATTTCTCCCAGAGAATTTCACACAGAAAATCGAGAACAAAAGGCAGTTTCTTGCGGGTTGGTTCAACGAAGGGCTCGTTAATTACTCAGAATTTCTCTCAGTGCAGAGTGGACCTACAGTGGGGCACATGGCAAACAGAAACAGAAACAGAAGCAGAATGCGAAAAGCAACCCCGAGAGAAGAGCAACCACCCGGTGGGCGTGTAAGCGGCGGAGACAAGAGAAATGACACCGGAGAGAGTGAGTGTAGTCGGCAAGGCAAAAGACTTCCCGCTCTCCACTCTCCACTCTCCGCTTAACCCTTGCGCGTGCGCCGGTCCTGCTAAAGGACAATCACAAATGTCCATTCGGAATCCTCGCAGAGCTGGGCTGCCCGCATGGTTTTGTCAACAGTTCCGTTTCTGGAGGAAGTCCTACTTGGAGGACCCTCCCCTCTCTTCCTCTCTTGTCCTGCGACTCCCCCCAGGACCGCCCGCTATCTCACTCTCCCCCTCCCGAGTCCTGGCTACGTTTTTAAGAATGAACCACATTCCCGTACGTCATTGCCTTTGATTAAAGCATATGCAAACGTTTTTTTCCGCTTCTTCCACATTTTTGCCTCCTTTTTAACGTTTTGAGCTCGGAACATGTGGTGCCCACCGCCAGGACCTCCCCCCTGCCTTCGGAATCCTTTGGGGATTTACATTGCATATGGCAAAATCGAATTGGTTTTTTCGCCAGCTTGCCGGAGAGCGCCTGACTTGCAATTTTTGTTCGGTTTGTTTTTTAAAGTCGAAATTGTTTATGCGACGACCGCATAAATTTTTTCATATGGAATGCCTTTGCACTCGTCCTTGTGCTTGCCAGTGTTTGTCCATTTCCCTCCGGTGCTTGTCCTTGTCGTTGTCGGTGCTGTTGTTAGTCTTGTTGCTGTTGTTGTCATAGGTTAGCGCCAGCAGGATCTGCTGAAGGGCTTTGGCTTACAGGGACCGGGCTCTGGCATTTGTTTAGGCAAATATTATGGGTCCTGGGAATGCTTTATTGCCCGCACGAGTGGTTTCAGGATGAGCAGCCAGCGGATAGTGTTATCCCTTTCCCAGAGCCATTAAAATCGATTTTTTGCTACGTTCGCATTTGACCAGTAGGAATTATCCTAGGAATTGGTTGTACCAGAAAAGGTTAATCGGGATTAAGGGAGTTATTTAATGGTTTAAGTATTTCATGTAGCTTGAAGGTTTACCAAACTTGTGTCTTGAGTTCTTCATTGGTAACTTGGATTATTTATTTAAAGGATTTAAACAAAAGCGATGTAATAATGTACTTGTGCATAAGCCGTTCATCTTGATCAAATATGTATATAACAAGTAAAAACGATTACAGTCGAGTGTCTCGACTATAAATATAAATACCCGGTTCTAAGTTTCCACCTCATTTTTAGAACTTGGATAACAGCTCATTTTTGCCATTTGCGTGGGCGGAAGTGAGCGTAAGTAGCTGATTTCCACAACACAGATAGATATGGGCTCTACCAATGTAATATCCAAATTTGGTAATTCTATAGTTAGAATAGTGAACGTCACAGAATTTCGCGGTTTACGGGGGTTCTGGGTTTTGTGGACGATTTTTAAAATAAACTTATTGTGAACTGGTATCATACAATTCTGAAATGTAATTTGTTTTTTTTCTATCTACTATAGTCTCCAAAATATAGGCGTCGAAAATATATATTATATACGCACAGACGGACATGGCTAGATCGTCTTGGCTGTTGATATACTATTATGGTACATACTCTCGTATGAATTCAATATACCCTTGTTGTTTTTAAGAACCGGGTATAAAAACATTGTCTTGCACAAACGCCAAAAACACAGCCGCAAAGCAACTATTTATTTTAAAATCATATTTACCTGACAACGTGCACACATGCCCTTGGCTGGGCCCCTGTCCGCCCTGCCTTGACCTCCTTGTAGCCTTTCGTATTCGATGTCATCAATTATACAAAACTCGGCTTACATCAGAGACTCCATCAGGCTCAGGTTCGAGCCACCTGCTTAGCCCTAATGCGATGGCTTACGTTGCCAAAAAGGGAACGAATCGGATGCGAAAGTGACACAAAATCCCAACATCAAAATGCAAAATCCTTGACAGCCCAGAAACGAATTACATTCGTAGTTTAAGGTTTAAGCCTGTTATTAAAGGGGCCGTCTCCGGTTTTCCTGTTTTCCTGTTTTCTGTTTTCCTTTATTTGCAGTTTTCCTCTGTTTGCAGTTTTTGTGGCCCGCAAGCATGCAACACGAGAAATGTATTTCGTAGTTTGCATTCTGCGCCTCCAGGAATGTCGAGTCATAAATTTAATTTGCATATTCCAGTTGTCTGTCAGCCGTCCCTCCACAGCCGCCCTTTCCCCCTGGGGCCTGGCAGAAAAATTGCACTTGTAATTGGCGAAATAAATTCGCGGAGCGCAGCTTCCCTGCCCGCCGGCACATTTTCCATCTTTCCGCTTTTTCCCACCGGCAATCTGTCCCTAACATTATTAATTCTAATTGAAAAGTTTTGTCGACTGTCGGTTGCCAATTAAGACGCATCTCAGCTGCATCTCAGCGCCGGTCAGCTCGGGGAAATTGCATTAAAACACACAGAGTGGCCCTCGAATTGAAACGTCAAAGTGGCGGAGCACTAAAGGCGTAAACACAGCCACAGGCCCCGAGCCATGGTCCAGGTGTAAAAGGTGCCAAGGTAACGCAAAAAAAAACACAAAACCGTGGCAAAGAAAATATAACGAGTGGCTGGGGCAATCGCAAATTGGCCTGGCCAGCATCCTTGGCTGAAAGCAGGGCGGCCAAGGAGGCGTGGACCGGCCAACACGCATGCATAACAGAGTAAATGAAATTGAATTAAGTGCGGTTGCAAAACCACAAAATATACGCGATGCGAGCAATCATTTCCGTCCTTTGAGTGTTTCAGTGTGAGAACTTCCGACACTCCAAGAAACGGTTTCAATTTTCATTGAAATTTGTTTTATTTGTTATACTGATTAAATAGGAGTTATTCTAATTAACCTAAATACACTAGCGGTGTTTTAGGAACTAGTATGGCTTAGCCTTTTCATCGCTTAAGTTCTCAAGTAAATAGAAATTAATTTCGAGTAACCAAGTTTACTTTGCAGTTTGTTTTTCCAATCAGATTTTTTTAAAATTTATTTTAAATTAATACAAGTACATAAGCTTTATCGCATAGGTTTACAAAAAGGTGGGAATTTATAGCAAGAAAGAAGTATATTTATTATTAATCTCAAAGAAATAAGAGATCTTTCTTATTTTTGGTTCAAATTTATTAAAAGTACTTCGGTAAAATGTTGGCATTTGGATAACACTTTCTAATAATATTTTACTACAAGGAAAGAATCTCAAAACCGAACCACATTCATGAATTTTCAATGAGTTTCAAATCAAGAAAAAATACTATATATTGTAGTAGGGTTTATTTATGGTTTTCTGGAGTGAATTCAGTTGATTTTTTGGAGTGAATCTCCTCCTCTGGCCGCCCTTAATTGAATTCTAAGCGAGGCGGAGGAGCAGCAGCTGAAGGTGATGGCCGGAGAGCCCGTGGCTTTGGCAAACAAATGCGGGCTTTGCCAAGTCCGTGCTGATGTCCCGAGATCTTGTTCACCGGATTGTTTGCCCCCCGGGCATGGTGGGGGATAAACATGCCGGGATGGCTGCGTTACGCGTAAAATTGAAAAATGCCCTGCTTGTTTTGGCCATGTTTTCCTTTCGTTTTTTTGTGTCGTTGTTTGGATTTAGCTGGGCTGCTCTCTTGCCTGCCGTGGATTATTTGTACAACTAAACTTGATTTCCATATTTTGTAAGGAAAACACTTTGCGGGGGCGGCTCCTTTAAATGTGACTGGAATCGGGGAATTAGGGGAGGAAGTTCACCTTCAACATTACACTTGCAGGGCTTCAATCAATATAAAACGAAATGCTTTTAATGAAGCCCCGATGATTCATGATTATTTGCTTAATTCCAAAAGCATAAGGGAGAAAAATCCGACGTTTTTCCTGGAATAATGGGCCGTGAAAACGATATTGAGAGTCAATGAAATTAAAGCCAGGAAATGTTCTTGCTTTAAGACATTTTCAGGCAATCATTTTGGTTTTTTATGGCATTTTTTACCACTGCTTTTCATGTCCGATTGAATGGAACAATCTCCTTTGTATCTCGGTTGGCCCGCGTTTTTAATTGAGTTTTTGCATAGCTTCTGCCATTTGCAGTCGTTGCTCTTCGCAATTCCCTTTTATTCCAATGCCAATTTTCAGTTTTGTCTTATTTTTTGCATTTGCATTTTATCTGCACTATTTTTGCCTTCCCTTTTTTTTGAAAAATAATTGAATTTTTTCCGCGCCCGGTGCACTTTCTGGTGGAAAAGTCGGAGAGCAGGTTCTGTGCGGACGTTAGCCAACTAATTGCGACCTTAATCATTTCATCTTTTTAGCTTCCGGCCAGGTTAGTCACTTCTGTGTGTTTTGGTAATCGAAAACGTCCTGCCAAATGGCAACGGCACCGACAACGCCAAAGCAAATAAACTGGCAAATGTTTTCCGCTTGCAAATTTTCCCCCGAAGCCGAAAAAGAGGCCGAACGGTGGACACTCGGTAGGCAAACACAAACTTGATTTGATGCTGGTTGGGCAAAAAGATGAACGAAAACGGCAACCGGCAGGATTCATAGTTCTGCACTTAAAAAAAAGGGATGTTCCACCATCAGAACTACAGGGAATGGAGCAGTAAACTGATGTCAACTGAATTATGTTAAAAATCCATACAGATTTCTTGCAATCTTTGGAAATGTCATAGGGAATGAACCGAAGGATACATTTTAGATAAGTTTTAATTGATTTATTTAGGTATTATTGGAACAAAACAAAACTTGTTCTTAGAATTAATGATTAAAATATATATCACAAGCTAGATTTCTTTGGTCTGAGCTATTTTGAAGAGTGCTTGTTGCTATTATTTCCTAATCCTGTTGCTGTGAGTGGTAACATCTGCTGTGGTGGCTCCTGGCTTTCTGGCTGCAACGAATCAAGTTAATTTGTGCCGGGCCAGGTCCTGGCTGGTCCTGCTAGGGCCTGGTAGGTCCTAAAGTTCCGAACAGGAGCCTCCAACCTCTGTGTGTGTTAGTTTTTTGGTTGCTTTTAATCGAATTTTTGCTGCTTTGCCAACTGCGGGCCAGCGGAGAGTTGTCTGGGGGCAGGTTAAAGGTTTTTTTTTGTCTGGTTTGCCGCTTTTGCATTTTGCGTGTTGATCTAAGCGGTTTATTAGCCCCGATTTACAAGTAAGCTGCTTACCATGGCCCCGCACCGGCCTGGCCATTATTTAATAATGGAAAAGAGCCCCCATCCGTCGCTTTCTCGTTTCTCATTTTGATCGCACTTGATGCTGGAGGCTTTAAGTTGGCATATCCTGCTGGCGCAGGACTTTGTCTGTAGGTTTATTGGCTCTGTTTTTGTTTGGCCTGTCCAAGCAGTTGATTTTCCTCGGCCATTTTATGTGTTGACCGTTTGCAAAGTTTTGTTTGTTCCCAGGCTTTTTTGTGTGGTCTAGCAAAAGTACGAGTATTTATCAACTTGTGGTGTCCATTGTGACAATGTGACGAATTCATTAAATATTCTGATTGATTTTCTCCATAAATGATTAATGGCAATTTCCTAACGAGCATGTTTGCTCAGTTCTTGACGGCATTCAAGCGAAGAAGACTTTATTAGAAGCAGTTAGTAAAATCGAATGACGAAACCAATTTCAGCTGAAGCCAGGCAGGCACTTTAATTGCTTGGTGTTGCTGCCAATTTTCTCATAAAACATTGCGTCAGAATGGAGAAATTTATTTGAATATTTGAATTATTTCACTTCAAAAGCAATCAGCAAACAAAAAACCCTCTTGCTGACACAGCACAAAACCGAGCTCACATCAAATTGAAATCAATGTTCAATGGCAAATGACAACAGCAGCCGTCAGTGGGTAAAGGTTGCAGCCTGGCTTGGAGGCGGAAGGAGCTGCAGCGGAATGATAGTTAAATATTGATTTTAATTTTCCACATAATTGCAATTAGTTGATGAATGTGGGTGCCGGCTGTGGCAGTCCTGTTTCCCCATTTCCTGCCGCTGGGCCCCACGGTGTCTGATTCTGATTAAACATGGTGTCGGGCCAACATCAAAAACAGGAACAGAGCCAATAACAGCCATTCAGCCGTTCAGCTGTTCAGCCGTTCAGGGAATCGAGTTGAGCAGCCATCCTTCTGCCTGGGAAGGCCACTGTGGAATGCAGAGTACTTATAATTTATGATTTTCAACAATTAGGGATAGTAGATTGAACAGCAAGCGAGCGAAACTATGAATATTACAAGCAGCTCTACAGAAATACATTAAAACATATCATAAGCTATTGAAGAGGATATTGTCTTTAAAATATGAGATTGCACAATAAACATTGAAGCTGTTTCAATTCTATTTATCAATATTATCATTTTATAGGAAGAATTTGAAGAGCTGTAAAAGGAAAATTTGGTTAGTTTGATGTCTTTATAATATTTGTAGATAAACCATTTCTTATATAAATGCAGCCAATGGGTAGAAAATACCTGAAATATTTTCCAGAATGTGAAGATACAAAAATGCTGCCTATATTTCTTGAGCGACAAGATGATAAAGTTTGAATACTCCTCTGCATTCTAACCTTTATAATACCATTTATTGGTTTCACATCTCTAAAGTTTGGGTATAAAATTCACCCTTTCCACTGTGCCCAAGTCCCTAGCCTCCTGCTGCTCTGGCAGCAACGCCCTTTTGCTGTTCCCATTTCGGCTTCTCATGCTGTTGCTGTTTTCCCCAACACTTTGGTTGTACATCTCTGCGCTGCTTTTTCACTGCTTCACTCGTCGAGCCGAGACGGGCTGATGAAAAGCCACTTACGCACAATTTTCACAACTCAAAAGCATTTTATTGATTGCACTTTAAAAACGCCGGTTTGAGGGCGCCCAAGACCAGGACCAGCACCAGTGGCAGCGAACCAAAACACTCATACGCCCCGTTGGCCGGGCCTGGCACACTGCCTCAGAAAAGCGGGCTGGGCTTGGTTTTCTGCGTGTGAGCAGGGTGCGTTTATTGACTGTCGTTTTTGAAATTGAGTTTTTCTGGCTTTTACATTGCCACACCACCCCCTATACCATACTATATATGTATACGCACCCGAGAACTTGGTTAAACTTTTTGGGGTCTTTTGCTGCAAAGGCAATTTAGCCCTCAAGGCTCCCGGCCAGAAGTATGCAAATGTGAATGTTGTTCGAGGGGGCTCGCCCGAAAAATCAAAGTCACTTTGCTCACTTTTTTGCTGTTTCTTTGTCAGCGGCTGCTGGTTAGATAACACACTTGCCTACGAAGAATTATATTCCGTATTTTCCGGCAAACTCGGGCCCTCGGGGTTAATTGTGCGAGAGGGCTAATGAACGCCGGCATCTCAGGGAAATTCTATCTGGCAGCTGTGCGCTCATGGCTCCAGCTTGTTAATTGTTTTTGAAACCGTTGAGTGAACATTAATAAGATGTAAATTTGACGAAAACTAGAAAAGTCCAAGGGCACTGGGGCTGTGGCTGTAGCCGGGGCTGGGGGTTTCTTAATTGATAATTCGGGGTTGAAAATCGCATGCTGGCGTATGAATTATGAGGGGAAAAAGTTTAATTGGTAGCAGGAACGCTTTGATTGCTAATTCGTATGTTAATAGGTAGCAGGAGAAGGAGCCTTGCTAATCTATTTTTAATTGCAACTATGAATAAAATATGTGAAAAAGTACAAAGTCTTCAAGATGAATTTGGTCCCAGCCTTTATTAACCATTCCCAATGATTAATTATCTTAATTGTGCCCAGAAATATGGCTCGTTTTCCTAGGTTTCCCATAAAGTAATTTATGTGAAATCAAGACATTTTCAGCATCGATCTAAAGAAACATATCTCAGCACTATTCATTGCCTTTATACGGCTGTGCATTGTTTGCGAATCGCTTAATTATTGTTGATGGCATTTTATTGGGGCATCGAGGCCATAAAAGGCGGTCACATCCCCTGGTCCTACGTCAATATCGCTGGTATCCATTTCCCGGCTCCTTTTCGGAGCCCCAGCGCTCTCCCCACTAGTTTCCTTTTTGGCCGGGCTGACATCGTCGCCGCTGCCACGACCTAAAAGCATAAATTTCCCGTGGCTAGGCCAAAATCCACGCCAAATGCTCTAAACGTTTTGCTTATGATTTTTATTGCACGCACACACAAATTTACTTATCGACATTTTGCCGCAGCCTTAAGTGCGAAAGCTGCAGGAAAAAAAGAAAACCAAGGAAAAAATAAATAAATAAGTAGAGAAAAAACCCGAGAATCGCCTCCTGAGACGACCCATGGCGATGACTTTTTTATGGCAGGCAGGCCGCGGCTGCCACGCCCCCTTTGTGTTTGGTGTGCCTATATGGGCGAGCTCTTGGCTTATTTCATTACGTTTCCTTTGATGAGCTGTTCAACATATTTTTGCATTATTTACACCGAAGAGTGTTTGAAGTGCAAAAGTGTAGCATACAATTTGGGGCCTAGAAGCGGCATATAAAATATGTATTAAAATATGGGTTAAAATGTGAGGATTTTTCAGTTGGATAGTAAAAATAAAAGAGTAATATATGCATCTTTATTTTCCAATTTGGTAGAGTTTTCATTGCCCCTATTTGGTAGTAATATAAATCTCGTAAAGTTCAAAAATCAAACCCAACATCAAGTTTGCTGAGTATCTGCTGTTCCTGACTTTAAACTTTGGCCGCCTTTATGAGGATTTTGTTGGCACTTGCCAAACAATGTCAGTTTTCAACTTTTAGCGCATTTTTCAAATTGGGTTAGCAGAACACTCTGCCAGGATGTTGGGGTGTTGGCCCCAGTGAAAGTTTTCCATATTGTTTGGGGCCGGATGGGATAGGGCTCGATGGTAGGCTTGTTAGCATCCTTCCTTCCTCAGCTTCCTTCCGACGCTTCCAGCTGCTGCCCGACCGTTTAACCTTAATGTTCCTTCCAGCCCCCGTCTCACAAAACACATCCTTAACCCTCCACCCGTCCGCACTGTTTCATTTTGATGTGCACTTATTTTTCAATTTGCGCGCGTGGGCATATCCATCTGCTTGTCAGTGGCGCGGCGCCCATTGAAGCACACACCCCGCCTGAGAGTCAGCGCCTTGGCTCCTCGTCAACGTCATCTCGGAGAATTATCAGCGACTGCGTCAGCATCTAAATTTAATGTTTACCCACCTGCTCCCCCCCTCCCGGACGAACTGACGGGCTCTCTTTGTTCCTAGCCATTCGTAGTTGGCCAAGTTTTATGCTCGCTTTTTATGCCACCACGCACCGTTGAGCAATTGTTGCTGGCGCTGCAGCGCTGTCGTAGCGCTGTCCTAATGAAATTTTTAAACGATTCCGTCTTCACTTCATGGCCAGCAGCAGCAGCAGATTGAGGAGCCTGACTTGCAAAGGATATGCACGAGGAGCATTCCCGGCGATTGTTTGTATCTTTTCTGTTTTGTGTGCCCCGAAATGGGCACAAGGTTGAATTCAATTGGTTTACACTGCAAACAGCAGTTAAGACAATGTGTATCTTTGATTTCTTGTTGATTTTCGCAAGCTATTTGCCTAAATGGGAAGTGAAATAACTACAAAAGTGATCCAAGGCTTGCACTCTTGCTCTAACTACTTGTTATTCTAATAATTCATAAAATAACCTTCTTCGTAAGCCATTCACAGCCTTCAAATGTCGTTAAGCCTTCTAGTATATTGACTTACAGTCTTAATTAATTAAAACTGCCGTCGCTTGCCGCGCTTAGACAACCCATTTTCTGTGATTAACAAAAAGATAAGCCCCTCTGCCAGGTCGAGACATCTCCGGGAACAGCGTTTTGCCTTTAATTAAGCTTAATTACAAAATAATTGAAAACGAAGCACTTCAAAGCGTCGAGATTATTACGAATTTAAATGAACCAGAGCACAAAACTAAAGCTATGGCACACACGCTTGTGCAGGTGTGTGCAGGTGTCGGCAGCCATGGATTTTCTCTCCGGGCTGGCTGGAGGAGCAGTCTGGGCCATAAATTCACTCCTGAAATGGCTAAAAGGGGGGCGCACAGCTGGAGGGGCTTTAATTAGAACACCCCACTAACCAACACACAAGCACGACGACACTAGTTATTCCGTAATATACTTAGTTTCCATTTATTTCAATTAAAAATTCAGCTCGGCCCCAAAAGGGAGCATAAATATTTATTGCTAATCACATTGACCTTACACTCTCTGCCTCTATCGAGCTTGTTTTATTCATATATTTAAGTTTGTGTTTATTATAGCCCGTGTCCTGTGATGAAATCATGTGGAAATAGCAACAAACGAGCCGCACACTCAACCTGCAACAACGTTGCCGGCCCCGGGCCAGGACCACTACAATTATAGGCGAAAGTTAATTAAATGCTGCATCATTTGCAAACTGCAAGGGGGAATTCTTAACAATCGCAATAAAACTTTTGCCGAACAAAAGTAATTAAGGGACCTAACACCATTGCCATTGCCAATACCGAAACGGCCGGAGAAAGCAAAAAGAAGGCACAACCTCACTTGACGCTATGCGACAACAAAGTTGCTAGGAAGGAGCAGGAGCAGCAGCAGGAGCAGGAGCAGAAGCAGGAGCTGAGGAGCGGGTGCAGGACACTCTCTTGTGCATGGCCAGACGCCAGCTGACGGTGCCAGCCGCAAACAGCTAACAGCTAGGAGCCCACGACGCAGGACGCAGGACGAAGGACGACCAAAATGCAGAAGGAGAACAATGTTACGGCGGAGAATTGCCAATTTGTGGGGCCCTATCGCCTTGAGAAAACTCTCGGCAAGGGTCAAACGGGTAAGTGCAAGCCAACTTATCGCCACTCACCGTTCCGGCCAAAGGCTCCGGGACTTATTGAATAAAAATTCCAATACACGGCCCAAGCAGATTGCATTACTGAATGAAATTGAATGCGAAGATTATCGATTGGAAGTATCCAAAACGGAATAAGCTTTACGCTCCTAAGTATTCGCAATCAAGACAAATTAGTTTACTTGCTTGTAGGGATATAAATTTGGGTATTTTTCTGAGATCATGAAAGAGATTTATCATTCCAAGGGTTCCCAAGAAATATATATTTATTTATTGCTTTAAGCTTTAAAAAATTGCAATTTAAAGTTGAGTTACTCTGTAAGATTGTGAGAAATGGCAGAATATTTATTAGAAATTCCCAAGTGTTTACATCATTTTCTGAATTATTGTAGGAGATTTGTCATTCTTTTTTACCTAAGTATAAAAAACATGTGCATATTTGCTTGGTCATAATGAAGTTGCTACTGCATTCAGTTTAAAGAATTAAATAATATGTACTCAAAGATGCCAAAGCTTTCACAACATATGACAATCTTTAATCCCCCGTTGCATTAAAATTTCTTTGAAAACCACAACTCACATTGTTGCAATGCGATGATTTTCCGCTTTTCCCTTTGCAGGTCTCGTCAAGTTGGGCGTGCATTGTGTGATTGGCAAAAAGGTCGCGATTAAAATAATCAATCGCGAGAAACTCAGCGAATCGGTGCTAATGAAGGTAAGTGCCTTCGAGGGGTCGAAGGTCGTGACTTCACGGAAAGTTTTCCCCGCGATTGTTGCTATCCATTTGGTTTTATTGTTTTTGTTTTCCTCAGTTTATGATTTTGTTTTTTTTTCCTCTTGCTTTCTTTTCCCGCAGTTTTTCTTGTTTGTCTTCTGTTGGCGTACGAGTCGTAAAAAATTGTGACAATAAAATTTGTTTTGAGGTTTGTTGTTTTATTGCCAGTTGCTCCTTGAAAGCGTAATATGAATAGGATGGAACAAACCTACAGCTTTTCAGACAGGGGAATATTGTTTTTTGGGGATTTTTTTTATAGATTTTTTTTTGTGTTTGCGGTTGTTCTTGGCTTTGAATTTTTAGCGGGCCAAAGTCAGGACAGCCAAACATATTTTGGACCTTAAAATGGATTTAAGGCAATGTCAGGGCCTAATTGAAGCAGGAATATCGATTATTATCATACCCATCAATTNGGATTTAAGGCAATGTCAGGGCCTAATTGAAGCAGGAATATCGATTCAATTATTATCATACCCATCAATTATTTAAGCCATATTATAAGTATATGAAACCTATTAATTCCCCACCAAAGGAGACCTCAAATTATCCTTGGATTGATTTTCTGCTGCGTGGCAAGGGATCCAAATAGATTCCATTCATTCGGTTCGAATAAAAGTCAAAGCAAAGCTCAACTATTTATCTTCTCTTTGCCGTCATAATAAAAGCATAGAAAATGGCACCCCACCCGCAACGTGCTCACCGAAAATGTGGTGCACTTTTTGTAGGACATTGAAAGGACATGGGACAAATTAGTGCGTGCGACAACAAAGTAAAACAAAATTGACTGGCATGGGCCGGGGCCGGGGCCGGGGCCCGGACCGGACCGGGGCTGTGGCTTCCAGGGAGAAAGGAAATNCCCGGACCCGGGGCTGTGGCTTCCAGGGAGAATGGAAATGGGAAATGGGAGGGGCGCCACAAAGGCTCAGACATGTAGGACAATCGAAATGCAAGGTGACCGTGGAGGTGAGGGAGCAGGGCTCCGGGGTATCAGGGTGTAAATGAGTATAAAGCACCGTCGATGATTGCGTGCGGTGTCCATGTTGTAGGACCAGCTGCTCGGGACACGCAATGAGAAATTGGACGCCATTCGGAGGACAACAATGGGCCATTACGGCCATTTGAGAAACCAGTTCTTTGAGTGCACTGAAACGGCTCCTGCCTGCACTGCAATGAAAAAACGAGATTTCCCTCAAAACTAATAAATAACATTTGGGGAAGGAGAGAAAAAGAAAGGTTTTTTTAATGAGTTTACGTTTCTTAAAGCTTCCTTTTCTTTATATTTTTCGCACTTGGTAAATGTGTTTTCTTGGGAGGAGGAGCTTAATGGCAAAGTCGATAAGTCGATTAAAAGTTGTTATGTTATTGCTTCTAAACTCAAAGGTTGAACGTGAAATTGCGATAATGAAACTAATCGATCATCCGCATGTCCTTGGCCTGAGCGATGTGTACGAGAACAAAAAGTATTTGTACTTAATATTGGAGCACGTATCCGGCGGTGAGCTCTTCGACTATTTGGTGAAGAAGGGTCGCCTGACGCCCAAGGAGGCGCGCAAGTTCTTCAGGCAAATCATCTCAGCCCTGGATTTCTGTCACTCGCACTCGATTTGGTAAGCCGCAAGTAGCCCACTTCCATTGAACTGCAATCATTATTCGATTTATTTTCACAGCCACCGCGATTTGAAGCCGGAGAACCTGCTGCTGGACGAGAAGAACAACATTAAGATAGCGGACTTTGGCATGGCATCCTTGCAGCCGGCCGGGAGCATGCTGGAGACATCCTGCGGCAGCCCCCACTACGCGTGTCCGGAGGTCATACGGGTGAGTCCCCCGCTTGAGTAATGGTTAAAAAATTGCTGTCCCGGCAGCTCTTGACGCTCCGCCTTTATCTCGCTGCTGCGGCAAACGCATAAACGTCAATCAAGACGAACTTTTTAGCACATTTTCAGATGCTACGCCAGCAACCAGCACGGGAGCTGAATTCCGGGCTCGCTTTCCTATGCAAATTTTGTCAGGCTCCCTTCTATGCAAATGCATACATGTCCTGTGCTCATATGATTTCCCATCGCTCTACCTCGAGATGCACTTGAAAAAAACCAGGGATTGCAAACATATCTTTGAAAATATTCAATTTGCATTCGATTCGGGAAACAAAGCTTTCTGTTAAAGGAGAGAGGGATACTTAAAAAGATTGCATCCAATTACCAATTTAAGATGGTACTCTGAAAATGTAGATCTGTGTGAATTAGGAAGGCACAGTGCATCCTGCAACTGCACAAGATTATGGGTAGCTTGATGCTCCGGCTCCCGTAATAAATTCATAAGGGGAATTTTTAAAATATATTCCCGTTCCGCCTTATCATATACCCGGTCTGGGGTTATAAATCTGGCCGGCTACGTGATGCAGCGTAGATGTATCGTCTGCTTTTATAAATATTCAACAGTCAGTCAGCTGGGGCCTGCAAGCTTCCCCCAAACTCCTAATTGATGTCTGCTAACCGAATTTTGACTGCAATGCCTGGCAAAATCCCTGACAATTTGTAGGGGAAAATTGCGTGGAAGGCCCGTGTACTCAATCACTTAAGTGGTCGTTTATCAATCTTTGCCACATGGAAGGGGTGCCAGCCGCAGGCAAAGCCCCAACCTGGTTTAGGGTTACCAAGGGGAGCACACATCGGTTTGGGTAATCGAGCGTACACAGGGCATATAATCTTACAACAAGGAGTTTTGAGAGTGGTTGCAATTTTTGTTTTTGACAGGCAAATACGTGATTTAGTAGCTATTTCTGGTCAAACAAAGTATTTACTTTAAACACCGCCATTGGCCGATCAAAACATAGTTTCATTTACCTTTCAGTTCTTGGTAAACTCGAGTTCCCGGTTGCGTTTAACAATTCACGAGTCAGAGGGCGGTCTTTAAGTGGGAATCACATAGTATGTAATTTTCTGTCGTGCCACAATTACATCAACCGCCGGCGGGGGGCACCAACTGCGAGTCATTGTGCCATTTACCTGCCAAGTCAATAACCGTCCCCTAGGAAAATAGGGAAGGGGCCCGGGGCTCGGGGCAGAAGTAGAAGCAGAACTTGGCATTTGATGGACACGTCAATGGACGTCAACGGGTTGAACGGACCGGACCTACATACGTTTGTATACAATCTTTAAATAGCAGCAAAAGAAAACTTTTTAAATTAGTAAGCACTCCGGCAAAAGGGATATAAGTATGTATATATTTTATGGGATAATGGGATAAAAGGGTGAAAGGTCGGTCCTAACGATTTGGGGCCACGCACAGCGGCCAATCGAATATCGAAATAATCAAACTGAAAGCGAACACACTATGTATAAATAAAATGTGCCCCGACAACCACCCCTCGACCGAAAATGTCTCAATTTCAGTCTCTGATTTTCGCTTTTCTTTGTATGGCTTGCAGGGCGAGAAGTACGATGGCCGCAAGGCTGATGTCTGGTCCTGTGGTGTCATCCTGTACGCCCTGCTGGTGGGTGCGTTGCCCTTCGACGACGACAACCTGCGCCAGCTGCTGGAGAAAGTCAAGCGCGGCGTCTTTCACATACCGCACTTTGTTCCGCCGGACTGCCAGAGCCTGCTGCGGGGCATGATTGAGGTGAATCCCGACCGGCGTCTCACGGTGAGTCATCCCAGTTGCCAAATTCACTGGCGATCCAACAGAGTGACATCCCTGGCTGTGACGGATTTCCCAAAAACTGGGGGGAAAACTACAGCCCAACGGGTGGCCTTTAAAGTTCCTGAAACATTGACAATCTTGTTCAGCTTGAGAGTATTTTGATTATTTTGATCCGTGAATTTTAATCCAGGAAATGTTATCGTAATGAGAAATAACAATTGATTTTCTTGAAAATAATATCCCAAGTTTAGTTTGTTTTTTCTTTAATTAATAGTGGATTTTTCTCTAACTTTCAACTTGAATCTTTTGTCCTTAAACTTTTAAAGAGACGGCTAAAATTTGACTTCTATTTATTCACCAATAAATATCAACAAATATTTTTTTAGTGAGCAATATCAATTGGTTTTCCTGACAGAAATTGCACATGTTAAATTGATTTTTCCTTTAATTAATATTTGACTTATGTCTCACTTTCAAATTGAATCTTTTGTCTCTGAACTTTTAAATTGCGTCAAACTAACATGGCTAACATTTGGCTTACCACAAAATCTGCAAAAATACAGAGAAGTAAAAGCAAGTGCTCTGGATTTTAGCAAAATAAGCCCCTTAGTTTTCCAATTTAATTCAGCATGCTCTTGTTATTTCTCTGAGTGCTTGTTGTGAGTCATTTGTGAGCCACCCCGCAGGCGGTTATTGGTTTTTGGGTCAGCCGCTATTTACTCACTTCCCCCAAAGCTGCCTCCCTTAAAACCGGCTTTCGATTTTGTATTTTTTTCCGCCCCGACCACTGGCAGCTGGCTGAAATCAACCGCCATCCCTGGGTCACAGCTGGGGGCAAAGGTGAGCTGGAGCTGGAGCTGCCGATGATGGAGGTGGTGCAGACACATGTCATTCCCACAGCCACCGCCGTGGACCCGGACGTGTTGAATGCAATTTGCTCGCTGGGCTGCTTCAAGGAGAAGGACAAGCTCATCCAGGAGCTGCTGAGTGCGAGGTTCGCTGATGAGTCCATTGACTTGGGATCGAGTGACTAATAATCTTGTTATCCCCGCAGTCACAATACGGAGAAGGTCATTTATTTCCTGTTGCTGGAGCGCAAGCGGAGGCGACCTGCGCTGGAGGACGACGACGAGATTGCCCAAAAGTCCCGCAGTGAACTGGATGCCGTGGATCCGCCGCGCAAGCGTCTGGACACCTGTCGCATCAACGGAACCAATGCACCCAGCTATGGGCAGATCTCCGAGGGCTCCCCCCTCACGCCCAGACGACAGGCCTTCAAGTGAGTAGCCAATAAATTCTCGTACGTCTAGTACATCCTGATCAGCCTTAAACATTCAACCGGAAATTGATGTTTTGAATCAAAAAGTTGAAATTAGAATTCAGAAGATTTTCTTTGCTCTGAAGTTACTTCAATTTAAATTTAAAGCCAGAATAACTTTAGGTTGTGGTTGTGTGTTGGGTTGGATGCAAACACTTGAAAAAGGGACACTAATTTATTATTTATTCATCCACCTGCAGCTTCCGGTCGTACAGCAGCACCCGCAACCACCAGCGCCGCTCGCCCACAACCGTCTCCTCCTCGGTGCGGAGCTCCTCATATCACAGCCCCACGCGGTGCAACTCCCCGATGAGCTCCGCCCAGCAGCAGGCCAATGCCATTTCGCGGCCTTCCTCGCCGGCGGCCGGCACCCGGCACTCCACGTACGGGGACCGTGACAGGGATCGGGACCGCTCGCACCACTCGTCCGTCAGCCGGACGCCGTCGCACAGCTCGCAGAAGAGCATCGAGGGGGATGTGGTGGTGGTGCGGGAGCCGCGGCTCGAGCGCAGGGACTCGCTGAGGACACACCAGGAGCGGGGCGGCGGACCAGGATCGCCGAGGGATCGAGGGGAGTGCGGCGTACCGCCGGGCAGTCCGGGTGGCAATTCCAGCGGATCCACGGCCTCGCCGTCGGTGCACCATCGTGCCAACTCAGGTCCGACCATTGCCATTAGTATGTTCCACGATCCAGAGTCGAATAGTGGTGTGTGCATGCCCCGTAGACCCTTTGTGGTAGCCCTCCAAATACTCAAGTGATAATGCTTAATTCTTTTCTCCTACCATCTCTCGCAAAAACAGTTGTCAATCCCAATGGGTCGCCGATGATGAACAACAGCAGTCCGGGCATGCCAGGATCTCCGTGCAACACACCCGGTGGCCAGCTCTGGAAGACGCGCCTCACCAACATCAAGAACAGTTTCCTGGGCAGTCCGCGTTTCCATCGCAGAAAAATGCAGGGTACGATTTGGCTGGAAATTCTAGTTTCATAAATCCCATTTAATTGTTCACGGTTTCTCCTATTTAGTCTCTGCCGATGAGGTGCACTTGACGCCTGAATCTTCGCCAGAGTTGACGAAGCGTTCCTGGTTCGGCAATCTCATCACAACCGAGAAGGATGAAACCTTCACCATTTTGGTCAAGGGCAAGCCCATTGCCACGGTCAAAGCGCATTTGATTCACGCATTTTTATCGGTAAGTTGGGGTATTTTATAAACCAATTGTAAGCCAGGCTGGAAGCAAGGGTCTTGGGCCTACAAAATTTAAGTTTAAACATTTATTAAAAACAAAATCTGCATTAATATAATGCTCTATTCAAGAACAAATTTTGGGTATTTTTTTCCGAAAGTTGGTTTGCCAAACTTCCACAAACTTTGTGGAAAAAGTTTAAGAAAACCAAAGGTCTAAGGCCCATTTATGCCTTACATAAACATCCCTGAAAACGTAATACTTCTGCCTGCTAAGACCTATCAACAACTCTTTATTTGTCTACCAAGAAATAATGACTTTCACTCTTAATGGTTTACTTGTGTGGATTATAATTATTTCATTACCAACGCCTTAATCTTTTTATAGATGGCAGAACTATCGCATAGTGTGGTGTCGCCCACTTCGTTCCGGGTGGAGTACAAGCGGAATGGCAACGGCCCCGTCATGTTCCAGCGCCACGTCAAGTTCCAGGTAAGCTGACCCTTCTCCTTCGGTTAGTACTCTCATTGCTAATGGTTCTTTAACCCGGTATTTTTAGGTGGACATCAGTGCCATTTGCAAACAAGGTGACATAGCCGATATGCTGTTTGCTTTGACATTTACGCTGCTATCAGGTAAACAACAACCCCTTCCAGCACAAACAGCCTAATTGAACGCAATGCCCTTGTCCACAGGTAACATTCGGCGTTTCCGCCGCATTTGCGAGCACATCCAATCGCAGGTGTGCTCCAAGAGGTTCCCGGGACCCAGCAGTCCGCCCACGGTGACCACCGTGACCCAGGCCGTGTCCGAGAGCTCCTCCTGCGGATCGGTGTCCAGTGAGCGATTGTCCTACAAGCGACAGGTGGTAGGTTTCCCCTTTTTCAAAGCTTTTAAAAACCCAGCAGGGACTTGTATTAATTTGTGGTTTTGATTTAGATTGAGAACGATTTGGAGAACGATTCGATATTCTCGTACAAGTCGGGCAACGGGCGAAGGGCCTCGACCACGAACAACAATAACGCCAATCCCGTTGACATTCCTGGCAGTCCCATTGCAGTGCGATCCAAGTGAGTAAATGAAGCAAGATCTTTGCCCAGTTAGGGGGTTCCCATTGAATTAATAAGCTAATTAAAAATATTAAAAACTGGCCCAATTTCAGCTCCGAGACGGCTGAGCACGAACGCAACCGCGAACTGCAGAGTGAGCGCCAGGCGACAACGATGTCCGGTAGTGCAATCGCATGAGAATTATTTCTCTGATTTAGTTACATTTTTCCCAAGGATATTTGTTTTGATGTGGCCCCAGTCCAACCCAAATGCAACCAAATAGTGTACGCCAAGTAGGCGAACGACGAATCAGCCATTGAAGCAGTATTTATTCTAAAATACCAAAAGCCAGAGTTTCTCCAAATAAGTAAGCCCCATCATAGGCATCCAGTTAACAAAATATAAGCAATAATAGGAAAATTAATATACACAAACAAACCAAACGTATGTACTAACGTACTCACTGAATCTGAAATATTGAATGCCGAACGATTGAAATGAACTTTTGCTAGCTGCTCTAGCTTTTATCGAACATGATTTTCTAGTTATCGATGATTTTTCTAAGTGATTTTTACGTATGTTCGTTTTTAAGGACATTGTTGCCGCCGCGCCTGAAAAGCTTGCAAATAAAAACACCGTGTAAAAATATACAAAAAAAAAAATTAAGTAAAACAATATGAAAAGTTAGCACTAGCCTAAGTCGAACCAGTTATTCTAGTCATTTTCTTTAACTAGTATAGCCCTCGTATTTAGATATGCAAATGAGGATAAAGCTACTCGTGAAAATACGCTGACAATTTGTATAGAGTGTATAAAGGATAAAGGATATTATGCAAAATGCACTGATCTAAAACTACTAAATAAATAACAAGAAGTCAACTTTGCATTAGCTTAGCGTTGCTGTTTTTCTAACAAACCAAATTGATATAACTATTTTGCTAGACATAAACACAAATCGAAGCGAGTTAAAAAACGCAAACTATTTTTCCTAAAAACCGCAAGAAAACACTAATTAAATCGCGATAACTTTAAAACTTCAGATATGCATACATGACGATCAAAAGAGTGTTGTGCGCTAGACGAACTCAAAACAGATATTAACATTGCTTAGGGCTAAAAATAATGGAAATACCAAAGCGGGCAAAGATTATATGATGTAAATAAGAGCCGATTAACCAAGGAAACCGGCAAAGCACATTGCTATTAAAGCAAATACAGCACCTTAAGCAAACGGCATTAAATACCGGACTAAAAAAAAAATATATTATATATTTTGCATGGGCATGACATAAAGCTTTCTCAACTAGTACTTGTGTAAATCAATTGGGACGAAATGTATATCTATGTATAGTGTGCGGAACTGGGATTGTACAAATTGTTGAGTTGCATCGGTGACGAAAATACCTAAGAGAGAAATTCGATTGGAATTTGTATATTTTTATCGAAAAGAACGTAGAGCGCACTGGCCGGGCTTAGACCATGGCAAGCTGTCCACAAATGCACAAATCGCAATTCTATCGCTAACCTAAGGTAGATTTTCTCTCGGTGTAAGAGTGTAAGAGTGTCGCACGGCAACCCCCCAATAAAAACAATCACATTCAATCCTTACCTACCTTACTTTTGAGTGGTTTTCATAGTTTATAGTTTTTCACACAGAAATAATCTCACATTTCGGTTTTTGAGAACACATACGATAATTTGTAACTAAAAGACTTAAGAAATTGACATAAAGCTAATGAGATCCAAACAAAGAACCGTCCATTTATCCACTAAAAAAGCTAACAACAAATTAGAGGCAACTCAGCAATTTGTGGAATCAATCGGAGATGAGTGTACAGAGATATCTGAATATAAGTATGTACGCGTAAGGTTAGGGCGGATATAAATCTATAAACTGTGTATGACAGCAATATCAAAATATAGGCCGGCGATACCGACAGTGATTAGAACAAATAAATAAATTTATAAATTAATGGAGCAGCTAAAAAATGCTTAATGATAAACCGAAACCGAACTAAGATCGCGTAATGCAATAACAAAAAAATGAATATTTAACTTATGCATATAAAGAGTATTGACTCGTGTACACACAAACAAAAGAACTCAAACAAAAATCATGCAATAATATTGAAATGAATTACTTTTTAGCATTAACTACAGTACATCAAGTTATTTAACGCTCATCATAACGAAGATACTCAAGAGAAAACGCATTTAAGCTGAACATTCATTCAAAATTAAGCTCACCGACTTGAAGAGATGGCATTACATATATTTATACATGCATATATCATATACACATTGATCACGAAAGTCTTTATATACATACATACCATATTATATTCTGTATTTACTTTCTTATACAAGAACAAAGTCCTCACCCGAACATACCCAACATATACGAACTATACATCCTATATGCATCGTACATTCATATATATTTACATACCTACATGCAAGCGCATTTACTACAAGTTACGTCAGAGATGGGAAGTGTAAAAATCATATTTTTCACATTATACTAAGCAAAAATCTACTTTGAATAACCAAACAAAACACTCAGCATACTAGTGGGAACGTAACACGATAATTGCTTTATATGAACTAACAAATCCAAAATGAAGGAAGATAATACTCAATGCTGCATTATGCCACGCCTACCTTTTTACCTTAACTGAAACGCCTAAACTATTCTAGATGATCAACCAAACAATTTTCGCGCTCTTTTTCAAAAGTAAAAAAATTCGAAAAAAAAAACATAATCAACCACCAAACCCAACTAACTCATTTTAACTGCTTGACACTGCACGAGCAGCGAATATTTGCGCCGAGATAATTTTATATGCAACGTATACATATTTCTATCTATAGTATATAGTATATATATACACCCCCCGCCCTCCCATATAATTATACACGAAAGCAAGCGCTTTACTTCAAATGCAAAATGCAAAATGCAAATGCAGTGCAATGGAGAACATGTTTATTACACAATACGAAATAAACGATTTGAATACTTATTAAAGAATACATTTAGAGTGTAATGTTGTGTATTGTACTACGCTTTTTATGTTGTTCAGTTTCGTATCGTTTTCGTTTTCTTTGTGCCGTCTTGTTTCACAACATATTATTGTAATACTGTAATATTGTAATTAGTTGTGCAAGTGATTAGGGCTAAGTTGAATACTGAATACTGCATTGTGCGCTTTGTTTTGTATCCTCGGATATAAGTTGAATGATTGTATTTTGTAATTTAATTTTAAGCTTGGGTAAGCGTATCCAAACCGAGAAGGATAATTATTGAAACCGACGATTGTAAAGGAAACCACAAAGACCCACAAAACAAATGGAAACATGAAATTAATAAACAAACAAACAAAGTGCATCTGTTATTAGGTTAAAAGAATTATTGATATTGTTTGCAAAAAAATGTGTGAAATATATATATATATATATAATTATAAATAACA